>OY728147.1:1546079244-1546704244 GCA_963277665.1 Viscum album
CAATAGTCTATGAACCTAGTAATCTGATACCATGGGTCTATAATAATACAATGGTTTCATTTCCAACACTCCATAACATATTATTCAATTTGGCAACTTCTCAAACTAATGATTTCCCTATAGTCTAACTCACATCATTTTATAATCATTCATTCTCACTCACAAACACCTATAGAAACATCTTGTAAGGTCACCCATCATGATAAAAACTAAAGGTGAAGCTTGATTAACTATGGTGTTTTAATTATGCAGGATCCTAAAAAAATGGTTCACCTTATTTACGTGATTCATATAAATTATTAATTTAACCCTCTATTATTCCAACATATTTTTTTACCCCACCATTTAGAACAGAACATTCTCAAAGTGTACCCTAAATATCAACCCAGGTAGGGCCCCCACACATCCAGCAGGATTCTTACTCTAATATAAATTCTACAACTGAAACTAGAATACAGAGAAAAAACGCAACCCTAAGCTTGAGATTTGGTCCTAAACCTCCAATGGAAACTGGTTTCCCCACATACATGTGTTTCTAAACTTATGTCCCACCTATAGGCTAGAATAAGTCATCATTCCACTGGTTTTTACTATAGTAAGAAACTTGTTCTCTAAGTGTGTTTTTTCTTCACTCACACACAACCAGAGAAACATCCTAGAAGGTCACCCATACTAATCACTGCATCAATCCAATCACATATAACTATGGATTTCTAATCATGTAGGATTCCAAAAAATAATGATGCACCATATTCACATGGGTAGTGACTCTCATCATTTAAGGAACATACTATTTTAATATTATAAATACCAAAGATTATAGGATGTGTGGAGAGTTCATATATCATGAATCGTACTTCTCCAATCCATGAACCTACTAATCTAACCCCATTGGTCTCCCCATAACACAACCATCCCTATTTAATGAATATAGTATTTTTATCCCCTGGGTATCCTATAATACTTTCGCTTCCATCCTAGAACATTCTATACTATTACTCTTTGGGGTCACTTAATAAAATATTGATTTCCCCACCATTGGCCAAGACATTTTTGTTTCATTGTGTTTTATCATCACTCACACACACCTCAAAAAAATATAATATCGTTACACAACCTAATCACTAATCAAGACCAATCATACCTAATGATATATTTTTAAGAAGGTAATTTCCTAAATAGAATGGTGAACCTTTTTTTCAAATGTTATATCATTCATTTATTTGACCCTCTATCATTTTATCGTGTTACATTCAACATCCACATTTAGAGAACATATTACTCATTGTGGACCCCAAAAAAACAAGTAAGTACCCCCACACTTGTGATTGGGTTGCTACTCTAATACCATTATAGAAATTGTGCCCCACTAATAGCACAACCTCCATTCCTTCACACGGCCATTAGGTCATGGACCTCCATGTAATTCTTGTTTCCCTACATACACATGGTCTCATATATGGGGACCAACTGCATACCTAAATTGGTCATGAGACGAATGATTGTCCCCACACTCCCACACTTGTTCTGTACGTGTTTTCCGTTTCCATCGCACAAACCCTATGAAAAATCCTCAAAGGTAATCCAAAATGATCACTACTCGATGAAAATAACTCTTAAATATGGTGTTCTAATCTTATAGGATCATGAAAAAGGTCAAACATGGTGAGATGGGTCTTAAAATTATTCATTTAGGTATCACTATTATAGGGGTGATATACAATCATGGATTAGTCATCCCTGATCTATAAATCTAGTCATATTACACTATGAATATCTGGTAATGTATTGGTTTCTTTTCCCATCAACATATAGGATATTCCTCACTAGGGTCACTTATGAGATTAATGACCATCTCTACAAGCCATAACATGTTCTTTCTGTTTTATTCTTCACTCATAAAAACCCCATGAAACATCATAGATGATCACCAATCTCGATCACTAAACCCATAAAATAATGCTTAACTATTTATTTATAATAAGGTATGCTTCTCAAAGGAAATCTAATCTATGATGACTTTCATAATAATGGTTATATTTTTCATTATCAATTTTATAGGGGTTTCACACTATCCATCCTTTTAGGAACAACATTCACATTGTTGAACCTGCACATAAAAATAATGTATGTGGATCTTCACATCGGACTAGGTATTGGATTTGATACATTTTCTCATGATATATCCTTCCCTATGATATGAAATTAGTCATCAGACCCCATGGGTATCCTCATAACCAATAATTCATTGGACCATGAACAAATTCAAATGATCCTATGGGTTTCTATAATACCTTGGTTTCATTTCCATAACACCACATGCAATTACTCTCTTGGGACACTTATTAGACTAATGACTATCCGCAAAGTCCAAAACATTATTAAATGTGTTGTTTTAATTACGTAGGCTCCAAGAAATAATGGTTCTCTGTATTGAAATGATTTATATCATTTATTCTTTTAACCCATTATCATTTTGGATGGTTACATTCACCAGGCCCTATAGAGTCCAACATACTTGTTGGGGACCCAACATCTATACAAAATATGTTCCACCATACATATCATTAGGTTCTTCCTATGATACAATTGTATCAATTGGGCCCATTTCATATCACAACCACCATACCTTAACATGTAGGGTGGTTCTTGGACCTAAAATTACCAAAATTTTACTCATTGACATGGGGCCCCCTATTTGAGTCCTACCCACACTCATAAATAGGTCATGAGACTAATGATGTTCCCCATATTCCAATAATTATTCTATCAGTGTTATTTTTTCATCACTCACACACACCCTTGGAAACATTCTAGAAGATCACTCTTCCCGATCACTACTATAGGACTTGCATGCTGAACTATACAGGTACAATTAAGTAGGATCCCAAAAAATAATGGTGAAGCATTTTAACATGAGTTGTTTTATTTGACAATTTATCATTATAGGTTGTTACATTAACCCACTAGAGAATATAAACCTCATTAAAGACCAAAATAATAAACCTAGGAAGGGCCACCACACATTTGACTTGAATCTTCCAATGACACCAATGTAAAAACTAGTACCCTATTATAGAATTACCACCCTAACTTAACATCCTTTTATTCATAGTACTCAATGTACTAACAATTTCCCCAAAGAATGTTAGTCCTCTATCTGGGGACCACTAATGTGCATGAATGGATAATACGAAAAATTATTTTCCATACAGGCAAACACTTGTTCTGTCATTGTAATTTTTTCCTCACTCACAAAAAACAAGGAAAACATCCTTAAAGCCCACTCATCTTAATCAATACCTAAGGACAAGGATTATTAACTATTGATTAATAACAAAGTAGGGAATGAAAAGAAATGGTCACCATGTATACATGGGTAGTAAAATTTTTAATTTTAAGAATCAATTTTATTGGGATGTTACAATGGAATGAATCAGCCTTCCTCGAGCATTAAAACTAGTCATTTAACCCAATGGGTCTCTAGGAATACCTTAGATACTATTCCGATCACACTAAAGGCCATTCCTCTCTCTGGTCTCTAATCAGACTAGTGACTATCCATACATGAAAATTCAGGTACTTTTATTGTGTTTTGTACTCAGTCACACAATCCCTAGAAGACAATCCAAAAGGCCACCAATTCTTATCACTTTTAAAGTCCAACAATTATTAATTATGGATTTCTAATCACATATTATCCTAAAAGGGAATTTTCAACTTTTTGACATGGGTACTAACATTTTGACAATTAGGTCTCAGTTTTTCAGCAGTGTTACATTCTCCACTCATTTAAAGATTAATTTTTTTATTGTGTAAACCACCCACCAAATACAAAACATTGGCCTTAATCATTTCATAATCGTGAGTTTCATTAATGAATTTAATTTATTTAGTGTTGACGATATTTTCATATTTAGATTTTTTGATAATTAATCCATAAATATTACATAACTAAACCAATGAAAAGAAAATTGGATAGTTCAGAATAGTAATCATTTTATCACCAGAGAAACACATTTAGAATAATTCATGATTTATTTTTATGACACATCCTCGATTCATTCATCATGATATCCTCTTTTTCCTTAACAAAACTAAGACATGTGAAACAGAATTTAAAACGTCGGATGAAAATTAATAGTTGGGTTAGGTAGATAAATATAGAATGAAACTATTAGTCAATTGATATTTTACACTCATGATAAAATTTCTACAAAACCATATATTTCACCCATAAAACATAATTTTGTTAACATACATCCTGAAATAAAAATATTATAAAAAAACTACATGGAAATATAATAGCATAAATGTAACATGCATCATATATACCATATTTACATTGTAACGTTCATAGTTTCACAGGGAGTAACCGTCATTGTTATATTTAGAATACCAATCATAGTATATACCCTAAATATCTTAGGAAAATCCATATTGTTTAACTTCGTCTCATTACCCAGTGTGTGGGAGAGATATCACTAGCACACCCTACCTCATTTTTTCAATGAACCAACTTTATTCATTATCAATTACATGGAACCATAACATAATTATAGTCATAAAATAAGAATCATGGCAGAATAGAATTCCCAATTTAGAATCAAGAGATATTATTTTAAGATATTGATATAATCAATACATCCTATAAATAATTTTCAACACAAAAATATATAAAATGATAATATAAATTTTTTTTCAATTAAAATTAATACAGCTTGTAGAAGAATCCAAATATCAAATAATGGTCATAGCAGCATAAAAGTCATTATAACCATATTTGTTAAAACACAATTCTTTTTTACATTTAGTAAAATTATTCGAATTAAAAGATTCATTTTTTAATACTTATAATTTAATTAAATGTCAAAAGTGATTATTATACTAAATATAAATTAAGGTGAGTTATAATATAAAAATATACTACAATGAAAGGAGATTTAGATGAAGTCTATTACAGAGAGTCTGATTCATCACATAAAATATTTATATTTCTTAAGAATAAATATAGGACAATTTTTTTTCTTGGGATATTTTAAAATTTTATTATTTATTTTATATAACATATCATAATTTTATAAAAATTACAAAATTATTAATCTCCATATTGTATGTATTGTCGATATTTGGTACTTGATTCAAAAATGAAGATGGTTTGATGTCTCTATTCCAAGTGGTAAAAATTAATTCATCACTAGAATAATATTCATTAAATAATTATCATTTATATACAAAAATTATACTTTTAATTGAATTCATTATGTATGGTTATGAAAAATGAACAATGTTATAATAATTGAGACGGTAAGATGTACGTACGCATGAGTAACATTTTATAGTTTCCATTGATCGTTATGGAATGACGGAAACTGTTATTTGTTTCTCCAATATGGTGATAAAATAATTAATAAAATATTAATCATTTAAATATAACTATATATTTATTATACTAGTGATATAAATAATAAAAACGTGTCAAATTGTTTCATGGAGGTGATAGCTCACATGTACGATGTCATCATTTTTATGCACATGGATAGTATGAAAATAATGTATATATGACTATAATATAATGATTAAAATGTCTTGAATATTACATATGAATATTAATTCCATTATTATAACTAGTAATGTGATATAGTTATAAATAATAGATTTGTTTTTTGAGGTGATAGTTTACGCATACACACAGATGATTAATTCATTTCCCATTTAATTTAAGTGGAGATGGATTTATATGATGATATTAACATAATAATATATTACAATATTTAAGATAATAAAGTTATTATTTGTCATGGTTGAATAACTTTTAAATTAAATGGAAGAAGAAATAAAATATAAACACCTTAATAAAAACATTCAAATTTCTTCGAATGATCACCTTTCTAAACACCTTAACAACTCTTGGAAGGAATGAAAAATGTGGGGAGATATTCTAGGAATTGATTTTGGTTGATATTTTTTATCCAAAATATTTTGTATGTGTAATTAATAGAGATTAATGGGTGAATTTATATAGGATAGGAGAGGGGCACCCTTGGAAGTATTAAAATTTTTAAATTAATATTAATTAAATTTCCAATACAAATTGGTCTATGTAGATTTAAATAAAATTCAGGATACATAGTGTTTATAATATAATCATACAATGATAATTATTCATGTTTGGATTAATTTTTAATCCTGATCATTTTTGTTTTAACAGTTTTAACTCGTACCGGTTTATAATGTAATATTCACACTAAGAGTTAAAATAATAACAAAATCATGCCGAAAAAATGAATTATTAATTAAAGACATTTTTGAGATATTTTAAAATTATTATAATTTTTTTAATTAAAATTTTTAAATCTTTTCATTAGGTGTTTTATAATTTATGTTATAAATTTTGACAAATGTGTCACTATTCATTAAATGATTTTTTTTAAAAATCATTAAAAATTGATTGCATCAAAATAAATTCTTTAACACAATAATGAAATGTAATATACATCCATAAAATTCATGGAAGATATAAAATATTTTATATTATATAAATTTTAATATTATTAATATCAATTAATTGATTCTTTCATTAATTAATCAGCTTTTGTATTGTAATTGTGACACTAATTAATTAATTAATTTATTTCCTAAAAATAATAAATAAATTTCTGTGATGTATTTAATATCATTAGATTTTTATGTACTATTTATAGTAGAATATATAACATAAATTATGTGATATTAAATTTATTTTATTTAGGATAGATATATTTATGACATATATTCTTTTAGATTAAATGAAATGTTAAAAATGTCATAATCACACGGAAGTGGCTTAAAAAGGTCACCATTTCTGCCCAAGGATAGTAATGATAAATAATAACTAATACGATAATATTATGAAATTTGTTTGGGTAATTTTATAGTATTTTATGGTTAATTATACCTTTATGTAACCAATTTACCTTTAATCATAGTAAATAAAATAATAAAGTTATAATTAACCAAAATTTATTTTTCTCTTACTGGGAAAAATTGTTCTTATGGAGGAAAACCATGTATGTCCATTTTTTAAAATTCAATTCAAATATGTTGTTAAATTACGATTAACAAAAATCATATTGGCAGATTGAGAAAACTGTTTTTTAAGTAAGACACTCAAATATTCACATTGTTTTTCAATTTAATAATAATTTCAAATTGCATCCAATAGACTATATTGGATTAAATGATAGGAAATAATCTAAATATTCCTTATAAAACTCATAACACAAAAATATAAATAAAGATGATGACAAGTTAGTTTTTAATTAAAATGCATTATTTTTCATTATTCCCTAAAATATGAATTTCATCAGATAAATATAAAAATTTAATCCAATGTAAATTTTCATGTCCCTCATCTAATGTAGAATATTAGTTTGTAAAATTTAACATATAAATGTGAAAAAATAGATTTAAAAAGGGTTCTCCGTCAAAAGTAGGTAAAAATGCATATTTTGAAAAATGTTCTTTATATTCATAAAATTAAATTTCTTTTTATATCATGTTTATAAAAAATTTAAGATATATTCTAAACATCATATTTAATGAATATATTGTTAATATATTATATAATATGTGATTTCATTATTTTATAAACAATATTATTCACACATAAATATATTTTTTATAAAAACACATCATTTATATTAAAATGGTTTTTATTTTCATTTATAATTTATTTTTAATAAAATTATAATTATATAATTATGTGTTAACCTTATTTTCATAAATTAGTTAATATCATTCATTCTCACCATTATATGAAATATGTGATAACTAAAACATAAATTAATAATATTAATAATATATATTTTTTAAGTATAACAAAATCTTCTGTGCAATGTAGTATTTCAGAGAAACCCATTATTTCATGTCAAATACACTATCTACCATAAAATCCTTTTTGGGATCCTTTTCAAAATTTTATTGAATTATTTTACTACATAGAAAAATATCGTAAGTAAATATACATACTTGACAAGTAGAGTTGTATCCCTTAATCTAATTCCACCAATACTCATCCATTTCTCCAAATGATGAGTATTTAAATAGATTTTTTTATTCTTGAAACACTAAAAAAACTTCTAGATAATCACATGATCCATGACTGATTAACTATCTATTCATCCTCTCATGAAACCTTTAAAAAAACAAAATGTTAGGATAAAATATTATATTTAACCTAATGTAAAAATAATTAAAAGGCAAATGACTACATTTAATCTCCAAAATAAAACTATAATACCCAAAGTCCATCATAAACCATTTTAAAAATAAATTTCCCTAAGATTACTTATATTATCCAATCTAATATTGAATCCCAAAATTCATAATGATTTTATCACATATTATTCAAGGAAATTTTTTATTATTTATCTCCAAATAACCTAATTGAATCTTAATCAATCATTACAAATTAATTTCTTAATCACATATTCTCCATGATAAGATTATCATTTCCATATTTAAATAATTCCCCAGAGTCCCATAAATAAAAATAACATATTCTATGAAAATATAATTCAAACATGACTCATAAAATAAATTCTTATATTATTAAATTTACCATAATCATATAAAGTTCCTAAAATAGTGAATGTTTTATGAAAAAAAATTATCACTTATTCAGAAAATCATTTTCCAATACCAATTATATTTATTTGGTAAAAAATATGTAACAAAAATAAACATATTAATATTTCAACAACTACATAAAAACTAAAAAAAGTCGTACTAACACGGTACTTCACATTAGATAGTGGTAGGCGATCGATCAACATCGCCCTTCGGTTATGGGTAAAATTCGCACAGCATTACCAGATGTAATAGGTTGTCAGCTAGATTTTAGGTGGTCCATTTTTGTAAAACTATAAAATAACCTAACATATTTTAACATCAATGTTTGTCTTAAACATCTCATTTTCGACAAAAATCATAATAACCCAAACATCTTTATTCTTGGAGACTTATATATATATATATATTTACCACTATATGATTTAATATAACTATTCCTAAAATAATGAAATGCATACCTTGATCACTTTTTTCATTGATTTTCTTTATCATTTAGTTCCCATAAATAGAAGGTTAACCCAGTGATAAAATGACTTAGTGATTCTTCAATATAACTTGCTTCCATTATACAAATGTATCTTGGTGACTTGGTTTATATGGGTGTTCAACTAATAATAGTTTTGTAAAACAATCATGTATTACATATATTTTCAAATCATCTAATAAAACAAGATTTTTATAAACCATTCACACGGATTTTGCCTTCAATATTCCAATCATTGTTACTTTAGAAATTCTAAAAGTATGTGACGAATGAGTATATTTTTTTAAAAAAATTTAAAGAGTCTTTGTAACTATTTTGTTATTTAGATTCTTTTTGAAAATCATAATATTCTTCAAAATCATGTGAGAAGGTAAAATATCTGAAAATGCCTTGATAATATTTACCCTTTTATAAAATATGATAATATTGTTAAATTGGATGTTATTGTAAAAAACACATGATCCTTAATGTTATCGAGGTATGAAAGAGTATTTTGACATATCATAGAACTATTTGCAATTTTTTTATATGTTAGAAAAAAGTGTCAATATCATTCGAACATAACTTTGCGACAATTATTGAATTATAGTCATCACAGAGAAATATGAATATTATTTGAGATCCCAATCCTTCCATTTACATCCATCTTTCCTCAATCTAAACAATTTATAGAATAAGGATTTAACTAAAAGAATATAAACCTAAACATATCATAAGTTTAACCAAACTATTAATCTATAATGGTGTCTAAACCAATCCTTAGATACAAACTATATGTACATGTCCTTAATCGTTCCATAATATGGAATTTTAATTTATAAATTAATATCTTTCAAATTTAGGATAGTTTTAGGTTTACAGTTTTAGAGAATTATCCAATATCTATTACATAACTAGAACCATAATAATATAAAGTGAACTCTTCCAAACAATATCCATTTTTTTCAACAAAGGAAAAACTTTTAAAATAAAAAAAACTTTCTATTAAATACACACTTTAAAATATTTCATCATAAAATATTACTTTTACAGAAAAATCATAAAATGTATGAAAAAAATTTAAATCTAAGGATGAGAATAAAAATATCACTATGGGATATAAATAAGGATTTAAACCATTTGTCCATGAATATTTTAAATCAAGGAAAACATTTTAAAAAAATCATATTTTTCAATTATAAAACATAAATTATTGAAAATGACTCAATAAATAATTATATTCATGAAATACATATTAATATCATAAATAATAATAGTTATATTTGGAATCTATATCATACTCACATAGTATATTTCATATCTACATAGGGTGTAACCTTCATAGTTATGTTTGGAATACCCATCATATTTTATTCCCTAAATATCTAAGGATAAACCTTATTGATTATATAAATAACATTTCCCAATATATTGTAGTGTTATCATGTGCTCACTCCCCTTATGTCTATCATGGTACCACCAATATACATAAACAATTCCCAAGAACCATAACATTATCATAACACCTAAACCAAGAATGAAAGAAAAATAATATTCCCACATTGAGATAATAAGAGATTATTTCAATATATTTATATAATAAATACATATTAACTACAATTTTCAATATAAAATACCTGAAAAAGTAATATGATTTTTATTTTTCGTTTAAAAACTTTACTTCTTCTAAATTAATCCAAATATATAATAATGGTTATGGTGGCTGAGAAATCGTTGTCATCGTATACATTAAAAAAATATTCCTTTTCTCATTTTGTAAATTTATTCATAGAAAAATATTCCTTTTTAAATGATTTTAATTAAATTAGAAGCTAAATGGGTTGATTATACACTGTATAAAAAGGTTGTGTATAATATCAAAATATGCCAAAATGAATGGAGATTGAGACGAAGTCTCATACCGTGAATCTGAATCGCCACATACAATATTTATATTCCTCAAGAATAAAAAATGTTTAATTTATAGTTTATTGATATGATTTTTAACTTTATTATTTCTTATCTATAAATTATTTCCATGTTCTAAAAATTATATAGCTATTTATTTTCCTATAGGACGTTTTGTCGATATTCTCGTAGTCAATAATGAACATTGTTTGATGTCACCTGTTCATGTTGGCATAAGTCCATAATCTCCTAAATAATATTCAAAAAATTATTATCACATAATTAAAAAATTAAATTTTTAAATAAATTCATTAATTATGGTCATGAAAAATGATCCGCATTATAATAATAGAGATAGTAAGCTATGCGTACGCAAGAGTAACATTTTTCTTTTTTCATTGATCGTTAATGAAAAATTAAGTATAATTTTACATATCCTGAATGATAATAACATCACTAATATATTATTAATCATTTAAACACACACACACACACATTGATATATATATATATATATATATTTCATAAATGTGATGTAATGAATAAAAATGAGCCACATCACTTCATGGAGGTGATTGTTCATACTTAGGCCTGAATGACATTATCAGTTCATGCCCATCGAATGTATGAAAATAATATATATATGTTAATTTTATAATGATTAATATATCATGAATATAAAATATGAATGTTAACTCCATCAATATAACCATTCATGATAGAATATTATGGATAAAAAGATATATCAGTTCAAAGAGGTGATTGTCACACGTACGCAGAAACGATTAATTTTTTTCCCATTTAATGAAAGTGTATAAGGATTTATGTGTAGATATTAACATAATAATTTCTAATAATATTTATGGTACTTTAGTAATTATTTCATCCTCGATGAAAAATATTTTAAGGAAATTGAAGAATAAATAAAATATTAAAAGTTAAATAAAAATTACATTTCCCTCGGATTATCACCTTTCTTAATTCCATAAAACCTATAGTAAGGGTGTTATGAATATAATAAGGTATATAATATGTGGTGAGAAATTATAGTAAGGGTTTTGGCTAGATATTTTCTAAATTTTTTTTGATGTGTATGTAATAGAGAGGAATGGTTTATTTTTTATATGGAAGGGGAGGGGAAGTCCATGATTTTAAAATGTATTAAAATAATATAAATTATATTTTGATTAAAAATGGGTAAAATTTATTTTTATTATATTATTTGATGAGTAGGATTCTATATATTATCATCTAATGTGAATTAAACATGCTTAAAAAATTAATTTTTATATTTTGTTTATCCTTTTTAACTCTTATAGTTTTATCAAGTATTTTAATAATTTGAGAGTTAAAATAATTATAAAATCATTTAAAATGACAAATTAATTTGTAAATAATAAAATTAATAGATTTATATATATTTATAATCAAATATTGGGTTTTTATAAATTTTATATAATCAAAGTATGTATTTTATAATTTCTGATTTGAATTATCACAATTCTAAAAGTATTTATTACATGACTTTTAAAAATATAATAACAACTCAATTACTTAAGAAAACTAATTCAAATCAATTCTAAAATTACACAATAATTCATAAAATTCGTTTATGTCATCAAATTTATCAAATTACATTTATTTAAATTTTACTAATATCATTTATTTGATTTATTTTTTAAAAAGTAAATTATTGCATAATCATTGTATCACTCTTTAATTAAATATTTTATTTACAAAAAATTATAAAACAATTTACCATGATGTATGTACTATTTTTATGATTCTATGTTTTATTCATATTATAAGATATAACTTATATAACCATATATAAAAGTTGGTTGAGTATGGAGAGACATATTTATGACACATTTTCCTTTAGTTTTAAATTAATATTCATAAACGTAATAATCACAACCAAGTTACATCCAAAAGAAATAATTTCAGATTATAGATGTAAATGATAGATAATTTCTAACCAGAAATGATTAGGAAGAGTTTTAATGTGGTTTTTAATATATTATAATATTAATTTTAACCATTAATTAACCCATCTACCTTTATCTGTTGTACATAAAATACTTCAGTTATTATTAACCAAAATTTTTTTTGATCCTTTTGGAAAAGAAATTCAAACTGAGTAAAAGAATATATATCCATTTTTTTAAATTTAATTCATAGAACTGGTTAAATTATGTTTAACACTAATCTTATGGATGGATCAGAAAATTAGTTTTTTAAGATAAACATTCAAAATTTAACATAGATTTTCTATTTAATTTTAATTTGAAATATCTACAAATGAACTAAAAAGAGTTAACTAACAAAACCATCATCTAATTATTCCTTAAAAACATGTAACATAATAATCTAAAAACATAAATAAATTTGATGAAATGACAGTGTTGAATTCAAATGTAGTATTTTTCACTATTCATGAAAATTTGAATTTAATTATAAAATATCCAAATATTTAAACAAATAAAACTCTGATTGACTACTTCCAAAGAGGAATTTTTTTTTTCAAAAAGAAAATATTAAAGTTAAAAACTATTTTTAAAAAAGGGGTCTCCATCAAAATCTGATAAAAGTTTCTTTTTAAAAAATTAATTTTTTTATTCATAAAATATAAAATATTCTTATATCATGTCTAGAAAACATAGAAAATGAATTTTAAACATGATATTTAATTTATATTTCATTTATATAGTTAGATAAGTGTGATTTTATTATTTTATTAACATAATTATTCTCACTCATAATGATTTTCATAAAAACAAATCCCTTATATTCAACTGGTTTTTATTTTCATTTCTAATTAATTTTCTGACTAATGAATCATTATATGAACATTTGTAAACCCTATTTTTATAGTATAGATTGTATCATTCCTTCCCTTCATTATAATGGGTATTCAATAACTATAACTTAAAATAATAATATTAATAATATATTTTTTCATTATAACTCAATTTTTAGTGCAACGTGTGATTTTAAAGAAACCAGTTGTTTCATGTCAGGTATGCTATGTGACAAAACAGGATATTTAAAATAAAATCACTATCTAATTTATAAGCTTTCATATATATGAAAAATTATTATTTTGTAATTACCTAGGATTTTACACCATAATTTTGTAGTGATACTTCCATTATGGATGGGTATTGGCTTTAATACTATTTGTCATGACCCAACCTTCCCCCGACTATGGACATAGTCATCTAACCCAATGGGTCTCCTCATCACCTGACATTCTCTAGGTCATGATCCTAGTCACCAAACCCTTTTGATCTTCTATAATATCACAATTTCCTTCCTATAACACAACAGGTTATTACTCATATGGGTCCCTTATTATACTTTATAATAGTCCCCATAAGCCAAAAAATATTCCCATTGTCTACCATTTGTTTTGTCAGTGGGTTTTTTCTCACTCGCACACACCCCAAAAAACATCATAGAATGTCACCCATCCTAATCACTAATCTATGCCAAAAATACATAACAATGTAGTACTAATATAGTAGGATCCTAAAATGACTTGTAAACCATGTGAATGTGGGTTGTAACATTTATACTTTTAAGACTCACATTTTCAAGTGTGTTATACTATCATGACCCATCATCCTTAGAGCCATGAACAAAGTCATCTGACCCCATGGATCTCATGTAATAACTTGGTTTACATTATCTTCACACCATAGGTAATTTTTCATTGGGATCACTTCATAGAATAAGGACTATCTCCACAAGACAACATATGTTCATTGGGTGTGTTTTTTCCATCACTCAAACAAGCCCTATAAAACTGTCTACATGTACACTCAACCTAATCAATACTCCAAGAAAAGAACCTTAACTATGGACTTTTAATCTGGTAGGATCTCAAAAAATAAAGGTATAACTTTTCTAAATGGGTTTTAACATTTATCGTTTTTTCTCTCAGTTTTATAGGTGTGTTACATTCTCCACTATTTTAATGAACAATTTCTTCATTGTGGAACCGATATAAAAAACCTAGGAAGTGCAACTACACTTCAAAATAGGTATTAGGTCTTATATATATTTTCATTACCTGGCCTTCCTTAGGATAAGATTATAGTCAGAAGACCCCAGGTTTCTAATGTTATACCATGGTTGGTTTCCCCGAAACGAGATGCTAACACCCATTGGGTTTTCCTCTCAAACTAATGACCATCTGCATAGACCAAAACAAGTCCTTTCAATGTGATTGTTCTTCACTCACATGAACCCTAGGAAACATTACTGATGATCACTCCTCCTGATCACTATTTTGGGTCAAGCCTGGTTAACTTTAGTGTTATAATCAAGTAGGCTCCTAAAATTGAAGGTGATTCATGTTGAGAAGAGTCATATCATTTTTTTAATTAACCATATTATATTATGGGGTTTTACGGTTTAATAGATAATATTTCATACTATGGTTCAACATGAATGGTATTTGTAATTTCTGTTAGGTGGAGGTTTGGTGGTTCTATATATAATTGAACTGATTTACATTATTGTTACATATAACTCATTTATTAAGGATAGAAAGTGTTTCTCATGGAGTATTGTAAATAACCAGTGAATTATAGTTTTTGGAATGGTTTTAGGTTAATAAATACTCTACCAAACCTTTCCAAAAACATGCTCTCACATGTTTTTCAGTCTTTTAGTCTTAGATTTTTACTTTTAACATTTTTTTATTGTGATAACTACTTTTTGACTAACTCATTTCATTTCAATTCCATAAATGAAAATTAGAGTTATTTTATATTTTAATTATAAATATTATAAATATTATATTAAAATTTTCAAAATATCTTTCTTCATTTCGTAAAATTATTTTTAACATTAGTTAATTCAATTAACAATAAATTGTTTTTAGAAAAAGTATATATTTTTAGAATAATTTATATGTTTAAGAGAATATTATATTTTTTAATGATTATATTGACAATTAAATTATTTTTATTATTAATATAAAATTTCCCGACATTTAAATATGGTAAAAAAATATGTTTCACCTTGTGAAAAAATTAATAAAAAAATAGACAAAAAACTATTTTACTTTAAATCATACTAAAATTTTGTAAAATATTAAAAATTTGTTTTACATATGATCATTGAAACTAAAAAAAATAAAATACAATTATATAACATATTATGTATAGTAAAATGATATTAAAAAACCTTCATGGCATTATTTTATAACAAATGATATGGTTTAAAGAAAAATAGATATTTTTACTATTCACGCAAAAATAAAATATTCTAGACAAAAATAATAAAATCATACAGAGATAAATTTTATATAAATAATTTAAGACTGAATAATATTACATAAAATAAAATCTATCAAAATTTTATGTTTATATTTTAGATGAATATTTAATTTATAAATAGAACTAATTTTATTAAAAACATGAGGTTTTTAACCATATGGTTTTATTAATATTATTTCATATGAATTTATAATTTAATATATATTAATGTTTTAGTTTATATATAATTATATTTAATATATACTTTATTTAATATACAATATTGTTTTTTCTATACCTAATAAAATGGTTCATTGAAAAAAAATATTACATTTATAATGAATATACTTTAATAAAAATGATGAAAATAAATTATGTTCATTCGAAATCATAATATTACAACCCTATTGACATTAAATTCATTATTTAAATATTATATATAAATAATATCATTTTTAAAAAATTATGTTGTTAATAATTATATATAATGCACATATAATAATATATGTATACATAATATATATGTACATATATATATAATATATAATTTTAACATAGTATTTTAATTTCATTGTGTACTATATAATTTTAAATTTATGACATAAAAAAAATAGAATTTTTATAATTAATGAATATATGACTAGTTATCATATATGAAATGAGTATATTTTCAATGACCATATTTACAAAGAAAATATTTACAAAGACAATATTTAAAATTATTATGTTTATAATAGCCACGTATTAATAATATATATATACTCCCTAAATTATTTATTAATTACAATATCAATTCAAAAGGACCAAATTAAATTTCATATTCCATATTTTGAAAAAACATTTCACTTTTCATGGATTTTTCCTCATTATATGTTTTCAATTTTCTATTAGTGATCCTCAAGGATGAAGATGAATTTAAAAACCCAGAAATTCCATGGAATTTTTTTAGTATATGGGAATTTTATAAGTCCGTGAAAATTGAAAGTGCGTGATTCTGAGGTCCGGAGTGCCCGTAATTAATTTCTGAATTTTTTGGTTATATTTAGTAAACGTGCGAGCAGTTTATTTTAACTTTTGAAAAGGTGCTCATAATTAAAATATGAGGGCACTCTTGAACTTTCAATGCTAGTTTTTGCTTAAGGATACATTCACATCAACGGTAGTTGGTCGAAGGTGAATGTTAGTATTTGAGATTTCCCACGGAATAGAAATAAAATAAAATTATCTTTTATTTTATTTTTATTGAATCCCCCCATGTGGATTTTCCAATGGTGGGGACCACTAGAACTATACCACCCATGTGAGGTTATGGATGTGAGGACCACCAGAATTAACCTCCCATGTGGGTTATGGGGGTAGGGACCACCCGAGACTAAAACCCCCTCTAACTCTCCACTTAATGGGGAGAAAACTCTTGATCTTCTTCTTCTTTAATTATGTCACCGCCCTTAATTAATTATACCAAGTCAATTAATTAATTATGATATTTTTAAATTATGCCAACAAACATAATAGATAACATTATCTATTATTTTGGGCTTCCTTTTAATTTTGGTGGTATTTGGAGCGAGATGCTTTGGAGGATTATTTTCTCCATCAAAGAACACTGAAGAAAGACTCTGACTTCGTCCTCAAGACATCCTCCATCTGTGGACATCATCAATAAAAAATAACCACCTCCATAGAAGAGCATTTATCCGACGACCGAGCTTGGGATCGGAGGCATGTGGCGGGTGTGACAAACGTCAACAACCTCGACGTCTCACGTAAACGTCAAGAATCAAATGAGGTAGGGGTTGTTTTTTAATTCATGAAATTTCTCAATTAGTGTCATCATTATTGGAAATAATGGAGAACACGGATCAACCAAAACAAGTTGATCCATGATTCATATGAAATTGAGGACTTTGGCATTCATGATTCAAGATTTTGTTGATCTGTTTGCTACTGCCCTAATGTGGAGGGTGCAGGACAAACAAAAATGTTCCAAACCCTCTACTGTTATTCTTTACTGGTGTGTTCTTCATGATGGTGAAAGAGATCTGTGTCGGCGTTTGGCACCGGTGGAACTCGAGAACTAAGATGAAGGCGACAAACGAAAGGTGGTCGGTCAAGCCGGTCGCCGGCGACGGCACGACGTCCCACCGCCACACAGCCACCAGTGCCCATGGCCTCCATCATCCTTGGCCACCGTGCCCCACGACACACTTCTGCCTGCTTCCTCCACCATCATGTCCTCGCGGCCTCGCTCCACCCGCGACCTCTGCTGCTCCACGATACCCATGGCCTCGCACCACCCTGCGATACTCGCGGCCTTGCGCCGCTCCATGGAATCTGCCCCCCTGCGGACTCCATGGCCACCCGCAGCCTTTGTGGCCCATGTGGCCTCCATGCCGCCCCATGCCTCTAGGCCAAGCTGCCCAGTACGGGTCGGGTCGGTCTCACCGGGTCGGACCGGACCAAGATTCACTACGACCCATTTACTCTCTTTTGGCCATAACATTAGCATCATGCATACGTTTGATGAACCGTAAGTGGTGATGGAAACCATGGAGCGAGATAGTCACGTTGAGTATACATGCCTAATTTTTTGGTTAAATTGGGAGTACAGTTGGGTTGGATCGAGCATGAATCCAAACGGTCTATTGGGGAAAAAGGATATAACTTACAGACCGGTCATCCGATTGACGTGTCGTCTATTTAATTGAGACCCCTATGATGTGGAGTTACCTTGAGATACAACTTTGTGAGAAATAATGGCAGTGAAAAGTGTCTTGAGGAGTGGGCCCTCCCTGATACGAGCATGACAAGTGTTGGAACCCAGTAGCTGGCTGTGACATGATGAATGAATTGCGATCTTCTGTGGGTCAGCACCAAACAAGCATGTGTAGGACATCACCGAGAGACCCTGTGTGGGTTAGTAGTGAGCGATAATGTGTGGGTCTATAGCGAGCAATCCTATGTGGTTCACCACCTAGCTATATCGTGTTGGTCAGCACCGAGCGATCCTGTGTGGGTCAGCACCAATCCATCCTCTGTAGGTCATCACATAGTGATAATGTGTGGGTCAGCATCGAGCAATCCTGTGTCGGTCAGTACGGAGCAACCCTATGTGGGTCAGCACCTAGCGATCCTATGTGGGTCAACACTGAGAAATCATGTGTGGGTCAGGTTACACCCCAAGCTTTTACGATACACTTTTCTTTCAATAATGCAACAACTTGCATTGTACGCAAGTTCGACATTCTAACATACCGCGACCAATCAAAGTATTAGTTATAAATAGTAATACCCACTTTTTAAAATTGTAGAAATTTTATATTTCAAAATGGACTTCATTTTTGTATTCATAATATCTAAATTATCCTAAGTTGAATTTTTTGTAATTTTCTGAGAACTTTAAATTTTTTATGAATAGTGAAAAATACTTAAAAACAACTTTTTTAATCAAAATAATTTATAGTGATAAATTATACAATTGACTAGTTTTAAAGTGTAATTAGAATATATTTTTACCATTTTATACAACGGTGGTCATTAAAATTAATTTCACTTTGAAATTGGACATAAACAGTTGTCAATCTTTTGATATATATTGTTTCTTAAAAACATGCTATTTGTTGTGACAGCGGGAATTAGTTATAAAATTAATTATTGAAACATATATTTTTGGAATTTTGTAAAATAGACATCATTTTTGAATTTTGAATAGCAATTATATCTTAGGGTGAAATTTTGGCATTGTTCTGAAAAACTTCAATTTTTTATGAATAGTGAAACCACTAAGTGGTAGTTAAATAAATGATTTTTTCATTTAAATGAAATATTACCACTTCTGTGATTTGATTTTCAAAAATCCTACATACATGGTTGTCATGAGGAATTAAAATTTGGTTCAATGGGATTAAAATAATTTTTTGTTGAATAGTAATTTTTTAGTTTAATTAATCGCGATTAAAGGTAATTAGTGAAATTTAAGGTAAAAATGATATTATAAAAACATGAAAATACCTTTACACATATCCTACCCCTATTTGATGAGTCATGTACGACCAAGAAAATCCATGGGTCAACTTGGGGACCCCATGGAGCCACTTTGGTAGGAAAATGACATTAAAAACTTTTTATTTAATGTTAAAATAAAAATGTCACAAACATGAGTTGTTTTACTAAAATAATTTTTAAATGGGGTTATACAAGTCATAGTTTTTACTATAAATATTCATTAGAAAGATAAAAATATTTCTACATCATGATATTTCTTTTATAATTTTTAGACATTAAATAAAATAAATTATTTATGACACCATGATGATGCAGCGATTACCTCATTAATTAACGATTTAAATAAAATGAAAAGATAATGAAAACTCCAAGGAATAAACTTGTCAAAAACCTATTTTTGAGTAGAATTATAACCTTTATCACCTTATCCTCTAAATATATCATTTTGGGACCTTTAGAATCCTAAAAGCATTTCATAAAAAAGTAACATTTCAATCATTCCAAGAGTGCCTCTTCTCTCCTCTTATAAAAGGCCCCCACAACTACAACCTTATTCACACCTTCAAACCACTTGTCTCGGCCAACCTCTGAAAAAATACTCTCCCAAATTCCATATCTTACTCCTAGAAGCCTCACTTTGGGCATAATTTTTCCCATGAAATCCTTTGGCTCAAATCAAAAGTGTTACCCGATTTTAAGGTAATGTCTTATCTTATGTTATTTTGTTTTATTTTGCTTATACAACCCCATAAACTCTTTTTTTTCATTTCTTTTGTAACAAAAACATTATCCTCAATATAATCGGATGTTTTTATAAGAAATATTATAGCTACACTTACACACACCTACATCTAATGGTTATAGAACATATTGTTTCTATGGATGGTGAATTTCTGCCTCACGAAACGATGATTGTTCAACACTCATATAAAACCCTCAAAGGTGGCCATTAAGAAGTCAATATACTTATATATGATATATAATATGTTTATGTGTTACTTAAGGTTCTGTATTTTTCATTTTGGGCATACTTGTATTGTTTCCATTATGGGTAAACGTGATATTTTCATTTTAGGAAGTGCGGACTACCGCGCCCTCAAAGTGATTTGAATCGTTAAAGACATATGTGGGATGTATAAAGGATGGAGTCAATGGTATTATACATTGTATTATACTGGAATTATATTATACCTTTATATAATTATAATTTAATTCCATTAAATACGAAATATAAATGAAAGTATTGTTCATACGTACGTAGGGCTTACCGTCTCAATGAACGGTGCATTTCATTTATTACCTCTAAATGTTACGTAATATTGTGAATGAATGTATATAATGGGTATATATGATATATATGATATGTAAATCATGAATATAATTCTGGATATAATGGATATTTCACCACATGGATAACTTTTAATTGTAATAATTTTATTTTTGACTTAAGTACCAAAGATCGACAAAATGACCGTTATTAACTTAAATAATTACATAATGTTAATAACATGGTAATAAGTGATATAAAAGTAATAATGATCATGTAAAAGGTTTTTAAGAAAGAATAAATTAACTCTAGTTTATTATTCATGAGTTTGAAGAACGGTCGAGTCAAGTCAGACATGAGGTAAGGGAATTTCATAACCCAATTTCCATTCTTTGGGTTAATCTCCTACTTTCAAATTATGTCATGATATTATTATGTCCTATATTGTATTTTTACTTTCTTTATGTGTAATTATAGTGAATACACATAATAGATCTATTTTATTTTAAAAAAATTATCTTTGTGAGGGACTTCATCTCAATATCCTTTCATTGAAGCATATTTGGTTTTATACACAACATTCTTTTATACGGTGTATAAACCCCTTTTACTTTCACGTTTATTCAAAAGGAATATTTTTTATATGAAGCGTTTTACTAAATGACAAAAAGGAATGTTTTTCTTGCCATAAATATGTGGAGACAATGACTTCTCGACCACCGTGACCATTATTTGAGTTTCAGCTTCCTCTACAAGCCATAATTTTTATAAATGAAAAATATATACAATGTTTTAATTTTCATTTATTTTGGTATTGAAAAAGGTCTTGAAAGTGTTTTTATTATATCAATGTGTTGTATTGATATATTTTTATTGAATTGTGGAAATTTTATGTTTCCTTTATGCATGTTTTATGTGATACGGTTTTGTTATGGTTTCTGATATGTTTAAACCTGTTCATATGAGAAATGCATTGGACTTAATAAGTGATGGGTGGAGCCCGCTATAGATCCTCGATGCATCGGAAGGTCTCATGAGACAAACTAGTGTCTTGGAATGAGTCCTTGACAAAATCGTATTGTAGACTTGGCATGAGGCTTTGGCTATGTGGTTATGATATTCTGGAATTATGCATTCCATCATTATGAAAGTGGTTATTGATATTGCATTTGATTATTCGACCAGTAGAATATCCATGTGAATAAGTAAATGGCATTATTTCATTTTACTTTTCCATATTATGTTAAATTTCAAGCTTAAAAGGCTTTTGTTTTAGTTATACATTTCCTTAAATGTTAATGTTTATTTATGAAAGCTTTAACTATATTGTTATCCTTACTGAGCATCTGAGCTCACCCCTTTCAATGTTTAAAATTTTCCAGGATGTGAAGGAGTATATTATGAATGACCTATAGTGATAATATAAGGGGATATAAAGATATGATTTTGTAGTTTTGTTTTAATTTATGATGTAATGTAAGACATATGAATGTATCTAGTGTTTCCAAGGCTACTAAACTAATCGGTCTTTCGAGACTTGATCTTTTGTGATCATGCCATTGTTACGAAGTAATGCACCGACTCTGGGTAACTGGGTTCGGGGAGTTACAGTTGGTATCAGAGGCAGTTTATTACTAACCTTGGAAGCTAGATTTAGATAAACTCTGATTAGAGCACATAGCCCAAAGATAGACTCTTAGGATTAGTGTAGAAGAACTTCCTAGAATTTTGGTATTATAGGGATTTTCTGAGTTTTTCGAGCAATACATCCCTGTCTGGATACGAGCAGGTAGAGGTGGCTCTGGCACAGATGTACCTAGGGGTAAAACCCGAAAACACCGCTTTGGGCTAGACTCGAATGGGAACTGGTGCACGACAACGGGCCTTGCTGCACTCTTGGTTACGACACTCCCGGGGGATATTCTTAGGATAATTCTCATTTTCTTTACAAACCACTATGAAGGGTTATGAGTATATACTTTCTCAAAGAATTTTTTTTATGATTATGGATTATATCCATAAATAGTTCAATTAGTGTTATGTTTTTTACAAGCATGTAATTATGTATTTTGATTCATAAACTAATCTAGTTTATGCCATTGTTTAGAAATGGAACCTAGTGGAAGGAATGGAAACCATATTAATTCACGCACTCCATGTTGGGATTTCCCTCCTGCTCAAGATAATTATTATGGAGCTGGAGATACAACTAGTGCTGATCAACTAATTACCATACTGGGATAACTCACTCAGGTTATGAATAGTAACCTTACTCGTATGGAGCACCCTGATCCACAACGTGGAGGATTAATGTTAGACCGCTTCATGAGGCAACTACCGCCAACATTTAATGGGGGTACAAATCCATTATTAGCTGAACAATTGATAAACTCCTTAGAGAAAATATTTCACACCTTGGGGAGTAGCGAAGGGGAGAAGGTTTTCAAGGCAGTCTACTGCCTCACTGAAGATTCCGATCAATGGTGGTTACTGATTCAAAAGACAAAAGAAAATGAAGAAGTATCAAGAATGGAATGGATGGAGTTTAATGAAAATTTCATAGAAAAATACTTTCCACATGACCATCGAGTAGATATGGAATGGAAATTTTTGAGTCTGAGGCAGAAGGAGGATGAGAATGTCGCAAAGTATAAGGATAACCTTACAAGGTTAGCGAAGCATGCTGCAGATTATATACGTAACCCAAGAAGTAATATTGATCGTTTCTTTGATGGGTTAAAACCATTTCTTCATCGAGCTTTAGTATCACAATCTTTCTCAACATACGAAGATATAGTCTCCTGTGCTATCAAGAAAGAAAAGGAATTCTCTATGTCTTTTGACAACAAAGTAAAGCAAGAAAAGAAGAGAATGGTGGAACAAGATACAGATAAAGGTAAAAAGGGAAAGAAGGATTTTCCATTATGCGATAATTGTGGGAAGAATCACCCTGGTACTTGACTAAAGGGAATGGGAGTTTGTTACAAATGTGGAGAAAAAGGTCACCAGGATCGTGATTTTAAGGGAAATAAAGAGGCTATCAATGTTGAATGCTGCAATTGTAGGGAAATGGGGCATTATGAAAATGAATTTCCTAAGCGTTAGGGAAACTTACCTCAGAAAATTCCAAGGGATCAAGGACAATATTATGTTGTTACTACAGTTGAAGTGGAATAATTAACGTATTGGTGCTTTTGGACTCAAGGATTATATTCTGGTTATAAGAATAATGTGATATATATAAGGATTGTACTGCAGTACTTGTTTTTCTTCAATTAAGGTCTTAATATGATGAAGGTAAGCATATTTTTAGTATGTGACAAAAAGAAAAACTTTAATTTGTTTGGGAAATATGATGTTACAAATGAATTTGGAATTTAGAGACCTTTTAGAGAAAGTCTGGACAGAGGTATTTTGGATAACTATAAAGGTTGGAATGGATTAAGTTGATCTTTGGATAGTATTTTTTATGGTTAAAACATTTCTGAAGATTATTTTTGGAATATTGTAATACTATAGTTTTAGGAAAAGGACAACCTACAGGGTGGGGCATAACCCGTCGCGTCGGACAATGCTGAAGGAATCGAACCCACAACCATAATGCGACATGCCTTTATTACCTACCACTAGCCTACAGGAAGTCCCTGGTTATTACAAAATAGTTTTACTAATCTAAATGGTATGTGTTAAAATTTGGAACCTTATACAATTAGGATAAATAGAATATTTTTTAGTTTTATTACCTTTTAGAGTGAAAGATGGGTTTGTGGTAAAAATTTATTAAAGAATGAAAGTCTACATGACAAGTAAGTATATTTCTTTACATTCTTAGTAAATCTCTTAAATAAATTCCTCAACTTTATGAAAGGAAACATAAAACAAAAACGTTTCCGGTTAACTTTTCCAACTGGGGATTCAATGATCATTTAACCAATCACAAGTTTGTGATTTTCTTATTGTTAACATTCTCTTAATCCTATTTTCTACAAATCTCCATCAGACCTTGATGGTTTGTTTTTCTTCAATATCCATATTTTCATAGAATCCTAGTATGGGCTATCTTGGGTTACCTTTGTACTTATCTTTCTTTCTTTTAAAGTTAAATTTTTATTAACCTTATTTCCGATGTGGGTTTTCCACAAAGGTATTTTCTATTTTCAACCATTTATTTTCGAAGAACATTTTCAAATTGCGAGGATGCAATTTATTGAAGGAGGGGAGAATGTAACACCCCGGGATTTCACGATACACTTCTCTTTCAATAATGCAATATCTTGCATTGTCTAGAAGTTCGAGATTCTAACACACCGCGACCAATCAAAGTAGAAGATATAAGTAGTAATACCCACTTTTTAAAATTATAGAAATTCTATATTTCAAAATGGACTTCATTTTTGTATTCGTAATATCAAAATTATCCTAAGTTGAAATTTTTGTAATTTTCTGAGAACTTTCAATTTTGTATGAATAGTGAAAAATACTTAAAAACAACTTTTTAATAAAAATAAATTATAGTGATAAATTATACTATTGAGTGGTTTTAAAGTTTAATTAGAATATATTTTTACCATTTTTTACAATGGTTGTCATTAGAATTAATTTCACTTTGAAATTGGACATAAACAATTATCAATCTTTTGATATATATTGTTTCTTAAAAACACGCTATTTTTTGTGACAGTGGGAATTAGTTATAAAATTAATTAATGCGACTTATATGTTTGTAATTTTGTAAAATAGACATCATTTTTGAATTCAGAATATCAATTATAGCATAGGGTGAAATTTTGGCATTGTTCTGAAAAACATCATTTTTGATGAATAGTGAAATCACTAAGTGGTAGTTAAATAACTGATTTTTTCATTTAAATGAAATATTACCACTTCGGTGATTTTATTTTCAAAAATCTGACATATATTTAAGATAAAAATGATATTATAAAAATATGAAAATACCTTTACACTTGACCTAACCCTATTGGATGAGTAATGACCGACCAAGACAATCCATGGGTCAACTTGGGGACCCCATGGAGCCACTTTTGTAGGAAAACGACATTAAAAACTTTTTATTTAATGTTCAAATAAAAATGTCACAAACATGAGTTGTTTTACGAAAACAATTTTTGAATGGGGTTATACAAGTAATAGTTTTGACTATAAATATTCATTAGAAGTATAAAACGATTTCCTACATCATGATATTTCTTTTATAATTTTTAGACAATAAATAAATTAAATTATTTATGACACCATGATGATGCATTGATTACCTCATTAATTAACGATTTAAATAAAATTAAAAGATAATGTAAAATCCAAGGCTAAAAATTGTCAAAAACCTATTGGATGAGTAGATTTAAAACCCTTATTACCTTAGCCTCGAAATATATCATTGTGGGACCTTTATAATCAGAAAAGCATTTCATAATAAAGTAACATTTCAATCTTTCCAAGAGTGCCCCTTCTCTCCTCTTATAAAAGGTCCCCACCACAACCACCATATTCACACCATCAAGCCATTTGGATCGGCCAACCACTGCCCAAATACTCTCCCAACTTCTTTATCTTACTCCTAGAAGCCTCACTTTGAGAATAATTCTACCCCAGGAAGCCATTGGCTCAAATCAAAAAGGTTACCCCATTTTACGGTAATGTCTTATCTTATGTTATTTTGTTTTATTTTGCTTATCCAACCCCATAAACTCTTTTTATTCATCTATTTTTTAACAACAACAATATCCTAAATATAAAAGGATGTTTTTATAAGATTTATTCGAGCTACACTTACTCACACCTACATCTAATTGTTAAAGAACATACTGTTTCTGTGGATGGAGAATTTCTGCCTCACGAAACGATGATTGTTCAACACTCATAAAACACCTTCAAAGGTGGCCATTAAGATGTAACTCTATTTATATATGATATATAATATGTTTATGTGTTTTTTAAGGTTCTTTTTTTTTCATTTATGGAATACCTTTATTGTTTCCATTATGGGAAAACATGATATTTTCATTTTAGGAAGCGCGGACTACCACCCCCTCAAAGTGATTTGAATCGTTAATGCCATATGCGGGATGTATAAAGGATGGAATAAATGGTATTATAGATTATATTATACTGTAATTACATTATAACTTTATATAATTATAATTTCATTCCAATAAATACGAAATAGAAATGAAAGTAGCGTTCATGCGTACGTACGACTTACCATCTCCATGAATGGTGAATTTCATTTATTACCTCTAAATGTTACGTAATATAATGAATGAATGTATATACTGGATATAAAAGATATATATGATATCTAAATCATGAATAAAATTATGGATATAATGGATATTTCACCACATGGACAACTTCTAATTATAATAAGTTTATTTTTGACTTAAGTACCAATGATCGAAAAAATAACGGTTATTAACTTAAATAATTTCATAATGTTCATAACATGGTATTAAGTGATATAAAAGGAATAATGAACATGTAAAAGGTTCTTAAGAAAAAATAAATTAACTCTAGTTTATAATTCGGGAGGTTAAAGAACGGCCGAGTCAAGTCGGACACGAGGTAAGGGAACTTCTTAACCCAATTTCCAATCATTGGGTTAATCTCCTACTTTCAAATTATGTCATGATATTATTATGTACTATCTTGTATTTTTACTTTATTTATGTGTAATTATAGTTAATACACATAATAGATCTATTTTATTTTAAAAAAATTATCTTTGTGAGTGACTTCATCTCAATCTCCTTTCATTGAGGCATATTTGGTTTTATACACAACTTTCATTTATACGGTGTATAAACCCCTTTGACTTTTATGTTTATTCAAAAGGAATCTTTTTTATACGAAGAATTTTACTAAATTACAAAAAGGAATGTTTTTCTTTCCATACGTATGCAGCGACAACGACTTCTCTGCCGTCGTGACCATTATTTGAGTTTCGGCTTCCTCTGCAAGCCATAATTTTTTTAAATGAAAAATAAATACAAAGTTTTAATTTTCTTTTATTTTGGTATTGAAAATGGTTTTGAAAGTGTTTTTATTATATCAATGTGTTGGATTGATATCTTGTGATTGAAATGTGGAAATGTTATGTTTCCTTTATGCATGTTTCATGTGATATGATTATGTTAGGGTTTATAATATGTTTAAACCTCTTCATATGAGGAATGCATTGGACTTTATAAGTGACGGGTAGAGCCCGTTATAGCTCCTCGATGCATCGGCAGGTCTCATGAGACAAACTAGTGTCTTAGCATGAGGCCTTGACAAAATCTTATTGTAGACTTGGCACGAGGCCTTGTCTACGTGGTTATGATAGTCTGGCATTATGCATTCCATCACTATGAAATTGGTTATTGATATTTCATGTGATTATTCGACCAGTAGAATATCCATGTGAATAAGTAAATGGAATTATTTCATTTTACTTTTTCCATATTATGTTGAAGTTCAAGTTTAAAAGGCTTTTGTTTTAGTTATACATTGCCTTAAATGTTAATGTTTATTTATGAAAGCTTCCGCTATATTGTTATCCTTACAGAGCATCTGAGCTCACCCCTTTCAATGTTTAAATTTTTCCAGGATGTGATGAAGTATATTATGAATGACTTGCAGTGATAATATAAGGGGATATGAAGAGAAGATTTTGTAGTTTTGTTTTACTTTATGATGTAATGTAAGACTTATGAATGTATCTAGTGTTTCAAGGCTAATAAACTAATAGGTCTTTCGAGACTTGATCTTTTGTGATCATGCCAATGTTACGAAGTAATGCACCAACTCTGGGTAACCGGGTTCGGGGCGTTACAGGTCAGCACCGAGAGATCTTGTGTGGGTCATCACCAAGTGATCATGTGTGGGTCAGCATCGAGCAATCCTGTGGGGGTCAGTAGCAGAGCCTTTTAATAGAGTAAAATGATTCAGTAGTTTCATCTAATCACCTTGACTATTGTACTTATGTTATACCTGGTGTCAGGTGAGGTTGTACATGTGTTGTACTCTCCTTCGTAGTAATACCTTGCTGATATAATTTTGGGATGGTGTACCTATGTGGTACTACCTTTTTGTTTTTCCTTCCTTTGTGGAACCATTGAGCTTTGGGCTATTGGGTTAGACCCTATGTTTCCTCATGATTGAGATGGGTATACTTGATAAATTGGGTATATGTATGGGCATATACATAAGTAGGGATGATAGATGACATCATGATTTGTGGTTTATCCTTTGTGGATTTTGTGAGATCATGATGGTCTGGGGTCCCTACTGAGTTTCATTATACTCACCTATGCACGGGCTATGCACACACCCTATTGTGTTTGGTGTAGACGACGGACATGGCAGAATAAGGATTAGAGTACCAGGACTAGAGGTAACTCAGAGGATGACATTAGATGAGGCAAACCACAGATACAACCGTTCATGAGATGTACCTACCCATCAGGTAGGATTCTTAGTGGACAATCAAGAAGCTTCCTTTCATCTATCATCTTACTTTTACATTCCAGTTTTCCTTGTACATTCCTGTTTGGCTTGTATTCGGGACCCTTTTATATACTGTACTCACTCTGTTTATTATTCATTTTACTTGAGGTTGTATCTTTCTACGTGAATGGTTGTGTCTATTACATGTATTTAAGAAAATTCCTTCCCAGTTTTAGTGAATACGACTTTGGTGCTAGTCTCCAGCCCCTCGCCTATGGAATGTTGGCTTGGGGCAGTCACGGTAAGGGCCCCTGGGGACGGGTCATGAAGAATTGGAATCAGATGAGTCAGTTCCTCCATTCACCAAATGGATTTGATCCTTTTAATGGTACTAGTGTTAACTATAGTGATTATGATTATCAGTTTAGGGAATCCAGTGTTTGTGTGGCTACCGAGGTATCCATACACCAGGACCCTGACTTCTGATTTCCAACTCAGTGCATGAATACATTGATTGTGTGTGTGTTTTCAAGAGTCTTCTTGTGAACTCATTGAGTCATCTCACTAGGTATAACTTTTTGACTGTGGTACACCTGTTTCTTTTTTGGCATCCTCATCATAGACAACCATCTAGGGTTCTGAGAGTAGTATGCACTGATAGCCCACCGAGCGATGGGGCCTCGGTGCAGGGCCATCTTCCAGTAGAGACACTAGCGGTACCATTCCTCATTGGTCCACCGATGACACCGGCCCCTGTAGTAGAGGTTGAACACTTCTTGATCATGTTTCATGGGTTCCAATGCTAGAGTCCACCTAGGATCAGGGGACAGATGGACCCACAGGTGGCTGAGGATTGACTGGAGGTTGTGGTGTGAGTACTTCGACTAGTAGGGACACTAGAATATCTCATGGTGATCCTTGCTAAAATCCTTCTACAAGCAGCAGATGGCAGATGGTGGAGCTTGATTCTCTAGGTTAACGATGAGGCAACGCTTCTCTGGCCAGACCTCGAGAGCCTGTTTCAAGTTGATTTTTTCCCGACGACTCTTCACGCAGTGCACATATATGGGATTCTTCATCTTGTGTAGAGAATCATGACTATAGCTCAGTACATAGTGATGTTCACTGAACTCCCACACTACTACACTGATATGGTGTGGGAACCATTCTTTAGGGCTTAGACCTTTGAGCAATGGATCAGGAAAGAAATCAAGGCTTCAATGATTTCTCTTAGCATCCCAGTGCAAGAGGGAGTGATAGAGCTAGCCCTCTAAGTGGAGAGTTTTCTTCCCGAGAAGTCACTAGCATCATGAACCACCACCCGACGTCACATAGAAGAGTATTCTATAGCTGACAACAGACCGATGTCACTTAGGTCCAAGAGGACCAGACCTACAGGTGGAAGACAACATGAATCAGGGTGGGTTGTGAGGGGTACCAGAGAAAGAGACAGTTATGTGTGGAGCAGGTAGTGTTACGCATGCGGGGGGGAGGGTCACATGGGTTGTGACTGTCCGACCTACTGAACAGATGATCAGCTGATGGTCGATGGACCTCCCAAGCCGAGACAGAGGTTTTACCTAGGAGGTTCGTAGGGAGCAGTTAAAAGTGGCCGAGGAGCTGGTAGTGTAGCTGGATGTGGGCGAAAATTTGAGATGTTACTACCACCACCACTAGGTGGTCCACCCCAACCACATGGAGCATGGGGATAGGGGCGAGCTCAGCTCTAGGTAGCTGAGGCCTACGATCATGGTGATGAGGAGATGATATGAGGTATGATCTGTGTCTACACCACCTTAGCTGGAGTATTTATAGACACAAGTGCGAGTCATTCATTTATTTCCACTTCCATCATTCGGAGTTCAGATATTCTGATGGGGTCGTTGACTCAATCTATATTGCTAGAGACTCTTAGGGGAGTGGATTGGACGATTCTACACTGGTTCTGGTTGTGCGAGATTACTCTAGGAGGCGAGATCTTCAGCTATGATATCCTAGTAGTAGTGTCGATTCCTTACGATGTCATCTTGGGTATGGACATGTTATCAACACTCAATGCTCAGATTGACTGTATTATGTGCAATGTGTGGTGTGTACACACTGATGTGACCAGGTTTACCTTCACTGATGATACGGGGCCATTGTACTATAGGATGGACTTACATAGAGGAGGGTAAATCCAATTACACATCAATTGGCTAGCCTTACCCTCATAACAATTGATGTGAAGAGTCCAAGTTATCCTGTAATGGTGGATCAGTATGTAGATGTCTTTCTTAATGATGTTTCGGGTCTACCTCCCTGAAGAGGGGTGGAATTTTACATTGTCTTGTTCGACGGGATGGCACCGATATCTACAAAAGCATATCTAATGGATCCCGCGGAGCTTCATGAGATGTGGGTACAGCTGTAGGAATTATAGGGGAAATGGTTCATTTATCCTAGTATTTCTCCTTGGGCAGCCTCTATTGTGTTCTTATTGATGGGAGCTAGAGACTTTTTGTCGACTATCAATGCCTGAATCATGTGTCTGTGATGAAAAAGTAACCACTTCTGATTATTAAAGCCCTCTTTGATCAGCTAAAGGGAGAAAAATGGTTCTCAAAGATAGACCTCATATCAGGCTATCACCAGCTCAAAGTGCGAGACGAGAATGTGCAGAAGATGACCATCATATGTCGGTATGGCCATTACGAGTTCTTGGTTATGACATTTGGTGTAACCAATGCTCCAACAGAGTTCATGGGACCCATGAATAGTATCGTTCAGCCATACCTTGATCTCTATGTAGTAGTCTTCATCGACGACATTCTGATCTACTCATCTAATGAGGAGGTGCATGCATATCATTTTCAGGTACTACTCGAAACAATCTAAGAGCACCAGCTTTATGGTAATCTCTCGAAGACCCAATGTTGGAGCTGAGAAATTAAATTTCTAGGACATGCCATCTTGGAGGATAGATTTTTAGTGGATACAGTGATGATTGAGGCAATAATTTCTTGGGAGACACATAGAAGTGTGATAGATGTACGAAGTATCATGGGTTTGGCTGAATACCACCAGATATTTGTGCAACTTTTATCTAGTGTTGTAGCACCACAATCAATGTTGACGAAGAAGGGGAAACCCTTACTGTGGTCAGAGTGATTCCATAAGTGTTTTCACGAGCTGAGGTTGAGGCTGAATATTGGCCCCATATTGAGGCTACCAAAGGTGAGCGTAGGGTTCAGAGTCTAGTGCGAGGCATCAGGGAACAGACTCAGACGTGTCCTAATGAAAGAGCGAGAACTGTTCTCATATGTTTCTCAATAGCTGAGACAGCATGAGCAGAACTACGCTAACCATGACCTGGGGTTAGTACCAGTGGTCTTCACCATGAATATGTGGTGACACTATCTGATGGGAGAATGTTTTACAGTCTACTCGGATCACAAGAGTCTTAGGTATACCTCCATTAAAAAGGACCTGAACCTGAGACAACGATGTTGGATTCAGTTCCTATAGGACTATGACTTCGAGATAGTCTATACTTCTGGTATGTTTAACGTTGTAGAAGATGCACTTAGCGATAGATCTGGTATACAGCTGCTAGGTGAGACGACTGAGAACCTGGCTGCATTGAAAATATCCTTCAAGGAATGTGATGGAGAAGTTTTCCTTCAGTCTCTTATAGTCACTCCCCCACTTCATTAGTGATTCAGAGAGGCGCAGCGTGGGGACCCTGACTGCGAGGTTCAACATCCTCAAATATTCACAAGGCAAGAACCTAATGGACTTTCTGAAGGTGGGGAGAAAGTCATCCTCTTTAGAAGATGTACCATGGTACTACTGTCACATTAGGAGAATGTGTTGAAAGAGTTACACATGTCCCCTCTGGTGCGCGTTCATTGGTAGCACGAGAACCTCTAGTAGAGCAGATGGGAGTGAGAGGCTCAGATTTGTGCTCAGTACCCCCACTTGTTTTCCTAGTTTTGAGTAGTGGCTTACGGAGACGTAGAGCCCTGATGTGGGGAAAATGTAAAGACCCAGAAATTCCATGTAATTTATTTTAATACATTAAAATTTTACGACTGCACAGAAATTGATGGCACATTAATCTATGGACCAAAGTTCCTGGAATGAATTTCTAAACAATTTTTTTGGTTAATTACAGTAAACATGTGAGTTGGTTATTTTACCTTTGGAACCAGTGTTCAGAATTGAAATAGGAGGGCACCAATGAACTCACTTTGCCAATATTCGTTTATGGAGACATTCACCTCGATGATAGTTGGTCGAGGTTAAAAGTTAGTATTTGGGATTTCTGTGGGAATATGAATAAAATAAAATAATCATTGAATTTATTTTTTGTTTAAACATCCCATATAGATTTTTCACAGGTGGGGACCACCTGAACTAAAACACCAATGTGTGGTTATGGTGGTAGAGACCACTAGAATTAATCTCTCATGTGGGTTATGGTGGTGGGGACCACCCGAGACTAAAACCCCTTGAACTCCCCTATTAATGGGGAGAAAACTCTTGATCTTCCAACACGTTAATTGTGCCACCACCCTTAATTAATTATACCCACTCAATTAAATAATTAAGATATTTTGAAATTATTCCATCAAATATAACAGATAACTTAATCTATTATTTTGGGCTACATTTTCATTTTGTTGGATTTGGGAGGGAGAAGATTTGGAGGATTGTGTCCTCTAATGAAGAATGTCAATGCACAACTTCGACTTCTTCCTTGGGACATCCTCTAATGGTGGAAGTATTCAAAAATGAAGAACCACCTCCATCGAAGAGAATTTATCTAACGACCGAGCTGGGGATTGGTGGCTTGTGGTGGGCAAGAAGAACTTCAATAACTTTCACTTCTATCATTGACGTCAACAATGAAATGAGGAAGGGGTTGTTTTTGAATTAATGATATTTCTCGATTAAATTCCTCATTCATAGAATTCATGGTGAAAAAAGATCAACCAAAATGAGTTTTTCCATGATTCATATGAAATTTTAGAGTTTGACGTTCTTGATTCTAGATTTTGTTGAGCTTCACTCTACTTCCCTTACACGTGGGTTGTGGTCCAAACAAACATGGATCAACCCCTCCATCGTTCATCATTATTGGTGTGTTCAATGGGATGGTGAAGAAGACCGGTGCTGTCATTTGGCACTGGAGGAACTCATGAACTATGAAGATGGTGATGAACGAAGGGTGGCTGGTCAAGCCGGCTGCCGGTGGAAGAACAGTGCTCCGCTGCCCCATGACCACCATGGCATGCGACCTCTACTGTCTGGGGCCTCCACACCCTATGGTTCTCCATAGCCCGCGGCCTCCACCTTCATGGCCAGACTGCCTCTCCTCACTATCCTATGTCCTTTCCGCTTTTCACCGCGGCCTCATGGCCCTCTGCAACCCACCACCACCTGCGGCCTCTTCCGCTCCGCGTCGCCCACAACCTCACACCACCCCGCGGAACCTACGGCCTCACGTCGATCTATAGCGTTCACCACCCTTTGGCACCCATGCCCACCCACGGCCTTTGTGGCCCCTGTAGCCTCTGCGCCACCCCATGCCTCCCAACGCGGACCGGACCAGGCCTAGCTTTCTAGATAGCCCGGTGGGTCTAGCCACACCACGGGCTAGGCCGGACTCAACTGCTCAGTTCGAGCGACCCAAATTGGGTCGGCGTAGGCCGGGTCAGGTCGGGTCAGTCCGATCGGGTCGGACCGGTCCCGGACCCACTTTGACTCTTTTAAGCACTTTTGGACATAACTTTGGCACCATGCATCCATTTGATGATCTATCAGTGATGCTTGAAAACTTGAAGTGAGAAGGTCCCTTTGAGTATACTCCACTATATTTTTGGTTAATGTTGGAGTACGGTCGGGTTGGATTGATCACAAATTCAACCGGGCCCTCGGGACCAAAAGGATAATAACATACAGACCGGGAATCTGATTGACTTGACATCTATTTCTTTGAGACCGATATGTTGTTTCAGTCCATTGAAATAATTCTTCATGAGACTTCATGGAAGTTGGAGTATTAACTAGTGGCTTGAGGAGCAGACCCTCTCAGAGGCGAGAAAGCCTAGTGCGGGAACCTAGTAGTTGGCTATGACATGAAGAATGAATTGTGATCCTGTATGGGTCAGCGATGGGTGATAATATGTGGGTAAGCAACAAGCGATGCTTTTTGGTTCATCATCTAGCGATCCTTTTTGGGTCCGCACATAGAAATCCTATGTGGGTCAGCACCGAGTGATCCTCTGTGGGTCAGCACCGAGAGATCATGTGTGGGTCAACACCGAGAGATCTTGTGTGGGTCAGCGCCGAGAGATCTTGTGTGGGTCATCACCAAGAGATCCTTTGTGGTTTAGCACCAAGCGATCATGTGTGGGTCAGCACTGAGAAATTCTATGTGGGTTAGCACTTAGTGATCCTGTGTCGGTCAACACCAATCTACCATGTGTGAGTTAGGACCGAGCGATCCTCTATGGGTCAACACCAGCTGATCATGTGTAGGTCATCACTGACCCATCCTATGTGGTTCAGAAATAGAGACTCTTAATAGAGTAATATTATTCAGTAATTACATCTAATCATCTAAACTACTATACTTATGTTATACCTAGTGTGACCTGAGTTCGTACCTATATGGTACCCTCCTTCGTGGTAACACCTTGGTGGTATTATATTGTGTGGAATACCTATGTGGTACTACCTTCGTGGTTTTCCTCCCATTGTGGAACAGTTGAGATTTTTGGATTTTGTGTTAGACCATGTGTTTCCTCACAATTGAGATGGGTATACATGATAACTTAGGTATTTGTATGGGCATATACCTAAGTAGGGTAGACACTTGACTTCATGCATTATGGATTATAATTTGTGGATTTTTTGAGATCTTGAGTGTCTCAGGGTCCCTACTGAGTATCATTATACTCAACCCGGCATGTCATATGCCCGTACAATGTTGTGATAGGTGCAGAGGAAAGACAACACTAACTGAGGATGAGAGTACCGGGACTGGAGGTATCACGGAGGTTGATGATAGACGAGGCGAACTGTAGAGACGATCATGTATGAGCTGTAACCACCATTCATGTAGGATTCTTGGTGGATGATCCAGGAGTTTCATTTCATCTATCATCCGACTTGTACATTCTAGTTTTCTATGTACAATCTAATTGGAAATGTATTATGGACCCTTTTACTTATTGTACTCACGTTGTTTGTTATTCAGTTTACTTGAGTTCGTATCTTGCTGTGTGCCTGGTTGTGTGTGTTACAGGTTTTAAAGTAATGCCTTCCCAGTTTTTGGGAATAGTCCATTAGTGCTAGTCACCTACCTCTGGCCTATGGAAGGTGGACTTAGGGTACTCACAGCACGGGACCCAGGAGGTGGGTCATGACAATGATCCATGATTTACCCAAGACTTGCTTATTTTAACTTATTCTCTCTTCTATCCCCTATTGATTTATGATTTTTTTGATGTAATTAATCTATTTTATGTATTAATATATTATTTAACGATTATATTGTTATTATTTTTTCTAATGTCACACTTATGAATGAAAAAATAGTATTTAGATTGTTTTATATTTTTTATGGATCTATTTATAATCAATATTCATTATTTTTTAAATAATATTTTTTTAGAAATATATACATAAATGTTAATAGTTATAATAATAATAATAACACCACCACCAACAACAACCAAAACAATAATAGTGGTTCATAAATCCAATGAAATTATAATGGGGTCTCTATTAAATCTCATCAAGTTAGACGATATTAGTTGGGCTTCATGATAATAGTGATCCCTAGAAAATTTTCATTCCATAGTTCATTAATCATTATATCCACATCATGATTCAATGTTTAAAAATAATACACCTTTAAAACCCTTTATTAAACAAATATATATATATATATATATGATAAAATGATATATTATATCAATGTTATTTTCCAACAAATAAAGAATATGATTTTTTTAAAAAGTTATTTTACTCAAGTTGTCACACATTATAGAACAAGGAGATTTCATATTAATTAAAAATCCTAAAATTATTTCATCGTTTATTTCAATTTTTTACATTTATGAGTAGCAAAAATATATTAAGATTCTATTTGGATGTTAAAGATCATTATCATGACCCCCTCCCTCTAAAATTACCACTATATAGATGAAAATTATCTATGAATTGTAATGATCTCTTGAGTCCCACACCAAGTAGGCCATGGGTTGGAGATCAACATTGAGTGTATAAATATCTCACATATAGTAGGAATAAACCTCTATGAAAAGGTATGATGGGGATATTTGTAAATAATCCACAATACACTCAATAAAATAATGAAAAATGTAAACAAACATCCATACCATAATGAATGAATAATGTAAATAGATCAATAGTGGCAAGAAATAAATTCCCAAATGTAAGTTCATATAGTATTGACCAAAAAACACATCATATGGTAAAAGCTAGTAACATCCATAATGTTAAAATAAATCATCATTTAATCTAGAAAAATAGTTTCTATATGTATAGGTGTTTCAAAAAAGTACACTTATTAGGGTCGTACCTAATGTCTCTCAGGAACATGTGAAGAGATAAGTTTATTGAACCATTGATAAAATAGATGAACAAACCTAACCTAAATAGGTTAACTAACCAATCACATCCTCACAATGGTATGACCACTGAATAATGAATCCAAATATAATAATATATTATGAAAAATATTGATTGAAATGTACCACACACTACATTCCCACTAATTTTCCACTGTCAATCCCCAACATCATACATCTAGGATCTCCCATCTCTTATGTATAGTAACTATGACCAATCACACATGGTTCATTAAATCACATCACACCATGTATATCATGAATACACAACATCTAGAATATCACATCAGACCTTGTCTTTCTAGAAGACATGTGGTACGTCACATCACAATCCATATCATTTCGCTAGAATAGACATGGGAAATCACAACACATCACATCTCACCCACATAATCCATGACCATCAAAACACATCCACTACCACATAACCAATGTGGTTGGGTATTATAAACATGAAAGAAATTAGCCTCATTCCCTCCTCCAACCATGAATGAACCTCTTCATAATCCACCTCATCGTCCCATCGACAATTATTACTATTTTTTTTCATTTGACCATCACAAAAAAAGGATGCCAACTTCAACTTTAAGAGAGAAAAGGAAACATGAGGTATTCATCAATCAATACTCACAAAAAAAATGTTTTTAAGAAAACACAAAAATTTTGTTTTCCAATACATGGTTTGTGACATGAGTGGGGTTCATATAAAATTAAAATGGAACATACAATGTATATATAATATCCAAATAGAAGCTAACCATATAGTTTCATAATAATGGAATTATCACACCTCACAAAATCACCACTGGGCATCAATACCAACTCCACTTTCATTACCATAACTAAAATCAAAACACCAGAAAGTGAACTATATTCCCCAATCCCCATTACATTCTGTATTTTCAAATAATGACAATTCCTATAATTTTCATTGAAATCCATTACATTAATAGGCCCAAATTTTTTACATTTTTCATTCCCCACATTTAACCACACTTAACATATTTTCAATAATTAATTAATAATTTTAATCCATTATATTATAGTTCATAATTTAATGTTAATAAAATTAAAACCTCGTTATCTATCCCAATAAACCATAATACAAAATATCAACCATCTTTCTTATGCCAAACAAGCATCACATTACCAACATTTCACAACCAAAACCAACTCCCAATCAAAACCATCACATACCATGACCAAATATCATCATATCCACCACACACAATATAAGGGACAATTCTTAATATAAATATAAATTATATCACATTGGTAGAATAAATAATTCATTAAATAAATAGAGTCCCAAGGGTCATATTGGGTTATTACATTTGGAAACATGTAAGCATGAAAACCGGTACATAAGTGAGCTACACTATCTTCCACTACATTCATCATGAATAGAACCCCTCCTATAAACAACATACATAATAGACATCTTCCTAATGTATGGAAGTAAACATAAAAATAATGATATCAAATGCCTAGTAAGGGTGAATAAGAGAGGCATGAAATCATTATCATGAGAAAAGTTGTATGAGATCATGATCAAAACATTAGAAGATCATACCATACAAGTTAATGATCATAAACATGAAAATTTTAATAAATCATAGTAGTTCATAAGACCTGAATCATATTGAAATAGATATAATAATCCATAAAATAATAACATATAAATAAAACATTTAATTATGGAAATCACTAAAGAGTAAAATTTGATTTTCAATGTAGTCAATGCATCACGGATAAGGCCATCCTGGTATTATGGGTTCACTCTACATCCAATCTTTGTAGTCCTAGTTCACCTCCACATCAATAAATTTTGCATGAATTAACACCTCATACAATCTTCCATGTAATGGTTCCCTCCCAAGGACATCATATTAGTAAGGGTTCACTCCCAATACCATAATCATATTTCTAAATAGATATAAATCTTTAGCCAATTCATTTTTGTGGATATAAGTCCCACCAATATCATAGTGAACTCATAAATTCATGTTTCGTAAGATCATTAAAAAATAATAACATAACCCATTAAATGAATTGGGATTCTTAAACATGTAATCAACTAATTACTTTTGGACAATATATAGGGTACATTGTTGTTTCATCAAAATCATAACACATGAAATGTTGAAGGATTAAAAATCATTTATCCAAAAAATTTAAACAATTTTCATAAACATCATTACATCAAAACATTAAACATACAAGGAAAGAATGTGAGTGGATCCAATGAATCATTTTTGAAAAAAATCAGGATTAACAAAAATGAATATCATCTTATAGGGGATATAATTTTAAATGGTCATTTAAAAACATTTGTAGAACAAAATATCCATTCATACTATGAATTTTTTTAACATATAAATTTTTGATAGAAATGTTTTTGAAAATAATGTTCAGAACATAAGAAATTTCGAAAAAAATTTGAAAACCATTTTCCTGAAAATCATATAAATTAATCTTGAAAACATTTTGAAAACAATTTTTCATAAATAAATAAAATGTAATCTTGAAAACATATTGAAAATATTATTTATTGAAAACTTATAAAAGAAAATTAAAAACATTTATAAAAAAAATTACATTGAAAAAATATAAAAGATTATTGTAAACATTTATAAAACCATTTTCATTGAATAATTATGAAATAATCCTGAAAACATTTTGAAATACATTTTCCTTGAAAAAATCTAAAAAATGAACAAACAAATTTTGAACACCATTTTATTAGAATAATTATAAAAGAATCATGGAAGCATTGTGGAGCCCATTATCATTTAAACCATATTAAAGATGCTTGAAAAAATTTTGAAATCAATTTTACTTGAAAAATTATAAATGAAGCATAAAAATATTATGAAATCAATTTTATTTGTAAACATATAAAACTATATTGAAAAATTTGAAAAAACCATTTATTTGAAAATAATTTGAAAACATATAATGAATGCATGAACTATTTTATAGACTTTTTCGTTTCAAATAAAATATATAACATTTAAATAATGAAATAATATATTTTTAGAAAATATGGATTGCAATGAACAGAGAGTTCCTCTTGAATGAAATGATATAGACATATTTTTTAAAAACAATTCTTATTTATCTTAATTTACAATGAGTAGAAAAGGTAAAAAAACAAAAAGATATTATAAATAACCATACAACATGAAATTCATGATATTTCTTAATATACAGATTATAACATTTCATTAATTGATGTATAATAATAACAAATATTGGAAAATGATTTGATTTTTTCAATAAACTCTTACAACTTGGTGTCTTTGAACAATACTACCCATGTATTAAAATGAAATTACTTTAAGCCTGAAATATAATCAGAATAAAGATAATCATTTCATAACATGATTAATGGATGTATATACACCTTTAAAATGAATGTAGATTCAAAAAAGAAATGTGTGTCAACGATGTCAAATTGAGTCAAAAATAGTCTTATTGATTTTGAAAATTTTAAAACTTGATCCCAATGAAAAATTATCATACAATTAATATTTAATTACACATAAATTTAATAATAATAATCATCAAATTCCATCATTGTCCTCAGACACACCATTAAAAATAAAATAGTGGTGAACATGAAGATATATCATGATAACAAAAAGTGAGAGGAAATTTTCATACCATGGGACATCAAACTCATCATTCATATAAGAAATTACCATATAATAAATATATGTTTATTTAAAATATATCACATATTATTATTATTATATATAAAATCATATATGGTGTGATTATGACATTATATTATCCATTTGTTAACAATTTCATGTGATGGATTTGCCTCAGGTAATATTCGAATTGTTATTATAATGTGTCCTAATTTGTAATATAATGAGTTGTTATACGAATATCATGATTAAAATAATTCAAATTGTGATATAAATATCTATATATAATGTATCTTTAATTTATAATATAATATATAATATATATTTATGGAATTGAATTCATCATTCATGGAGACAGTAGGTCATACAAACATTTGAAAATTGTTTCTATTTTGTTGTCACATTGAATGAATAAAACAAAAATGAAATATTTTTATATAATATAATCAAATTATAATTTTTATGTCATATATATCATATAATTTTACAAAACACATCCTTAATTCATTCCAGGTAGTGTGTGAATGAATCACATCACTTCGAGGGGGCAACAATCCACACTTCTTAAAACATCACAATAGTATTTACATAAAATTGAATGTATAAAGATATGATTTTTAAAACAACTACAAAGAATTAAGACATAATATGTATCATATAAATCATATATTTATATAATTATCAATGTAATTTCCAATAATGAAATGCGTTGCTTAAAAAAATCATTGTTTCATGGGCGGTTGTTCGTCGTACATAGAAACAATATGTTCATTATAGATTTGATGGAAGCATGTGAATGTGTTCGTACAAATATTACAATTAAAACATATCATTATATTTATTATAATGGTGTTTTTTATAAACATTTAATAATTATAGTGGATGACTGGGTAATGAAAATAAGATATAGGATCTTGAGGAAGGATGTTACCTCTTCATTGGGTAGCTGTTTTCAGTTTTCACGAAATAGATTACATGTATTGATTTATTCCAAAATGGAGGATTAAAAGAGGAAGGTAGTGATTTATGGAAGTTAATTGGGTATATATTCATTGATCCTATGTTTTATGAAATATTTTGGGACATGTGATAGTTGGTGGCTGTAACACCCCGAGATTTTATGAAAAATATTCTTTTAATATCATTGATGTCTTGTGTTGTATGGTACAACAAGATTACCTTGTGCTACATGCAACACCATATGAGCTTGTAGTATACACAACACTATTATTGGATAATGTTACACACAATTTTGATAGTAGTTATTCTACTAAACATTGAGTGTGTATATATATATATATTCAATATATAAATGAAATATGGTTGGATTCTGTTAAACGAGACAACAGAGGAGTCTTGAACAACACGCAAACCTGACCTGGCTTGCATTACACGCAATCACGACTTTCCTCGATAGCGTATGTTGTACGCAATACCAGGTTTCACTAAACAACAATATATGGTTAAAACATTATTAAAACTAGCCGTTATGAATAGTAATAACCACTTTTTAAAATTTTGTAAATTTCATCTTTCAAAATGGACTTTATTTTTGGATACAGATTATCAAAATTAGCATACGGTGAAATTTTGGTATTTTTCAGAAAACATTCAATTTTTGATGAATAGTGAAAGCACTGAGTTACTATTTAAAAACCGACTTTTTATTTAAATAATTACTTATTTTATATAAATTTATTTTAGGTCAAAATTGACACATAATACCTATATATGTTCAATGTAATTCATTGGAGTCATTTTATAATAATTTTAGATATATAAAAATTTTATTGAACTTTTGACCGTCTTTTACCCACCTCCTAAGAGAATTTGAAAATTTACATATAACTTAAATCTACCACTTTTGTGAATGTAATTTCAAAAATCTGAGAGACACGGTTGATGTCAGTAAGTAAAATGTGGTTCAATGAGATGAAAATAATTTTTGGGGAAGAGTAACTTTGTACTTTTATTTACCACAATTAAAAGTAAATAGGGTAATTAAGGGTAAAAATAATATTATTATTACCCTAACACATGTCCTTATTATATTTGATAAGTGTAATTCGACCAAAAACAACCTTAAAAATAAAATATGACCATTTAGGCCCACTTGGATTAGATTAGAACATTTATTATTAATTTATTTAAAGAAGGGTTAAAATAGTTAAAATCAAAGTTTAATAAGTAATGCAATTTTAATATAGGGTTGTACATAAGATAAATTCTACTATAAATATTCACTGGAAATATAAAATTATTTCCTACATAATGATATTTTATTTGTAATTTTTATACTTTATATAATTTAATTTATTTATGACACAATGATGATGCAATAATTATCTTATTAATGAAATATTGACATAATTGATGTTATAAATACCCAAATAAATGTAATTTGTGACTTTTTATGAATTCCAATTATTTTATATGTTAATATTACATGTTATAATATATTTAATTAATTTTTTTCGAAATAATAATTCTGTTATGGTTCTCAAAAAAACCAATTACCAAATAGTGTCAAAATTGACATAAAATAGTTTTTAAAACAAATATTATATTAGTAATTGTTATTATATTCCTAAAAATATAAGGTTAGGCCAAGATACTTATATAATGATAGGTGTATCATTAATGGACCACTTGGGGGTCTCTTTTATGTATATGGTATGTTTATTTACTATATAATATAAAAATACAAAGTGACATGGTAAATGTCAATCTAATTTACTAAGAGTTAAAACTAAAAGATAAGGTTAATATAATGACCTAAACTTGTTTAAATTCAATTGTATTAGAAGATTTATACCCATACCCAACTTATCTTCCATATATATCAATTTGGAGCTATTAAAACCCGAATTTGACTTTATAATAAAATAATATTATTAGTTATTCCAAAGGTGCCCCTCCCCTCCCTTATAAAAGGGCACATCCTCCCTCTCTTCCTCACACCATTTTTAGCCTTGAAGCTTGGCCAACCCCTGCCAAATTATCTTCTCCACTTCCCTAGAAACATCCTAGAGGTCCTGGTATTCTTGAAAGAACAATTTTAGTTCCCTAAGAGGAGGTCTCAAAGAGGAGCTTCAATGAAGAGGTAATGTCTGTTACTGATTCTTTCAACTTTATTTCTTCTTCTACTTCTTCTTATTTAGTTGTTTAATTATAAAGTAATAACATCAGTATCACTCATATACTGATATGTTATTATTAGTTTGTAACAACTCTATTTCACCATCTATCCATCATACGAAAAATGAAATCACCGCGCGTGCGTACGTACGGAATATTGTCTCCACGCCGTGGTGTAATCTGTATTTCCAACACCACCTTACATTGATGAGTATAATGGTGTAAAGAATAACTATAAATAGTTATTATAACATCATACTGATTATTATATATTGTATCATCCTATACAATTCAATTCAATAATTATGGGAACGATATCATCGCTCGTGCGTATGTACGGACTACCGTCTCCACGACGCGATGGGATTCATTCTCCATGTTAACCATTTAAGAATGATTATAAAGTATATATAAGCAATAATAATGAAATATATGAAATTATAAAGCTACTGGATTTAGGTATATATATGTATGTCATCTACTTAATTCCATTCAATTCAATAAGGAAACAAAAACAGCGTTCATGTGTACGTATGTCATACCGTCTCCATGAACGGTGTATTTATTTGCATTTATCCATTCATTATATATATATTATCAATATATATTATATATAAATCATGTGTTTCATTATGGGTGTATGTAGTCATGATCTAAGTAGTCATATGAATAATTTCAAGTCAAAACATGAATGACAGATGAAACGATTTTACGAAAAATGCAACTTTAACATGAATTTACAAAAGAATGGGTAATATAAAGTTATAAGTGAACCATATATGATATAATAACAATTAATATGATTCTTTAATAAGTCAATGACATTATTTAAATCATTATACAGGAGTTTTAGATATGTACGAAGCATTTCGGATCTAAGGTAAGGGATAATTGTGCAAATCTCATTTTTATCCGAGATTGCTTATTCGTAAGTATTTACGGGGGTTATTGCTATCATCAATGTCCATGTTTTAAAAAAGTGTATTCATGTATTTTTAACATCCTTTTTACCCATTTTTTACTTTTACTACATGGTATGTAAGAAATCTTTCTTTTGTTTACGTTACAAGTTACTTTTTGACTTTTCTGACAAAAGTATGAGAAGAATGTTTTTTTAATGTATACGGCATGAAATCATTTTTATGTTTTTATAAAGAATTATTTTCATGAAGCTTTCTCCAAAATATTTCATGACTATTTTAGAAAAAATTATTTTCTTTTAAAATTACATGACGTTTTGTGAAAAGAAATTGATTTTGAAGAAGAAAGGATATTTTCCTCAAGAATTCATTTCAAGTGTTTTATCAAAATCATTTTACATCTAAGATTACATTATTTCATATGTGTATGTTTCAAGTATAATGTATCTATTATTTACATTGTTTCACTTTTCTTATGATGAAATGATATCCATTTCTTTTATATGTATTATGTAATGATGGGATGATGTTTATGAAACCCATTTTATTTGTTGGGTTATTTTGAATGATGTATGTTTATTTTGTGGCACAAGTAAGAATGATTTCATTATGAGATGGGTGAGACCTATATCTCCCTCCAATGCATTTGGTAAATATTTATATCTCACGAGATAGACATGGATGGAATGGTAAGTCAAATCGGTTCAGTATTACATGACTAGAACGAGGAGTGAACTCGATTCAAAAAGGGACTGTGTCCACTAAGATGGTCTTGGTAGCAATGCCTTGGCTACTACAGAAATCATTACATGTGCTTAATGGATGCCACAATTACATGTTTTATTCCCATGCTATTTTATCATGATTAATGTTCTTTTATGATCTATTCTTTATGTACTTTCATGATTTATGTCTTTGCTCAAAATTTTGATGTTTAGATTTTATGTTCATGTTTTTTCATTCAAATGTTTATGGGTTATTTTATGTTCTATATGCTTACCCTTACTGTGCATTTGAGCTCACCCTTCTTATAATTTATTTTCCCCCAGTATTAAAAGAATGGTTTTAGTTAAGGAAACAAAAAGTGGAAGATCTTTATGGGAGATGTTGAAGATCTTTCAACATTATTAGAATATTACGTTCTGAGTTTCCAAAGACACTAAACTATTACGGTCCTTTGGTGTCTGTTTTTGTTATGTGTTAACTATTCTGAAAAAATAATGTAATGTCCATGTACGTCAAGCTTCGGTTATCTACAGTTGGTATCAGAGGAAAGGTTTAGTTAACCTTTGGAAACTAGGATGCGAAAACATTAGTGAGATCCCTAGAGATATTTCTAAGATATGTCTAGGGATGTCCCTGAGGATAATTATACGTATAGGATATAGTCCTAGAACTACGGTAACAATCTTAGAATTTAACCTAAGATGTTAGATATTTAGGGTACTCCCCCTTTACTATGTGGTTTTCCCTAGCATGATTTTTTCCTCTCACACTATTCTTCGTGGTTTTTAGAAAATGGCTGGAAACAGGAAGATTCACGATATTGGAGGATATTACAGACAATGAAATGATATTCTTCTTGAGAAACCAAATGAAATAAGATTTGGTAGTCCAAACATCATTATTATGCCAAATCAGAAATCTCATAATATGATCAATAAACTCAAATTTGGTAAGTTTCCTGACTCGTCTAATAAGAGAAGGATAGAGTTTCATGATGATCATAGAGGAATGAAAGTTCAATTTCCCCTATGTAAATCATGTGGGAAGAGGCATCAAGGAGAATTTTTCAATGGAACTGGAAGATGCTTTGGGTGTGGAAAAGAAGGACACAAAGCCAGTAAGTGAAAAGGAAAAGGTTCAGTTAACACCATGGACAAGGATAATGGTATTGCTACGACATCAACAATGGTTAAATGTTTTAAATGTGGAACTTACGGTCATTATGCAAACCAATGACCTAAGGGAAAGTCTCATGAAGAGAATCAGTATGGTCATATGGGTAGTATTTATGTTGATGATGATGAAGAGACTACAATTGATATGTGAGATGAAAGAATTGTTGAAGCTCAGTCAATGGTTTAAGAAGTTAGTGGAATGATTACATGTTTATCAAGTGTAATGTTGTATAAGTAATCTCATGGTACTGTGGAATAAAGAGACATCTAAGGATTGTCACACTGTTGTAATTCCATATGTTTTAAAAGTATATGATGAATGTTACTAGTGACCATGAAAGGTTATTCAGATATTTTTGGAAAGTAGGAGATATGCTCATAATGAAGGGATAAAGAGAAAATTAAATATTTGATAGTATTCATGAGCTCATGGCTGATAGAAGGAAATAGTTATTTCATGTTTTGAGTATATATAATTTTGGGGTTTTGGTATGTGGAAAGAGTTAACTTTTGACAGCACTCATGTTTTCACTAAGATTCAATGGGTATTAATTTTTCTAGAGAATACATGATTATGGTATTCACATGATTGGAATGTGACCGACAAGATATATGGGGGATAAATGATGGTATTCATATGATTGGATGATGACATTTCAAGTAATCATTTCTTTATACTATGATATTAGACCGAAGTATTTTAGATATGCATAAAGATTGGAATGGATTATGTTGGACATAATTTAGTTTGGTATTATTGATGGGATGTTATGGTAATGTAGTTTTAGAAAAAGGACAACCTGCAGGATGGGCGACATCCCATCGTGTCGGACAAGGCTGTGGGAATCGAACCCACAACCGAAGTGTGAATGGCCTTTATCACCTTCCACTGGCCTACAAGAAGTCCCTGTTTAGTAGAAACTAGTTTTATTATATTAAGTACTATGATATATAAAGTATAAGTCCATTTTAGGAACCATATATGATTAATCTCACTATTGATGGACTTATGTATTTTTTTGATAACTTTTCTAACCTTTTGTTTGAGATAGATGGAATGACCCATCATTCTATCACATGATCCGCTAAAACATCACGAATGACAAATTCAACTTCATTTATTTAAGATATGAAGTGGAAATTGTACAAAGAACGACCAATGGTGAGACTGTACCAAAATCACGAAAGTATTTATTCTAATTCCAATTTTATCAACTTTAGGGAAAGAACCTTGAAAACCAAAAATGTTGTCCTAGTGCTCTTATATCCGATGAATTAGATGGTACCTTAGATCATCACAAATTTATGGCTTTGTGATTGATGGCTTTTTCATAGCCATGTTCTCTACCACTCTCCATCAGAACTTGATGGTTAGATATTTCTTCTATATCCATATTTTCACCTATGTTCTCTAACGTGGAAACATAGTGATGAGTTAATTTGGCTAAACCCTTACATTTCATACATTAGTTTTTAAAGCCACGTTTTGGTATTCCTTTTTACGATGTGGGTTTCTATTAAACAAACGTTCGAGTAGTAAACCATTTATAACCCCGACTAATTTCGAGGGCGAAATTCATTTTAAGGGGGGTAGAATGTAACACCCTGAGATTTTATGAAAAATATTCTTTTAATATCATTGATGTATTGTGTTTTATGCTACAACAAGATTACCTTGTGCTACATGCAACACCATATGATCTTGCAGTATACACAACAATATTCTTGGATCATGTTACACACAATTTTGATAGTAGTTATTCTACGAAACATTGTGTGTATATATATATATATATTCAATGTATAAATGAAATATGGTTAGATTCTGTTATACCAAACAACGATGGAGTCTTGAACAACACGCAACCCTGACTTGGCTTGCATTACACACAATCGCGACTTTCCTCGATAGTGTATGTTGTACGCAATACCAGGTTTCACTAAACAACGATATATAGTTAAATTATTATTAAAACTAGCCATTATGAATAGTAATAATCACTTTTTGAAATATTGTAAATTTCAACTTTCAAAATGGACTTCATTTTTGGATTCAGAATATCGAAATTAGCCTAGGGTGAAATTTTGGTATTTTTCTGAAAACATTCAATTTTTGATGAATAGTGAAAACCCTGGGTTTCTATTTAAAAACGGACTTTTTATTTAAATAAATTTTTATTTTATTTAAATTTATTTTAGGTCAAAATTGACACATAATACCTATATAATTTCAATGTAATTCATTGGAGTCATTTTATAAAAATTTTAGATATATAAAAATTTTATTGAACTTTTGACCGTCTTTTTCCCACCTCCTAAGAGAATTTGCAAATTTACATAAAACATAATTTTACCGATTTTGTGAATGTAATTTCAAAAATACAAGCAAAAAATTTTGATTTCAGTAAGTAAAATTTGGTTCAATGAGATGAAAATAATTTTTGGTGAATAGTAACTTTTTTCTTTTATTTACCACGGTTAAAAGTAAATAGGGTAATTAAGGGTAAAAATGATATTATTATTACCGTAACACATGTACTAATTCTATTGGATAAGTGTAATTCGACCAAGAAAACCTTAGGAATAAAATATGACCATTTAGGCCCACTTGGATTAGATTAGGACATTTATTATTAATTTATTTAAAGAAGGGTTAAAATAGTTAAAATCAATGTTTAATAAGTAAATCATTTTTAATATAGGGTTATACGTAAGGTAAATTCGACTATAAATATTAACTAGAAATATAAAAATATTTCCTACATAATGTTATTTTATTTGTAATTTTTATAATTTATATAATTTAATTTATTTATGACACAACGATGATGCAATAATTATCTTATTAATGAAATATTGACATAATTGATGTTATAATACCCAAATAAATGTAATTTGAGACAATTTATGAATTCAAATTATTTTTTATGTTAATATGACATGTTAGTATTGATATAATTAATTGTTTTCGAACTAATCATTCTGTTATGATTTTCACAAAAACCAATTACCAAATAGTGTCATAATTGACATAAAATAGTTTTTAAAACAAATATTATATTATTAACTGTTATTATATTCATAAAAAAATAATATTCTTCCAAGATACTTATATAATGATAGGTTTATCATTAATGGACCACTTGGGGGTCTCTTGTATGTATATGGTATGTTTATTAACTATATAATATAAAAATACAAAGAGACATGGTAAATGTCAATCTAATTAACTGAGAGTTAAAACTAAAATAAAAGGTAAATATAATGACCTAAACTTTTATAAATTATATTGGATATTAGGATTTAGACCCATCCCCACCTTAGCTTCGAAATATATCAATTTTAAGCTATTAAAAACCGAATTTTACTTCATAATAAAATAATATTTTTTGTTATTCCAAAGGTGCCCCTCTCCTCCCTTATAAAAGGGTACCTCCTCCCTCTCTTCCTCACACCATTTTTAGCCTTGAAGCTCGCCCAAACCCTGCCTAATTCTCTTCTCCACTTCCCTAGAAACATCCTAGAGTTCCTGGTCTTCTTTAAAGACCAATTTTAGTGCCCTAAGGGGAGGTCTCAAAGAGGTCGTTCAAAGAAGAGGTAATGTGTGTTACCGATTCTTTCAACTTTATTTCTTCTTCTACATCTTCTTCTTTAGTTGTTTCATTATGAAGTAATAACATAAGTATCACTCATATACTGATAATTTATTATAAGTATGAAAAAACCCTATTTAACAATCTATCCATCCTACGGAAAACGAAATCACCGCGCGTGCGTACGTACGGAATATCGTCTCCACGCCGTGGTGTAATCTGTTTTTCCAACACCACCTTTCTTGGATGGGTGTAATGGTGTAAATAATAACTATACATATTTATTATAACATAATAATTATTATGATATTTTGTATCATCCTATCCAATTGAATTCAATAATTATGAGAACTATATCATCGCTCGTGCGTACGTACGGACTACCGTCTCCATGACGCGATGAGATTCATTCTCCATGCTAACCATTTAAGAATGATTATAAAGTATACATAAGCAATAATAATGAAATATATGACATTTTAAAGCTACTGGATTTATTTATTTATATATTTATGTCATCTACTTAATTCCATTCAATTCAATAAGGAAACGAAAACATCGTTCATGTGTACGTACGACCTACTGTCTCCATGAACGGTGTATTTCGTTCCATTTATCAATACATTATATATATATTCTGAATATATATTATATATAAATCATGTTTTACATTCTATATGTATGTAGTCATTATATAAGTAATCATATGAATAATTACAACTCAAAACACGAACGACAAATGAAACGATTTTACCCAAAACGCTACATTAACATGAATTTACAAAAGAACGGGTAATATAAAGTCATAAGTGAACCATATATGATATAATAACAATAAATATGATTCTGTAATAAGTCAATGACATTATTTAAATCATTATACAGGAGTTTTGGATGCGTACGAAGTATATCGGACCTATGGTAAGGGGTAATTGTGCAAATCTCATTTTTATCCGAGATTGCTTATTCGTAAGTATTTACGGGGGTTATTGCTATCATCCATTTCCATGTTTTATAAAAGTTTATTCATGTATTTTTAATGTCCTTTTACCCATTTCTGACTTTTACTACATGGTATGTAAGGAATTTTTCTTTTGTTTACGTTACGAGGTACTTTTTGACTTTTCTGACAAAAGTATGAGAAAAATGTTTTTTAACGTATACGGCATGAAAGGATTTTTATGGTTTTATAATGACTTATTTTCATGAAGCATCCCCCAAAATATTTCATGACTATTTTCGAAAAAATCTTTTTCTTTTAAAATTTCATGATGTTTTGTGAAAAGAAATTGATTTTTAAGAAGAAAGGACTTTTTCCTCAAGAATTCATTTCAAGTGTTTTATCAAAATCATTTTACATCTAAGATTACATTATTTCAGATGTGTATGTTTCAAGTATCATGTCTCTATGATTTGCATGGTTTCATTTTTCTTATGATGAAATGATATCCATTTATTTTATATGGATTATGTGATGATGGGATGATGTTTATGAAACCCATTTTATTCGTTGGGTTATTATGAATGATGTATGTTTATTTTGTGACACAAGTAAGAATGATTTCATTATGAGATGGGTGGGACCTATATCTCCCTCCAATTCATTGGGTAAAGATTTATATCTCATGAGGTAGACATCGCTGGAACGGTATGTTAATCCGGTTCAGTATTACAGGATTGGAACGAGGAGTGAACTTGATTCAGAAAGGGACTTTGTCCACTTAGATGGTCTTGGTAGCAATGCCTAAGCTACTATGGAAATCATTACATGTGATTAATGGATGCCAAAATTACATGTTTTATTCCCATTATATTTTATCATGATTAATGTTCTTTTAGGATCTATGCTTTATGTACTTCCATGATTTATGTGTTTGCTCAAGATTTTGATGTTTATATTTTAGGTTCATGTTTTTGCATTCAAATGTATATGGGTTATTTTATGTTATCTATGCTTACCCTTACTAAGCATTTGAGCTCACCCTTTTTATGTTTTATTTTCCCCCAGGATTAAAAGAAAGGTTTTAGGTAAGGAAACAAAAAGTGGAAGATCATTATGGGAGATGTTGAAGATCTTTCAACATGATTAGAAGATTACGTTCCGAGTTTCCAAAGACACTAAACTATTACGGTCCGTTGGTGTATATTTTTGTTATTTATTTATTATTCTTAAAAAGTAATGTAATTTCCATTTACGTCAAGATTCGGGTCTATACAGTGGCATTTTATATGTGAGAGAAATGGATCACATGGCATTTTTGAAAATATGTTATCTCTACCGACATTTTTACATAAAATAGTCACACTAAATAAGAAAAACATCATTAATGGAAGGTTAATCAAAGATTAATTTCTATCCCATGGGTGTTGGACAAGTGGATACATCATTTGGGTTGTTTGGTTTATGGTTTATTCCCTTGTAAAGCATTATTTGCTTTTAGTCATTGTAATTAAATTTAATTACATTCAAAAATATTATTGGTCAAAAAATAAATTTACCTATTAGAAAATATAAATTATTCTTATTTAAAATATGAAATACATTTTTCCAAATTCAAAACACATAAGGGGAAGAAAATATTTTAATATTAATCATGTAGATGGGATGACAATGTGTGGTTTTAACGGAAAAACATTCATATGTTTTCCATGTTTTATAGAGAATTTTAATTTCATATTCATTAAAAATATTTAAATTTTATTAATATATAAATAATTTATTTAATTTTACTAGAAAACATAATTAAAATATCATTTAACTTGACAAATGAATTAGATTAAAAGAAGTATTGAATTAAAATTCGGTATTTTTAAAAATTAAAAAATGAAACACGGTAGAAAAATAAAAAAATCACCCTTGGATATTTTTTATTTTTTGAATTCAAATATTAAATTTATTTTGACATATATTATTTATAAAATTTCTAATTTTTTTTAAAAGATGTTCTCAATTAAAGGGTGAAAATGTTCCTATATAGAAATATTTAATTTTTAAGAGAAAATTTGAGTTTGTTCTTATCTTATTCTTATCAAATCTTTTTGATTAATATCAATAATAGTTGATTAAAAATATATCAAAATATTTCATTAATATCAACATCTTATTTTTTCATTTAATTAATTAGTATAAATTTGGATTCAATGTATAAAATTATACTTCTATAAAAATATTTCATTTATGTTCAATTGGTTCTTATATATATTTCTAATAATTTTATAACCAATGAATTAATTTTAGATTTTTTAAACCACATATTTTCATATGTTATATAACACTATTCATGACCATAGGGTTATGTCTTATTATTTTAAATAATATCATTTTAATAATATGTTATGTTTAGTAAAACCCAGTAATGTGCGTATTACAAGACAAGTCAGTGTTATGTGTAGCACAAACACACCTTATTAAAGCGTGAATAATGATAAAAAATTTATGTTATTTCTAGTTTTTGATTAAATTCGTATTGTGTGTAACACAAACATAGTTCTTTAATATTATTTTTTAGTGTTGTGTTAAAAGAAAAATTTATAAAATAGTAAATTATTTCGAAAATATATATTAATAAAATCTACAGGCATTGCATTATACCACTTTAAAATTAATTTCCACCAAATAAATCATTTGTGTTCTGAAAGTTATAATAAATGAAAGTTACATTCCTAGAAACCTACTTCATAACAGTGAATCCTAAAACTACCTTCAAAAATGGAATGATGGAAATTAAACTATATCCTTGAGAAATATATATCTTCGTTTCCATATAAAATAACATTGATTGAATGTGAAAGCATGGACATGAAGGAAATGGGGTATATAACCATTGGGAGATATTGATGTCATAAATCACAAAACACTGGATGAAGGAATTAATGAAAAGGGACTCAAAGTCATAAATTAATTATTATTTAAATATCCATTGGTTTAACAAATCATAATTTATTAGGAAAAAAATTTTAATTGATTATTTTACTAATATTGAGTAATTCATTTTTTGACCAAGAATATATAGAAATATGATTGAATGTTTTTTATAAGAAAAATTTCTTTTCTTCTTTGGGCTTTTATCAATTTTGAATCATCAATTACTTCAATAAACGAATTTTCAAAAATTTTCATTCATTCCAAAGAGACTAAAATAAGCTTTTAACATAACTAAATCCCATAAAATGATGAAAAGTATTATAATTTTCCTTTAAAAATTATTCAAAATAAATATGGTCAATACAATAATCACTAAACATAAAAAGTATCTTTACATGTTCATCATTAATATTAATTCATCCTAAATAATTACAAATTAAAAAGCAAATTATGTATCCTAGTGGTAGGAATAAAACACTTATCATCCTTAAGTCAAGGGGTCATGACACAAATTTTACCACCCAAGTTTAATTTAAATAATATTTTATTTATGATTTTTTATGTATGTAATGTATATTAGTGATTTTTGAGATATATTGGATATCATTTTGTAGGTTTTGGGGATTTTATATTGTTTCATAGTTGATTCACGGTATGGGGAAACCATGAAACACAGACATGAAATTGTGTACAATAAAACAAGGTGTAAAGGGAAGGCACATGGTCAGAGCACAATTTTTCCAAACCTTGTGAAGCCCTAAGAGAAATTTTTCTGTGTTGAGAATATGATTTAAAATGATATTTGGAACAGATGGATCATATTTTTGTAACTGTGCAAGCCAACATTGCAATCTATCCCTTGATGCAAAGGTAGGATACCTATTAGAGCAAAAAAATTTAATGATGTAACTAAACCATGCGTGGGTAAATAGTTATATCCTTAAAATGTGAATCTAACATGTTTTCACCCCTAAATTCTTTTTATTTTCCCAAAAATATCCCAAACTCATTATTTTCACTCTTAATGGCTAGAGAATCTCTCTCAATCAAATTTGATTTCACTCTAAAAAATTAAGCTAGAGCCACAATATAGAACCATGGCTATATGTCCAAAAACCGTGGATATAGGTTGCATCCACAGTTAAATGAACCATGGCTATTATTGGTGTGTCAATATGTCATGTTCTATAGACATAGTTTAAAACCATGGTTTATGTATAAACCATACTAGCATATAGCCACAGTTAAAATTCTGGTTATATCATCAATTTCTAGGGAAACACAAATATTCTATATATCTATAGTTAAAATTGTGCTGATAGATTAACATAAATAAAAAAACTATGCAAGATTACCGACCTAGCTTCAACAACAACTAGTCCCACTACCTTCTACCCACCTGCTAACCCCTCTGCCACCCCTGCCCATCTCCCAAAACTATTTCATTTGGCTTTACCCCTTCTAGGCCCCTAAATTTTGACACTGGTTCCCCAACCTTACTAGTCCCCACTGTATTACACCATTAGACACCCCCCACCCCATAGATAGTCTCCGTAGACAAACACACATATACACCCCTCTCTTAGGCAGACACCCCTTGGAAAAACACCCCAAGGAACCCCTCCCTTGGACAGAAACCCTCTCCCCTGGAAAGACACCCCCTATCTAAGAAATGTACCCCCTAGATAGACACCCCCTCCCCTGGACCCCCCTGGACCCCCTGGACACACCCCTCCCCCTGAATTCTGGATACCCCTCCCCCGGACAACCCCTAGACAAACACCCTTGGACACCCCCTCCCCTAGACAAACACCCCCTGGGAGTGCTAATACAATTGGCCATGCAATTTCAAATCAAAGGCAAAAACTAAAACAGAACACATTTCAATATTCTCAAAAAAAAATCCTTACCGAATATTTGTTGCGAAAATACTAAAAAAATGTTTGTCTATAGAACAATCATACATATCCCATGAGATATCCATATTAATTCATCCTAAAACATTTAATGGAATTATAAATCATATAGATATTGAAGAACCATCATCATTAATAGAATATATATATATATAATACAAGAGAAATTGATAATATAAAGAAAGAAACTAAGGGATGGTTTGGAAAAATATAATGGGGAAAATTTAGCATCATATGATTAATCTAAATGTTTATGGCTAAAGATGGATAACCAGAATTCTTACAAAAATCCATAATGTACACAATCATCTAATACCCACCCTACACCACCACCACCCCTACAAATCCCCTCTCCACCCCTAGACACCCCTCCCTCTACAAGTCCCCCCTCCACCCCCACTCCCCCCAATAGACCCTCACGGAAACCCCTCCTTCCTGGACACCCTCCCTCCCTAAACAGACACCCCCTTGGATCCCTCCCCCCTACAGACCCTCTTGGACACCACCTCCCCCTTCCTGTCCACCACACACTAGCCCCCCACCATTCCAGCACCCCCTACAGACCCCACTGGACACCCCCTCCCCCGGCAAGTCCCTCTACCTACTAGTCCCCCCCAGCACCCCCACCACCACTAGCCTGCCCCCCTACAGACCCTCCTGTACACCCCTCCCCTTTCATTCCTCCCCATAAAGGGTATTTTATATTGGTTGTTTAAATGTTAAACAATGGATTATAGATAATCCATTTCTATTTTTCTATTGGGTTTGATTTTTTTATACTCATAGTGGATGACCAATGTATTTCACCAGCATCCACTACTTGATCTCCATAAGGGAAAGAGGGTGAGGAAGATATCATTCATTTCATCAGGAAATATGTATAAAATATTCTGGATAGGGTGATCGTGGATTTTAGTAGAATCATGGGAACATATTCTACCCATACACCTATTAGTAATTATTGGGTAACCTCGCCTATAAAATCTATTTTGTTGAATTCAATAAGATAATTTGAAACAAAATTCGAGTAATTGTTTCTGATTATGATGACTAATATTTTCTATGTTACTAATTATATCGTTTTTTAATGATATCGAATATTTAATGTTTTCACCAACCCCTGAAGTTGATTCCTAATGATACTAATCATCTATATATTTAAGGAGAATGAATTCATCTTAGTTTCATCATTTTTTTTTCTGAAACATCACTTCAAGCCAATTGTGTTAGACTACACTAGGATGGTCATGATCCTTGTCTCACATACCTAATTTTTTATGGCATTCTGGATGTCACCACAAGAGTGATTATGATGGAACATTTAATTGAAATGGGATTATGGGAGTTTGAAACATATCTTTATGGTTTTCATTTCCCAGTACAAGTATCCCTTATATAATTAAGACAAGCCGGAGAATAGTATTCTTGATTCCAAATCCATGTGGATATCAGTTAATAATGTCACATGATTCTTTATCCGGATGAATACCTAATGATCAAAGATGACTAGAATTCCAATTAAATTTTATATTTAGACAATCCCATAAATATATTTCACAATTATAGACGTGAGGGAATCCTATACTTATAACATATAAGTAATGGATTTATCATTAGTTATGGTCTAGGGAAGACGGCTATTATATATTCTTTTTTCAAGCCATATATACATCGTTGGCTCATAATCTATGGAATACTATTATCATCACTTATATAATCCTAAAATCATAACAGAAGACATTATAGGCTAGTCACCCAAGGTATTTTAGGCTCATCACCTAATAAACTATAGGCTTATCACCTATGGAATTCCATGCTCATCGCATGATGAATGATGTAATTATGTTGAATTAGTAAAGGTTAATTATCTTATAATTATCACATTATAAATATTATACATTTCATATATGGAAATTTAGGATCTTATTATGCTCATCACATAATTTTAGTCAAGATTTTATGTCTAGTGGGAAATATTCCCCTTTTTCTAATGGAATAAATATTTCCATGATTTAAATTCTAGTGGGAATTAATCCTATTATACTCCACATATAAGAAAAGTAATGGTTTAATGACCACTGGAGACTACTGTGAGCTTTAGAGTACTCATGGATGATGGTCAAGAATTGTCTATATTACCTCAACAGTGGTGGAGGGGATGGTGATGATATTGGGATATTGTGAATGATGCTTAATGATATTTACTATATATCCTATTTGAACAAGAATAAAATACCTCACAGTCTGATTTACATATTTTATGTTAATATGATAAGATCATTTATATTGTTTAACAGCATGCAGTAATGATGCTTTTTCTATGTAATATGTGATAATATGTGATGTATTAGGGCTATACAGTAGTGTTTTCGTGTCTGGGTCAATGTGGTATCTGGATCTTGTGTAGAATGATTGTGGGTTGTACACCTAGTATGATGCCCACTTGGAGGTATGGATTATCTATTGGATAAGGTATATAACACTCAATGTGTACATGGTTTCTTCTTACACAAAAACATATTCCAAGAACATTCATGGAATCTAAAAGGATAATTGTGGGGACAATAAGTTGAGTTTCGTTTCCATTATTTATTAAAATGGAATCAAATGTGGGATACATTAATTCTAGTCAAGCATATATTGTTTGCATTAGTAGTCTAAAATTAGGTAGATATGGGTTCCATAGTCTATAAACCCTAATGAAAATTGGTCTCAAAGATGATTAAATCCCCTAAATCTAAAATATATGAAATAACCTTATAATCTATAGAGTATTTATCGATATTCATTATATTTTAGTCATATTTGTTATGGGAATAAAATAAACTATGAATATATCCCAATAGCGCTTATCATTTGTACTTATATCTTTGGAAGATGTTGGATCCTAGAAGAATAAATTATATATACAATATAAGCCTACATAAAGGAATAATGAATTGATATTTTGTAATTTTTATGTATTAAAATGATTGGATACCCATAATTTAAACACCTATAATTGATAGATTAAATGCTAGTGTAATTTTCCATGTGTATTTTCCTTAGACACCACTAAATCATGGTTTGTAGTAATAGCCATAGATAGATTATTTTTAACTCTGCTGGTAATGTCACCATAACAAATGTTGATGACCTCACATAAATATATGATTCATGAATGGAATTAAATATATTCTTTCTGAAAAGAAATATAATATAACGTGGTGGAATTGAAGATCTGCATCATGGATGAATCACAAACCCCATATTTCATAATTTCCATTGTCTAATTTGGGATATGATGATATTGGGGGCCCCTTCTTGAATACAATGGGGAATACCATTTTGAATTGATAGATTGGACTATTTCAGTGTTCCATAAAGAAAATATCCATCCATGCATCAAATAATATATCATTTTATAAATAAAAACCCTTTCTTTTGTATTATATGTTATACCGCAAAAAATTACATTCTAATTGTGGCATTTGTTCAACATCATCCCCAACAACCTTTGTCTTGATGAAATTATCACATATCACCCCATGGATTAAGTCTCTACCATTAATATAAACATCACATTAATTCCTTTACATATCCTTCTATAATTTATGGATTGTTCTATTTTGGGTACTTTAGTGACTCATGTGGTCAAGGATGAACATTATATTCCAATAAAAAACATTTTAGATATCAAAATTGTGCAACAAGAAGGAATAGCTAAGATAATAATTATATGGACTCTCTATAATGGTTATACACCTTGGATTAATAGAGAGTATAAAAGTTATTGTATGTCAATTGGGAAAAATATAGAGTAAAATATATATCATTTTCTTAATTATGATGCACCATATCAATGTGTTCCCATGATGATTATAATAGCAGATTATAGAACCCTTATAGTCTTACATCAGTTCGCATGTCTCCAATAATGCATGTGCTGAATTCCCTATAGGTGTAATATCACATCACCAAGAATACCTGATTCCCATGACATTAAAAGAATTATTTCCCATATTTTAACCAAAGATTCAGATTCCTAAAACATGGGTACTCAAACTTCATTTTTACAATAAACACTCATAAAATATTCTATGGAAAATTAAAATCATTTCATCATCAAGGGATCAAATTATAATGGGGAGTACTCCTTGGTTCTCAAATATTTGTCAGTGAATTCCCATGAATCATATATATATATATCTGTATAATTAAATTATAATTAATTGGTTTTTAGGTTCCCTTAAACATATATGGGAACATGATCAATCATGGGGTCACACTTGTTTAATTATCAAAAAACCCTTCCACACTCCTCCCTAATTTGTAACTATATATTCCCTCCATTTTCCCAACACACATACCATAAGAGGAGTGTTTTACACACTACACAACAAAAGGGAATGTCAAGGTAAATAATAAAGATAGGTTTTTTTTCTGGAGTTTGAATGTTTTAAATCTACCATGATGAAGTGGAAGAGGAAGCATCCATTTGTGTGATTTCTTGCATAATATTGTGTAGTCAAAGATCAAAGAGGTGAAGTCATTGTGTTGTGAAGATATTACTACACCAACTTCTGGTCATGTTATAATCGATATTCATCACACTGTAATGGCCTTGGGAGTAATGTAGTTGTAAGGTAACTAGTTTTTTGAAATTATCATATCATGCCACGATGTACCCTAGTGGATGCACAATCAATGATATAGTGTCAAGAATGAGGTTCATTCATTTGGAGTGAAGTACCAATTAATACATAGTTGTGTTTTCATTGAACATTGGAGGTCTGTGTGCTTAAATGTATGTGCATAAAACTAAAAATGGAACAATTAAAATGGGGAAACCATATAGTATCTCTATGTATCCAAATCATTCTTTCCCACAATGACATTTTACACAAATCTAATAATAAATGAGGGGCCTCATAATGGAAATGTGAAATTGAACATTACATGTGAATCCAAAAGGCAAGGGTGGTTCAATAGTAGTATTTCATTAGGACACATCCATACGTTGGACGTCCACACTAAAGAAAAATAAAATAGAAGAAATATAGTATAAATATCGACAAAAATGAAACACACAAATTAATATCTAGACTACCATGATCTGCCTCCCCTGTAAACAAAATGTGTTGCTGCCTCCAGTTCCCTTTTGGCCATCTTTACAAAATAAAAATACCCTCTATCCATAGAAATAATTAAAAGGCCTATTTTTCTTATGGAATAAATAAATGAAAAGAAAAACTAATCTACAACATACATGTATCTTCTGAATAATTATATCTATACGGCCCATGCGTTAAACCTTACTTAATTTTGAGTTATTACAAGATTACACCTTGAGGGTTTTTTCAGGTTTAGAGTTTTAGAGAATTAGATCATAAAACATGCATTACATTCCAAATTTAAACAAAGTGGTTAAATAAAAGATAGTGTTCATTTTTCCCATCAATGGAAACATATTTTAAATAAAACATGGATTATTTCTTGAAACATCCTTGACACTATCATCATATCATGTACCTTTCCCTTGACCTGTGAAAAACATTTCGAAAACATGGGATGAGCATAAAAAGCTCAGTAAGGGATATAAAAATATGGAAAGGACACATGGGTACATATATACATAAGAATGAAATCATAATTTACCCATAAAACATAAGCACTTTAACATACCTCAACAAATCGTGAATAAATAATAGTAATCATAAGACATAAAGGTATCTTGAGGCATTCATAACATTCTGACGTAGGGAGTAACCCTCTTGGTTATGTTTGGAATACCCATCATAGTATATTCCCTAAATATCTTCGGAGAAACCTTAATGTTTCACTCCTTCACGTTACCCAATGCATTGGAGAGCTATATCGGGCTCACCCACCATTAGTTTATAACGGAACCACCCGTCTTCATAATAATGCCCAAGAACCTCAACATAATCATATCACATAAAACATGCAAAAAGGAAACATAACATTTCCATCTTTCAATCACAAGATATCAATAAAACACATTGATATAAAAACATTATGAAAACCATTTTCAAAACCAAAATAAAAGAAAAGTAAAACATGGAATTTATTTTACTTTTTAAAAAAAAAGGTATGGCTTGTCGAGGATTCCGAAACTCAAATAATGGTCACGTCAGCGGAGAAGTTGTTGTCGCCGGATACGTACGACAAAAAAAATTCCCTTTTTTCATTTAGTAAATTCTTCGTATAAAAATTATTCCTTTTGAATAAACATAAAATTCAAAGGGGTTTATATACCTTATAAAAGAAGGTTGTGTATAAAACAAAATATGCCTCAATGAAAGGGGATTGAGACGAAGTCCCATACCTCGGGTCCGACTTGACTCGGTCGTTCTTTAATCTCCTGAATAATAAACGTGAGTTAATTTCTTCCTGTTTAAGAACATTTTTCAAGATAATTATTCCTTTTATATCACTTATTGCCTTTTTATGAACACTATGTAATTATTTAAGTTAATAACGGTCGTTTTAACAATCATTGGTACTTCAGTCAAAAATAAACCTTTTATAATTACAAGTTGTTCAGGTATCCATTATATCCATAATTATAATCATGATGTATATATAATATATATACTATATATCAATAATATACATGAATTTATAATATTACATAATCATTTAGAGGTACTAAATGAAATGCATCGTTCATGGAGACGGTAAGCCATACGTACGCATGAACACTAATTTCATTTATATTTCATATTTTATAGAATGGAATCATAATTATAGAAAGGTATATTATAATTCCAGTGTAATATCATATATAATATCATAACTCCATCCTTTATACGTCCCACATATGGTATTTAACGAACCAAATCACTTCGAGGGGGCGGTAGTCCGCACTTTCTTAAATGAAGATATCACGTTTACCCATAATGGAAACCATAATGGTATGCCCAAAATGAAAAATACAGAAGCTTAAGGAAAACATAAACATATTATATATTATATATAAATATAGTGTCATATTAATGGCCACATTTTAAGGTGTTAAATGAATGTTGAACAATCATCGTTTCGGGAGGCAGAAATTTGCCATCCACGGGAACAGTATGTTCTTTAACCATTAGATGTAGGTGTGTGTAAGTGTAGCTCTAATCCTTCTTATAACAAAATCCTATTATATTGAAGATACATTATTTGTTACAAAAGAAATTAATAAAAAGAGTTTAGGGGGTTGGAGAAGCAAAATAAAACAAAAGGACTCAAGTGAAGACATTACCTTAAAATTGGGTAGCTCCCGTTGGTTTGAGCTCAAAGGCTTCCTTGGTAAGACTTCTTCCCAAAGCGAGGCTTCAAGGATTAAGAGAGGGATGTGGAGAGACAAAATGGTCAGGGGTTGGCCGGGCCAAAGGCTTTGGAAGTGTGGGTAAGGAGGTAGAGGTGGGGGCCTTTTATAAGAGGAGAGGAGGGGCACTCTTGGAATGTAAAGAAATGTTACTTTATTTTAAAATGAGTTTCAGATTCAAATAGTCCAATATTGATATAATTAGAGGATAGGGTGATAAGGGTTCTAAATCCACCCATCCAATAGGTTTTGGACATGTGTAGTTCATAGATTTTACATTATAATTTCATTATTTTAAATCCTTTATTAATGAGGTAATCACTGTATCATCATGATGTCATAAATAATTTAATTTATCTAAAGTCTACAAATTATAAAAAAAATACTATGATGTAGTAAATCTTTTTATCTTTCTAATGAATATTTATAATCAAAAATCTGACTTGTATAACCCCATGTAAAAATTGTTTTAGTAAAATAACTTATGTTTGTGTCATTTTTAATTTAACATTAATTAAAAGGATATTAATGTCATTTTCCCTACAAAAGTGGCTCCATGGGGTCCCCAAGTTGACCCATGGCGTGTCTTGGTCGGCCATGACACATCCAATAAGGGTAGGACATGTTTCAAGCTAATCTCATATTATTAAAATATTATTTTTACCTTAAACTAAATTAATTATCTCTAATCGCGAATAAGAACTTAAAAGTTACTATTCAACAAAAAATTATTTTAACCTCATTGAACCACATTTTACTTCTTAATGAAAATCATGTATGTCGGTTTTTTGAAAATCAAGTCACAGAAGTGGCAAAGTTTCATTTAAATAAAAAATCAGTTTCTTTAACTACCACATAGTGGTTTCACTATTCATAAAAAATTGAAGTTTTTCTGAAAAATACCAAAAATTAATTAATTTAATAAATAATTCCCATTGTCAGAAAAAATAGCATGTTTTTATGAAACAATAAGTATCAAAATATTGACACTAGTTTAAGTCGAATTTCAAAGTGAAATTAATTCCAATGACCATTATTGGATTAAATTGTAAAAATATATTCTAATTTCACTTTAAAACCAATTCAAAAGATAATCTAACCATATAAATAAATTAGATTAAAAAGTTGTTTGGAATTAAAATACAACATTTATCACTATTCATTAAAAATGAACATTATCAGAAAAATACCAAAAATTCACACAAAGTAAATTTTGATGTCCCAAACAAAAAGAATAAGTTTATTTTGAAAAACATAGCTTAATAAACATTCAAAATATAGATTTAAAAATGGTTTGCCATTAAAATGCAGAAAAAACATCTTTTTGAAAATATTAGTGTATTCCATGCTTAAGATTGGATTTATTTTCATTTTAAGCCTCTAAAACACTATCTAATTCATTAATAGACCTAGAAAAAAATATCTATTATTCATTAATTACTTGGGATGTTACATCCTTCCCCCCTTTAGAAAATTGCATCCCCACAATTTATTTACTTATCTAATAAATGGGGGTACTTATCCCTCATTGCATTTTCAGATTCCCATGTTGCCTCTTCCATCATGTGGTTTTTCCACAAAACCTTTACCTGATTAATCACCATATTCCGTAACACTTTATCCATGTGGTCAAGAATCTGGACCGGTTTTTCCTCATAAGATAGGTTCTCTTCCAGTTGAACTACCTCCGGACTCAAAACATGAGATGGATCTGGCATGTACTTTATCCACATCGAAACGTGAAAAACATTGTGTACCTGAGATAAACTCGGAGGTAATGCCACCTGGTATGTAACTGATCCAAATCTCTCCAGAATTTCATATGGTCCAATGAACCTTGGACTCAGCTTTCCTTTCTTACCAAATCGCATCACACTTTTCCATGGCGAGACTTTGAGAAAAACATGATCACCTACCTCAAAAGATAGATCCTTTCTCCTGTTGTCCGCATAACTCTTCTACCTGCTCTGAGCTATTCTCATGTGTTTCTGTATCAGCTGAACTTTTTCTGCCATCCCTTCTACCAATTCTGGTCCCATTAACTTCCTTTCACCCACTTCATCCCAGAAAGCTGGAGTTCGACACCGCTTCCCATATAACGCCTCAAATGTTGTCATCTGTATACTAGAATGAAAACTGTTATTATATGAAAATTCAACAAAAGAAAGATGTTGGTCCCAATTTCCCTGATAATCCATCGAACAAGCTAGTAGCATATCCTCCAAGGTCTGAATTGTTCGTTCTGACTGCCCATCTAATTGAGGATGAAAAGCTGTACTAAAATTTAATTCATTACCCAACAACCTCTGACGGCCTTTCCAAAAGTTAGAAGTGAACCTGGGATCACGGTCAGATACAATGGAGAGAGGAACTCCATGTAACCTAACTATATCTTTAAGATACAAAAGGGAAAGTTGATCTAGGGAAAATTATCTCGTATAGCAAGGAAATGAGCATATTTAGTCAAGCGATCAACAATAACCCAGATTGCATTATTACCTCGAGATGTCTTCGGTAATCCCAGAACAAATTCCACGGATATATTCACCCATTTCCACTCTGGCACTGGTAAAGGCTGAAGCATCCCTTTCGGTAACTGCCGCTCTGCTTTAACCTATTTAAAAGTCAAACACTTCACAGTAAAATCAAAAATATCTATTTTCATTCCATCCCACCAGTAATACTCCCACAGATCTATGTACATCTTAGTACTGCCAGGATGAACTTAAAACAGAGAACTATGATCTTCACATAACAACTCTCTCTTTAACTGTGAATCACAAGGCACACAAAATCTCTTCCCAAATCTAAAAACACAATCATTATCAATGTTTAATTCAGGCAACATACCTTTCTGAACCAGCTCCACCTTTTTCTGCAACTCACTATCTTGCTTTTGTGCTTGCTTGATTCTGTCTGATAGAGATGATCTCACTGATACTTGAAACAAAAAAGAATAAATTTCTACACCAACAACTTCTATGCCAAAGTTTATCAAATCCTTAACCAAAGGATCACGTTCCAAATGCAACATTGTTAATGAAGAATAACTTTTTCGACTCAAATCATCAGCCACTTTATTTTCTTTTCCTGGATGGTAATGAATTGTACAATAATAATCCTTGATTAATCCTAGCCATCTCCTCTGTCTCATGTTCAATTCATTATGAGTGAATATATACTTTAAACTTTTTTGATCGGTATATATTTCACACTTTACTCCATACAAATGTTACCTCCAAAATTTTAAATCGAAAAAAACTGCAGCTAATTCCAAATCATGTGCAGGGTAATTTACATCATGAGTTTTTATCTGTCGTGAAGCATAAGCAATTACCTGATCATTCTGCATTAGGACACAACCATGTCCTTTCAATGAAGCATCACTGTATATAACAAACTCCCCATTCCTGGAAGGTAGTGCCAAAACGGGAGACTACTGTGAGCTTTAGAGTACTTATGGATGATGGTCAAAAATTGGCTATATTACCTCAACAGTGGTGGAGGAGATGATGATGATATTGGGATATTGTGAATGATCCTTAATGATATTTACTATGTATCCTATTTGAACAAGAATAAAATACCTCATAGTCTGATTTACATATTTTATGTAAATATGATAAGATCATATATATTGTTTAACATCATGCAGTAATGATGCTTTTTCTATGTAATGTGTGACAATATGTGATTTATTAGGGCTACACATTAGTGTTTTCGTGGCTGGGTCAATGTGGTATCTGGATCTTGTGTAGAAATATTGTGGGTTGTAAACTTAGTATAATTCCCACTTGGAGGTATGGATTATCTATTGGATAAGGTATAGAACACTCAATGTGTACATGGTTTCTTCTTACACCAAAACATATTCCAAAACATTCATGGAATCTGAAAGGATAATTGTGGGGACTATAAGTTGAGTTTCATTTCCATTATTTAATAAAATTGAATCAAATGTGGGATACATTAATTCTAGTCAAGCATATATTGTTTTCATTAGTAGTCCAAAATTAGGTAGATATAGGTTCCATAGTCTATAAACCCTAATGAAAATTGGTCTCAATGATGATTAAATCCCTTAAATCTAAAATATATTAAATAACCTTATAATCTACAGAGTATTTATCGATATTCATTATATTTTAGACATCATTGTAATGGGAATAAAATAAACTATGAATATATCCCAATATCCCTTATCATTTGTACTTATATCTTTGGCAGATATTGGATCCTAGAAAAACAAATTATATATACAATATAAGCCTACATAGAGGAATCATGAATTGATTTTTTGGAATTTTTATGTATTAAAATGATTGGATACCCATAATTTAAACACCTATAATTGATAGATTAAATGGTAGTGGAATTTTCCATGTGTATTTTCCTTAGACACCAAGAAATCATGGTTTGTAGTAATAGCCATAGATAGATTATTTTTAACTCTGCTGGTAATGTCACCATCACAAATGTTGATGACCTCACATAAATATATGATTCATGAATGGAATTATATAAATTCTTTCTAAAAAGAAATATAATATAACGTGGTGGAATTGAGGATCTGCATCAATGATGAATCACAAACCCCATATTTCATAATTTCCATTGTCTAATTTGGGATATGATGATATTGGGGGCCCCTTCTTGAATACAGTGGGGTATACCATTTTGAATTGATAGATTGGACTCTTTCAGTTTTCCATAAATAAAATATCCATCCATGCATCAAATAATATATCATTTTTTAAATAAAAACCCTTTCTTTTGTATTATATTTTATACCGCAAAAAATTTCATTCTAATTGTGGCATTTGTTCAATATCATCCCCAACAACCTTTGTCTTGATGAAATTATCACATATAACCCCATGGATTATGTCTCTACTATTAATATAAACATGAAATTAATTCCTTTACATATCCTTCTATAATTTATGGATTGTTCTATTTTGGGTACTTTAGTGACTCATGCGGTCAAGGATGAACATTATATTCCAATAAAAAACATTTTAGATATCAAAATTGTACAACAAGAAGGAATAGCTATGATAATAATTCTATGGACTCTCTATAATGGATATACACCTTTGATTAATAGAGAGTATAAAAATTATTGTATGTCAATTGGGAAAAATATAGAGTAAAATATATATCATTTTCTTAATTATGATGCACTATATCAATGTGTTCCCATGCTGATTATAATAGAAGATTATAGAACACTTATAGTCTTACATCAGTTCCCATGTCTCCAATAATGCATGTGCTGAATTCTCTATAGGTGTAAGATCACATCACCAAGAATATTGGATTCCCATGACATCAAAAGAATTATTTCCCATATTTTTACAAAAGATTCAGATTCCTAAAACATGGGTACTCAAACCTCATTTTTACAATAAACACTCAAAAAATATTCTATGGAAAATTAAAATCATTTCATCTTCAAGGGATCAAATTATGAGGGGGGGGTACTCCTTGGTTCTAGAATATTTGTCAGTGTATTCCAATGAATCATATATGTATATGTATAATTAAATTATAATTAATTGGTTTTTAGGTTCCCTTCAATATATATGGGAACATGATCAATCATGGGGTCGCACTTGTTTAATTATCCACAAACCCTTCCACACTCCTCCCTAATTTGTAACTATGTATTCCCTCCATTTTCCCAACACACATACCATAAGAGGAGTGTTCTACACACTACACAACAAAAGAGAAAGTCAAGGTAAATAATAAAGATCGGTTTTTTCCTGGAGTTTGAATGTTTTAAATCTACCATGATGAAGTGGAAGAGGAAGCATCCATTTGTATGATTTCTTGCATAAGATTGTGTAGTCAAAGATCTAAGAGGTGAAGTCATTGTGTTGTGAAGATATTACTACACCATCTTCTGGTCATGTCATAATGGATATTGATCACACTGTAATGGCCTTGCGAGTAATGTAGTTGGAAGGTAACTAGTTTTTTTGAAATTATCATATCATGCCACGATGTACCCTAGTGGACGCACAATCAATGATATAGTGTCAAGAATAAGGTTCTTTCATTTGGAGTGAATTACCAATTACTACATAGTTGGGTTTTCATTGAACATTGGAGGTCTGTGTGCTTAAATGTATGTGCATAAAACTAAAAATGGAAAAATTAAAATGGGGAAAACCATATAGTATCTCTATGTATCCAAATCTTTCTTTCCCGCAATGACATTTTACACAAATCTAATAATAAATGAGGGGCCTCATAATGGAAATGTGAAATTTAACATTACATCTGAATCCAAAAGGCAAGGGTGGTTCAATAGTGGTATTTCATTAGGACACAACCATACGCTGGACATCCACACTAAAGAAAAATAAAATAGAAGAAATATAGTATAAATATCGACAAAAATGAAACACACAAATTAATATCTAGACTACCACGATCTCCCTCCCCTATAAACAAAATGTGTCGCTGCCTCCAGTGCCCCTTTGGCCCTCTTCACAAAATAAAAATACCCTCTATCCATAGAAATAGTTAAAAGGCATATTTGTCTTATGGAATAAATAAATGAAAAGAAAAACTAAACTACAACATACCTGTTTCTTCTGAATAATTATATCTATAAGGCCCCTGCCTTAAAAAATACTTAATCTTGAGTTATTACAAGATTACAACTTGATGATCTTTTTAGGTTTAGTGTTTTAGAGAATTAGATCATAAAATATGCATTACATTCCACATTTAAACAAAGTGGTTAAATAAAAGGTAGTATTCATTTTTCCCATCAATGGAAACATATTTAAAATAAATCATGGATTATTTCTTGAAACTTCTTTGACACTATCATCATATCATGTACATTTCCCTTGACCTGTGAAAAACATTTAAAAACTTGGGATGATCATAAAAATCTCAGTAAGGGATATAAAAATATGGAAAGGACACATGGGTACATATATACATAAGAATGAAATCATAATTTACCCATAAAACATAAGCACTTTAACATACCTCATCAAATCGTGAATAAATCATAGAAATCATAAGACATAAAGGTAACTTGAGGCATTCATAACATTCTTACGTAGGGAGTAACCCTCTTGGTTACGTTTCGAATACCCATCACAGTATATTCCCTAAATCTCTTCGGAGAAACCATAACGTGTCACTTCTTCACATTACCCAATGCATTGGAGAGCTATATCAGGCTCACCCTCCCTTAGTTTATCACGGAACCACCCGTCTTCGTAATAATGCCCAAGAACCTCAACATAATCATATCACATAAAACATGCATAAAGGAAACATAACATTTCCGTCTTTCAATAATAAGATATCAATAAAACACATTGATATAAAAACATTATGAAAACCATTTTCAATACCAAAATAAAATAAAAGTAATACATGGTAGTTATTTTTCATTTTTAAAAAATGTATTGCTTGTTGAGGAAGCCGAAACTCAAATAATGGTCACGGCGACGGAGAAGTTGTTGTCGCCGCATACGTACGACAAAAAAATTCCCTTTTTTCATTTAGTAAACGCTTAGTATAAAAAATATTCCTTTTGAATAAACATAAAAGTCAAAGGGGTTTATACACCGTATAAAAGAAGGTTGTGTATAAAACAAATTATTCCTCAATGAGAGGAGATTGAGACGAAGTCCAATACCTTGGGTCTGACTTGACTCGGTCGTTCTTTAATCTTCTGAATAATAAACTTGAGTTAATTTCTACCTATTTAAGAACATTTTTCAAGATCAATTTTTTTTTATATCACTTATTTCCATGTCATGAACACTATGTAATTATTTAAGTTAATAACGGTCGTTTTAACAATCATTGGTACTTGAGTTAAAAATAAACCCTTTATAATTACAAGTTTTTCATGTATCCATTATATCTAGAATTATAATCATGATGTATATATAATATATATCATATATATCAAGTATATACATGAATTTATAATATTACATAATCATTTAGAGGTAAGAAATGAAATTCACTGTTCATGGAGACGGTAAGCCGTACGTACGCATGAACGCTACATTCATTTCTATTTCATATTTTATAGAATTGAATCATAATGATATAAATGTATATTATAATTCTAGTGTAATATAATATATAATATCATAACTCCATTCTTTATACGCCCCACATATGGTATTTAACGAATCAAATCACTTTGAGAGGGCGGTAGTCCGCACTTTCTTAAATGAAGATATTGCGTTTACCCATAATGGAAACCATAAAGGTATGCCCAAAATGAAAAATACAGAATCTTAAGGAAAACATAAACATATTATAATCATATATAAATATAGTTTCATCTTAATGGCCACCTTTGAATGTGTTAAATGAATGTTGAACAATCATCATTTCGGGAGGCAGAAATTTGCCATCCACAGGAACAATATGTTCTTCAACCATTAGATGTAGGTGTGTGTAATTGTAGCTCTAATACTTCTTATAAAAAATCCCAGTGTATTGAAAATAAAGTAGTTGTTACAAAATAAATGAATAAAAAGAGTTTAGGGGTTTGGAGAAGCAAAATAAAACAAAAGGACCCAAGTGAAGACATTACCTTAAAATCGGGTAACTCCCTTTGGTTTGAGCTCAAAGGCTTCCTTGGGAAGACTTCTGCCCAAAGTGAGGATTCAAGGATTAAGAGAGGGATGTGGAGAGACAAAATGGTCAGGGTTTGGCCAAGCCAAAGGCTTTGGAAGTGTGGGTAAGGAGGTAGAGGTGGGGGCCTTTATAAGAGGAGAGGAGGGGCACTCTTGGAAAGTAAAGAAATGTTACTTTATTTTAAAATGAGTTTCAGAATCAAAAGATCTCAAATTGATATAATTCGAGGGTATGGTGATAAGGGTTCGAAATCCACCCATCCAATAGGTTTTTGACATGTGTAGGTTATAGATTTTACATTATAATTTCATTTTATTTAAATCCGTTATTAATGAGGTAATCGTTGCATCATCATGATGTCATAAATAATTTAATTTATTTAATGTCTAAAAATTATAAAAAAATACTATGATGTATGAAATCTTTTTATCTTTCTAATGACTATTTATAATCAAAATTCTGACTTCTGTAACCCCATGTAAAAATTGTTTTAGTAAAATAACTTATGTTTGTGTCATTTTTACTTTAACATTAAATAAAAAGATATTAATGTCATTTTCCTACCAAAGTGGCTCCATAGGCTCCCCATGTTGACCCATGGCTTGTCTTGGTCGTCCATGACACATCCAATAAGGGTAGGACATGTTTTAAGCTAATCTCGTATTATTAAAATATTGTTTTTACCTTAAACTACATTAATTACCTCTAATCGCGATTAAGAACTCAAAAGTTACTATTCAACAAAAAATTATTTTAATCTCATTGAACCACATTTTACTTCTTAATGAAAATCATGTATGTCGAATTTTTGAAAATCAAGTCACAGAAGTGGAAAAGTTTCATTTAAATGAAAAATCAGTTTCTTTAACTACCACTTAGTGGTTTCACTATTCATAAAAAATTGATGTTTTTCAGAAAAATACCAAAAATTAATTATTTTAATAAATAATTCCCACTGTCAGAGAAAATAGCATGTTTTTATGAAACAATAAGTATCAAAAGATTGACACTAGTTTAAGTCCAATTTCAAAGTGAAATTAAAATCCAATGACCACTATTGGATTAAATGGTAAAAATACATTCTAATTTCACTTTAAAACCAATTCAAAAGATAATCTAATCATATAAATAAATTAGATTAAAAAGTGGTTTTGAATTAAAATACAACATTTTTCACTATTCATAAAAAATGAACATTATCAGAAAAATACAAAAAATTCACACAAAGTAAATTTTTATGTCCCAATCATAATGAATATGTTTATTTTTACAAACATAGCTTAATACATTTTCAAAATATAGATTTAAATATGGTTTTCCATTAAAAGGAAGAAAAACAATCTTTTTGAAAATATTATTGTATTCAATGCTTAAGATTTGATTTATTTTCATTTTAAGCCTCTAAATCACTATCTAATTCATTAATAGAAATAGATAAAAATATCTATTATTCATTACTTACTTGGGATGTTACATCCTTCCCCCCTTTAGAAAATTGCGTCCCCACAATTTATTTACTTATCGAATAAATGGGGGTACTTATCCCTCATTGCATTTTCAGACTCCCATGTTGCCTCTTCCATCATATGGTTTTTCCACAAAACCTTTACCTAATTAATCACCTTATTTCGTAACACATTCTCCATGTGGTCAAGAATCTAGACCAGTTGTTCCTCGTAAGATAGGTTCTCTTCCAGATGAACTACCTCTGGACTCAAAACATGAGATGGATCTGTCATGTACTTTCTAAACATCGAAACGTGAAAAACATTGTGTACCTAAGATAAACTCGGAGGTAAAGCCACCTGGTATGTAACTGATCAAACTCTCTCCATAATTTCATATGGTCCAATGAAACTTGGACTCACCTTTCCTTTCTTACCAAATCGCATCACACATTTACATGGTGAGACTTTGAGAAAAACATGATCACCTACCTCAAAAGATAGATCCTTCCTCCTGTTGTCCGCATAACTCTTCTGCCTGCTCTAAGCTGTTCTCATGTGTTTCTGTATCAGCTGAACTTTTTTTGCCAACTCTTCTACCAATTCTGGTCCCATCAACTTCCTTTCACCCACTTCATCCGAGAAAGCTGGAGTTCGACACCGCTTCCCATATAACACCTCAAATGGTGCCATCTGTATACTGGAATGAAAAATGTTATTATATGAAAATTAAACCAAAGAAAGATGTTGGTCCCAATTTCCCTGATAATCCATCGAACAAGCTCGTAGAATATCCTCCAAGGTTTGAATTGTTTGTTCTGACTGCCCATCTGATTGAGGATGAAAAGTTGTACTAAAATTTAATTCAGTACCCAACGACCTCTGAAGGCATTTCCAAAAGATAGAAGTGAACCTGGGATCACGGTCAGATAAATGGAGAGAGGAACTCCATGTAACCTAACTACCTCTTTAAGATACAAATGAAAAAGTTGATCTAGGGAAAAAGTATCTCGTATAGCAAGGAAATGAGAAGATTTAGTCAAGAGATCAACCATAACCAAGATTGCATTATTACCTCGAGATGTCTTCGGTAATCCCAGAACAAAGTCCATGGATATATTCTCCCATTTACACTTTGGCACTGGTAAAGGCTGAAGCATCCTTTTCGGTAACTGCCACTCTGCTTTAACCTGTTGACAAGTCAAACACTTCACAGTAAAATCAGCAATATCTCTTTTCATTCCATCCCACCAGTAATAATCCTGCAGATCTCTATACATCTTAGTATTGCCGGGATGAACTGAAAACGAAGAACTATGAGCTTCACATAACAACTATCTCTTTAACTGTGAATCAAAAGGCACACATATTATCTTCCCAAATCTAAAAACACAATCATTATCAATGTTGAATTCATGCAACTTACCTTTCTGAACCAGCTCTACCTTTTTCTGCAACTCACTATCTTGCTTCTGTGCTTGCTTGATTCTGTCTGATAGAGATGATCTCACTGATACTTGAAACAAAACAGAATAACTTCCTACACCATCAACTTTTATTCCAAATTTCATCAAATCCTTAACAAAGGATCGCGTTCCAAACGGAACATTGTTAATGAATAATAACTTTTTCGACTCAAAGCATCAGCCACTTTATTTTCTTTTCCTGGATGGTAATGAATTGTCTAATAATAATCCTTGATTAATCCTATCCATCTCCTCTGTCTCATGTTCAATTCATTCTGAGTGAATATATAATATAAATATTTTTGATCGGTATATATTTCACACTTTACTCCATACAAATGATGCCTCCAAATTTTTAAATCGAAAACAACAGCAGCTAATTCCAAATCATGTGTAGGGTAATTTACCTCATGAGTTTTCAACTGTCGTGAAGCATAAGCAATTACCTGATCATTCTGTATTAGGACACAACCATGTCCTCTCAATGAAGCATCATTGTATATAACAAACTCCCCATTCCTGGAAGGTAGTGCAAAAACTCAAGCATTCACTAATCTTCTTTTCAATTCATGAAAACAATCATCACATTATTTTGTCCAGATAAACATAACACCCTTCCGAGTTATCTTAGTCATTGGACTAGACAACCGTGAAAAATTTCTAACAACCCCTCAGTAATAGCCTGCCAAACCAAGGAAACTATGAATCTCTGTTACATTTTTGGGTTTTGGCCATTCTTCGACAACCTTTGTTTTTGCAGGATCAAAGGTTATCCCATCTTTAGAAACAATGTGACCAAGGAATGAAATTTGTTGTAAACAAAACTCACACTTGCTGAATTTCCCATACAATTTATTTTCTTTTAAGGTTTGAAAAATAACCTTTAAATGTCTTTCATGCTACTATTTAATTTTAGAAAACACCAAAATATCATCAATGAAAACCACCACAATCTTATCCAACAACTCATGGAAAATTCTATTCATTAAGTCCATGAATACAGTAGGTGCATTGGTTAGCCCAAAAGGCATTACTAAAAATTCATAATGGCCATATCTTGTATGAAACAAAGTCTTTGGAACATCTGCTTCCTTTACCTTCAGCTGATGGTTCCCCAATCTCAGGTCAATCTTTGAAAAAAACTGAGCTCCCTGGAGCTGATCAAACAAATCATCAATATGAGGAAAAGGATATTTTTTCATAACAGTGATGTTATTCAAGGCTCTATAATCAATGAAAAGTCTCATAGAACCATCTTTTTTTAAGAAATAAAATAGGAGAACCTCGTGGTGATGTGCTATGTCGAATGAAACCTTTCTCTAATAAATCTTGTAATTGCTTCCTCAACTCTAAAAGTTCAATTTGAGCCATTCGATAAGGGGGTTTTGAAACTGTCTTAGCATCAGGAACAAAGCCAACAGTAAATTCAACTTCCCTATTTGGTATTATTCCAGGCAACTCATCAGGAAAAACATCAGGATACTCATTTACCACTGGCACATCATTAATCTGAACAGTTCCTTTATTTTCAACGATGTGTGCAAGGTAACATTCATTTCCATCTTTTGTAAGTTTCTCGGCCTCTTGATATGTTATCAACAGTAAGGGTTCATTCTTGTACACAAATTGAAAGTCTTTCTGAAAAGAAACTTCTTTAGCTCTACAGTAAATCTTAGCATGGTAAATAGAGAGCCAATCCATACCCAGCATAACATAAAATTCTACTAGTGGTATAACAATAAGGTTTGCAAGTAGGTTCTTTCCACATATAAGGATAGGAATATTCTTATAAATTCTTTTTGCCTCAACATTTCCCCCATGTGTTTTTACTAAAAGTTCAGGAGTCATTTCTTGAGATGGTTTTCCCATTTTACTAGAAAAGTTTTCAGAGATGAATGAATGTGTAGACCCCGAATCAAACAACACACTGGCATAATCTGAAAAAACAATAAAAGTACCTGATACAACATCATTTGATGGCCCGACATCTGCTGAAGTAGTTGCAAAGGATTTCACCACCCCTTTATGCTTGTAGTCTAACTGCTTCCCATCACTTGATCTTTTTCAGTGCAATCACGAACCTTATGTCCCATATTACCACATCGATAGCACTTTCCAGAATTCAGAAGACATTCCCCAGTATGCCTTTTGCCACATTTATCACAAACTGAAAAACGTAGATTTCTTACCATCAGACTTTTTTGAAGAATTATTCCCTTTCTCCGACCACCTCGGTCTCTTCTTTTGTTGGTTGTTATAGAACACTTGATCATCAGAAAACTCCATTTTTACCTTCTCGGCACATCAAACAAGCTTTTCGTAACTTTTAAACTCACGAGAAGCTAATGTCCTTCGATATTTTGGCTTTAATCCTTAGTAAAAATGAATGATTTTACTATCAAGGTCTCGGATAAAATTTGGAGCATACCTTGCCAACCGAGTGAACCATTCTTCATAGGTAGCCAATAAGTCTTCCTCTTGTGTCAATTCCATGAATTTCCTTTCTATCCTAAGTCGAACAGCCTTAGGAAAATACTTCTCAAGAAACATAACTATGAATTCAGCCCAGCCAAGAACATCAATCTCATCAGTGTCCTTGATATTTTTAACCATCGACCACCACTGATCTGCTTCACCCTCCAAACGGTAAATAGAAAGACTAACCTTTTGATTGTTTGAACACCCCATGACATCGAAAATCTTCTCTAGTGCTTTAATCCACCCTTCAGCTAGCACATGGTCAGTTGATCCTCTGAATGACGGGGGATGTTGCCTCATGAAATATTCCACCACTAACATGTTCCTCTGCGGTTGATCTGGCTGATCTCGTCCATGGATACCACCACCATTTATCGCTTGAGTCAACTGTGCCATTACTCCAACAAACTGTTCAGTTCCAATTCCGACCGTCTCAGGATGCTGATACGGAAGGTTATTTTCTTCTGTATGCCTTCCTAGCACTACTTCCCTGTTTCCTCGGTGGAAAACCATTCTGAACAAACATGTCTTAGATGAAGCAACATAGTAATATTCAAATGATATATGATTTCAATTTGACCATAAAATAAATATTTTTGGATAATCATTTAATAGAATTCTAACTCCTAAAGTTATCTAAACTGACCTCTGATAAAAACTATAAGGTCCCTGCCTTAAATGTTACTTAGTCTTGAGTTATTACAAGATTACACATTGAGGGTCTTTTCAGGTTTAGAGTTTTAGAGAATTAGATCATAAAACATGCATTACATTGCACATTTAAACAAATTGGTTACATAAAAGATAGTATTCATTTTTCCCATCAATGGAATCATATTTAAAATAAAACATGGATTGTTTCTTGAAACTTCCTTGACACTATCATCATATCATGTACCTTTCCCTTGACATGTGAAAAACATTTCAAAAACATGGGATGAGCATAAAAAGCTCAGTAAGGGATATAAAAATATGGAAAGGACACATGATTACAGATATACATAAGAATGAAATCATAATTTACCCATAAAACACAATCACTTTAACATACCTAATCAAATCATGAATAAATCATATAAATCATAATACATAAAGGTAACTTGAGAGATTCATAACATTCTTACGTAGGGAGTAACCCTCTTGGTTACGTTTGGAATACCCATCACAGTATATTACCTAAATCTCTTCAGAGAAACCTTAATGTTTCACTCCTTCGCATCACCCAATGCATTGGAGTGCTATATCGGGCTCACCCGCCCTTAGTTTATCACGGAACCACCCGTCTTCATAATAATGCCCAATAACCTCAACATAATCGTATCACATAGAACATGCATAATGAAAACATAACATTTCCATCTTTCAATCACAAGATATCAATACAACACATTGATATAAAAACATTATGAAAACCATTTTCAATACCAAAATAAATAAAAGTAAAACATGGTATTTATTTTTCTTTTCTTTAAAAAGGTATGGCTTGTAGAGGAAGCCGAAACTCAAATAATGGTCACGGTGACAGAGAAGTCGTTGTCCCCGCATACGTACGACAAAAACATTCCCTTTTGTCGTTTAGTAAATGCTTCGTATAAAAAGATTCCTTTCGAATAAACATAAAACTCAAAGGGGTTTATACACTGTATAAAAGAAGGTTGTGTATAAAACAAAATATTCCTCAATGAAAGGAGTTTGAGACGAAGTCCCATACCTCGGGTCCGACGTGAATTAGTCGTTCTTTAATATCCTGAATAATAAAATTGAATTATTTTCTACTTTCTTAAGAACCTTTTTCTAGTTCATTATTCCTTTTATATCACTTATTGCCATGTCAAGAACACTATGTAATTATTTATGTTAATAACGGTCGTTTTACCGATCATTGGTACTTGAGTCAAAAATAAACCCTTTATAATTACAAGTTGTTCATGTATCCATTATATCCAGAATTATAATCATGATGTATATATCGTATATATCATATATATCCATTATATACATTCATTAATAATACTACATAATCATTTAGAGGTAAGAAATGAAATGCACCCTTCATCGAGACGGTAAGTCGTACGTACGTATGAATGCTACTTTCATTTCTATTTCGTATTTTATAGAATGGAATCATAATGATATAAAGGTATATTATAATTCCAGTGTAATATCATATATAATACCATAAATCCATCCTTTATACGTCCCACATATGGTATTTAACGAATCAAATCACTTTGAGGGGGCGGTAGTCTGCACTTCCTTAAATGAAGATATCACGTTTACCCATAATGGAAACCATAACGTTTTTCCCAAAATGAAAAATACCGAAGCTTAAGGAAAACATATACATATTATATATCATATATAAATATAGTTTCATCTTAATGTCCACCTTTGAAGGTGTTAAAAGAATGTTGAACAATCATCGTTTCGGGAGGTAGAAATTTTCCATCCACAGGAACAGTATGTTCTTTAACCATTAGATGTAGGTGTGTGTAAGTGTAGCTCGTATCCTTATCATAACAAAATCCTAGTATATTTAATATACTGTCGTTGTTACAAAAGAAATAAATCAAAATAGTTTAGGGGGTTGGAGAATAAAAATAAAACACAAGGACTCAAGTGAAGACATTACCTTAAAATCGGGTAACTCCCATTGGATTCAGCTCAAAAGCTTCCTTGGGAAGACTTATGCCCAAAGTGAGGCTTCAAGTAGTAGTAGAGGGATGTGGAGAGACAAAATGGGCAGGGGTTTGCCAAGCCAATGGCTTTGGAAGTGTGGGTAAGCAGGTACAGGTGGGGGCCTTTTATAAGAGGAGAGGAGGGGCACTCTTGGAATGTAAAGAAATGTAACTTTATTTTAAAATGATTTTCGGATTCAAAAGGTCCCACATTGATATAATTCGAGTGTAAGGTGATAAGGGTTCTAAATCCATCCATCCAATAGGTTTTGGACATGTGTAGGTCATAGATTATACATTATCATTTCATTTTATTTAATTCCTTTATTAATGAGGTAATCGCTGCATCATCATGATGTCATAAATAATTTAATTTATTTAAAGTCTAAAAATTATAAAAAAATACTATGATGTTGGAAATAAATTTATCATTCTAATGAATATTTATAATAAAAAATCTGACTTGTATGACCACATGTAAAAATTGCATTAGTAAAATAACTTATGTTTGTGTCATTTTTACTTTAACATTAAATAAAATGATATTCATGTAATTTTCCTACCAAAGTTGCTCCATGGGGTCCCCAAGTTGACCCATGGCTTGTCTTGGTCAGCCATGACACATCCAATAAGGGTAAGACATGTGTCAATCTCATCTCATATTATTAAAATATTATTTTTACCTTAAACTACATTAATTACCTCTAATCGCGATTAAAAAATTAAAAGTTACTATTCAGCACAAATTATTTTAATCTCATTGAACCACATTTTAATTCTTAATGACAACCATGTATGTCGGATTTTTGAAAATCAAGTCACAGAAGTGGAAAAGTTTCATTTAAATGAAAAAGTAGTTTCTTTAACTACCACTTAGTGGTTTCACAATTCATCAAAAATTGATGTTTTTCATAAATATACCAAAAATTAATTAATTTAATAATTAATTCCCGTTGTCAGAGCAAATACCGTGTTTTTATGAAACAATAAGTATCAAAATATTGACACTAGTTTAAGACCAATTTCAAAGGGATATTAATTCCAATGACCACTATTGGATTAAATGGTAAAAATATATTGTAATTTCACTTTAAAACCAATTCAAAAGATAATATAATCATATAAATAAATTAGATTAAAAAGTGGTTTAGAATAAAAATACAACATTTTTCACTATTCATAAAAAAATGAACTTTATCAGAAAAATACCAAAAATTCACACAATGTAAATTTTGATGTTCCAATCATAAAGAATAAGTTTATTTTGACAAAAATAGCTTAATAAATTGTAAAAAGATAGATTTAAAAATGGTTTTCCATTAAAAGGCAGAAAAACAATCTTTTAAAAATATTAGTGTATTTCATGCTTAATATTGAATTTATTTGCATTTTAAGCCTCTAAAACACTCTCTAATTCATTAATAGACATAGATAAAAATATCTAATATTCATTACTTACTTGGGATGTTACAATATCTATATCCTATTGCTTTTTTAATGCACTTGTGGAAACCCACTTTGATCTCTCCAAGTCAGGAAAAAGATTGTCAATAGTACATCCATTTCATACTAAAAAGTATAATGAGAGGATAATCAGATCTTTTTCAATGTTATTTATAATAAATATGATGTTATGTGAAGTATGGCTTCTTTTATTTTTAAAACATGAAGTCCTTATGTTGTAATTGTAATCATTTTGATGTAAAATAATTGAAATGATTAATGTTAAATTGAGATAAAAAAACCCAGTACTGCTTAAATACCTAAAAACAAATACCCCATCAAGAATACTTATTTAGGAAAGAATCAGTGCAGTACTACTGGCTACACCCAATTTATGGTCCAAACTATATTTTGAGCACTCTCACCTACATATATTCACATCAAACTCAAAATATGATCATTGAAACTAAAGGAGGGTAAACCTTATGAAAAAATGGAAAATTGGACTACATACCATCAGAGGTGTGCAAGAGGAGATAAAGGGGACTCATCGTAGTAAAATTATCAAAGTGGTATGATGGTCACGTCAGAGGAGGATACAATTAAATATAATAATAATAAAACTAAACTACTATATAAAAAAACATACATCATAATAAAATATGTCAATATATGTAGAAGAATACCAAAACACTACAATACAATTTAATATTAAAATAATAAAACATCACTGCATAATGAAATTACACATATTAAAATTTGAAAACTATAATTTACATCAATAGTGAGTCTCATTATTAGAATCATTAGATTATAGACAACCTGCATCCATACCTCTTAAAAAACACCATCACAACCTCTCACACAACTAGCGTCGTCATCATCAGTGTCTATACCAGCACCAACACTGGGTTCAGCTCCATCATTAGCAAAAAAACCTACATTAGTAGAAGTCATCGACATCAAACATGCATCCATCACAGCATCTTCTTCTCTTAGATTAATATAAGAAATGGCAGACATAAAATTCATCGTATATTTATTTATTTCCTTTTCTACTTTTTGAGTTGCTTCTTTGAATGTGGAATTAATCTATTCCACTATGACCAAAACATAAATAGTACTATAAGAAAGGTTTTCATTAGACTAGTATCAAGTTGGTACAATATTTTTCCAATGTTGAAAATGGACTATTCCCTTATGCTCAACCCCGAATACCTGATATAGATGATCGTTCTGGCCAATATTTTCATGTTCTTTTATTACCAATGCGTCCAAGTAATTCTATTTGATTGATATATAACATAAAGTATAATGATAAATTACTATATGGAATAAAACTGTTTCAAAATAAATAAAATTGAAATATACTTACAATCTCCTTCTCGAGGATGTATTTGGAAAAATACATTCTTTATTTTTTATTCTATTGAAAATCAAAGTAGAGCGAGGAAAACAAACCTCGATATGAAATGCCTCTTTCTAGGAAAAACAAAGAAATAAATCAAAATTTGATGTAAAAATAATTATAATAAAAAAATGTAAATATTTTTAATGTTAAATTACTATTGTTTTCTCATGATTTGGGAGCGAAGTGTGTCCAAGTGTATGAACATGTTTCATTCCACTCTTATTTCTTTTATTTCTATCTAATTTATCTGATAAAAAATTTATTATATATTTACATTAACATAAACAAAACTCATATTCAATTAAAATAATATATATATATATATATATATATATAATAACATAAACTCTGGACTCTTCCAATAGCTTATCACCTCTATTTATTGTGTATTGGACAATCATGAGTCACCAGTACTTATTAAATCTCTATACCAAGAAATTTTTACAACCATGATATAAGTCATACTTGTACTCCCACCACATTTAACCTAAATACATTAACCTTGAAGCCTTCACCTTTTGTCCATCGGTGAAACAATGTCAAATCTTCAAAGTAAGAAATATTATTTAATTAAATATTATAAATTAATATATATATATATATATAAGGTGATTATCATTACATACACAAATATCTACCCAAGAATTTTCCTTTATTTTTTATCCAACATCCCTCTAACCTTTTGGTCGAACCAGAATGATATTACTGATTCTACAAAGAGTTCCCATAATGATTTTACATTATGTACTATTTTTTAATTATATTTCTCTCATCATTCTATTTAACCATGTTTTTCGTGTGTCGATTCCAAACCTCTTGAATTTTTGTGTGTCCTCATCGTTTGGTGGAGGCTGGAGGTATTCATGAAAAAAATAATAAAATGAAATAATATATATGAATTTATCATTAATAACTAATAATACTATTTAAACACGTAACATTACATGGGGTGTAACGACCCAATATTTATTTAATGTAAATTCCTTGATTATTAATAAGTCATAATCACATACAATCACAACATAATGAACTACTAAGTGTGAGGTGACCCTTAAACATAAGTTTTTCACTTTTGTTATGTGAATTTCAAAAATCTAACATATATGGTTGTGATTAGTAAGTAATTTGGAGTAAGACAAGGAAAAAATAATTTTTGGTGGATCGAAACGTACACTTATGAATAGTAACATACCCTTATGAATAGTAACATACCCTTATAAATATTGATATACCCTAATGAATATTTATCTTAACTATATTATTATATATATAATTTCATGTGGACGTATGATATACCTATGCTTTGGAATAAGTAAATAAATGTTATAAAACTGTATTTTTTTAGAATAAATTACGATTCTTTAAAAATTTTAAATTAAAAATATTTTAAAAAATATTTATTATAAATGGAATTCATTTTTAGATTCTACACATCAAAAAATTGTTAGCTGTAGTTTTTTGTATTTTTGATAAATACTCAAAATTTTTATGAATAGTGAAATACTGTAAAATACCTCATCTTCAAATTACGTGATAAAAACACTATTCATGCCATCAAAAGTGATTTATTCCCACATAGATAGAATTAATATGCATTTATTACTACTATTGGTCATGGAATCATCATTATATCTTGTTTTGAGGGAAATTAATAAACTAATGATTAACAAAATAGCGAAAACCCTCCTCTCCTCCACAATAAAATCCCCCATCACTCCCTCCTCTATTAAATATTATAACGAATGAAGCTCTTAAATGTTCTTCCCAAGTACCCTTGAATAGTCAATACCCACTTCCATGAAGGTATTTTTCTTTCCAACAGACCAAAATCCCTTCCTTTAAGAGGGTTCTCAAGAAGATTATTTCAAGAGGTAAAACACACTTTTTTATGTAGTTTCATTTCAATGTATCTTCTTTTGTTATCCTCTCCAAACCTCCTCTATCCAAATTAACATGATAAATTGATTATAATATTTATGAGGGATTTATATCATTTGAATTTAATGACCATAATCAGTATCCTTACTTTCTTACATTTATTTTATATACGAAATCAACAATCATGAGTTTCCAATTTATAACCTTTGTAGACGACAAAGTTTCGTTATTCAATTTATCCTTCATTAGTGGCTATGAAAAAATATTTGATGGTTAAACCATAATATAATATAGGTATTATGGCATAATTAAAATTCATGATCCAATATACATACATATTATTAAATCATATGACCAAAATAGTCCATAATAATCAAAATACCGTTAAACTAATTTATGTGAATGTCATGAATAATTCATCTAATATTAATCCTCTTTCCATGTATCCAAAAGATATGAATGACCATTAACACTTAAGAAGGATCATAAATAATATATAATTTTAATTCTGGTGATTTACATCCATTCCACATAAACTCCATTACTTAATAACAAGTGAACTGGTTATGAAAATAATGAAAACGATAAATTTGGAATGACAAAATTAAATATAATAACTTATCAAAAAGGGAATAAATGAACTAAATAAGATTATGATAAAATAAATACATGTCTAATATTTTTTGAAATAAATTATTCATGTGTCTAATGTCATATTATAGGAGCTTGAGTTCAAGTGCGGATCACATTCAGACATAAGGTAATGGTTTTTCTACCGGAACTTCCATTTTTATTCGAGTTACTTTTATTGCCTAGTTATCTCAATTAAATTATTATGTATTATTATGTACTCCACATAAATTCTTTTTGTGTATTCTATATATGATTACCAACCATAACCAGTCCTTATTTTATGAGGAGTTACACGTATATAAGGAAACATTCAAAAATATTTCAGAAATACAATCCTGTTTCAAAGGAGTTTCTCTAATTCATACCTATTTTCAAGGAAACTCTATAATATGTTTTTGGAAACCATTATATTTATAAAATCACTCATTTTATCATGAAAATAATATCTTAATTCACTTATAGTTATATAAAAATATTTGTTCAAAAGAACTATTCTTTTCAAAATAAAAGACTATTTATATCAAGAATTGCATAATGTTTTTAGAAAAGTAGTTTCGTCTAATTCAAAACTCTTTTTGATTCTTATGTATTATAGGGTTTAATAATTTATGAATTAATCTACCATTTTATTTTAATTATTTATGTATAATTTTATTGTGGATGGTCAATCCTAATACCATTCACCATATTACTCGGAATGGTTAGTGTTTTATACTTAATGATTGGGGAAAGTTAGTTACATTACATTTGATAGTTTCAATATGAATTTATATGTTGCTTATGGTTATCCACACTCATATAATAATGAAATTGGACTTATTATGTGATGGTTGGGTCCCATTGTATACCCTCGATGCATCGGTAGGTCTCATGAGACAAACTATGGCCCTAACACAGGGCCTTGACAAAATGATTACTTATGGTCTTGGCACGAGGCCTAAATGGTATGATTTCGATGTCCAAAATATGAACTCCCTTAATTATGAATCTTGTAAATGAAATTTCATGTGGGAATTCAACTAGTTTTATACACATTATTATGTTTTATTATGTCATTATTTACTCATCTCATATTCATACCATAATGTGTTCTTGTTTGTTATTTATAAGGACATGTGTTTTTAATTATTCACCTTTTAAAATGATTGTGTTTATGTAATCCTCTCTTGTATTGATTACAATTACTGATTGTTTGTTCTCACACCTTTCTTATGTTTCATTTTACCATGATATAAAAAAGTATGTTATAATTGACTTGCAAGCATAATATATGAGGCTTGGATGTTTTTAATAGAATAATTTATTATTTTTCCCTTCCTGATGTAATGTTAAACATATTTATGAATCTAGTTTCCAAAATCTACAAAAGTACATTGTCCATTAGTATTAATATACATTTTTTATCTAAAAATGTAATAAAATAAGGCACCAGATCCTAGAAAATGGGGCCAGACCCTTAGTGTTGGTATCAATGGATATTTAGAAAAAAACCTAGTAACAATATTTAGAAAATATAGATTAGAGAACAAATCCCTATGATAGTCTTTGATGATGAACATACAAAAAAATAGTGATATTTTATAATCAATAGATCATGTAGATATTTTTAGGACAATCATCCATGTCTGGATACAAACAGGTAGAGGTGGCTCTGGCACAGATGTACCCAGGAGTGAATTCTCTAACATGGTGTTTCATGTTTGACCAGGGGTATCCTGGTACATGAAAATGGGCCTTACTTGAAATTTGGTATTGAAACTCTAGGGGGATATGTTTAACATAATTCACATTTCCTATACAAGTGATTATATATGATTTAAATGTAAATTTTTCATCAATGAAACCATTTTTGTGATTATGGAATTAGTCATGCCTAAGATCTCAATTTGTGCTATGTATTTTGTTAAGATATGATTATACATTATGATTTATAACCTAATAAAGTGTATTCTATAATATAGAAATGGAAACTAAATGAAGAAATGGAAACTACATGATCTTGCGTATCCGATGTAGGGATTTCCCTTCGATGCAAGATAATGATGTAGGCTTGGGTGTTGTGACAAGTTTAGAGTAGCTTATAACTATATTGGGAAAACATAATTAGGTTCAGAACAATAACATTACCCTTATGGAGAATCAAAATCCTCTATGGGGAAGAACATTGTTAGATATTTTTATGCGAAAGAAACCTCTATCATTCAATGGGACTAAAACCCATTTTTTCTTGAACAATGGATATGTTCTCTAGAGAAGATCTTTCTCGCTTTGGGATGTAACAAATGAGAGAAGGTCATCATGGAAGTTTATCATCTATAGAGATATTTGGATATGTGGTTTTCATTAATAAAAAAACAAAGGTGGAGGAAAATATATAATATATGGAATGGATGGAATTTATAAAAATCTTCATAGAAGAATACTTTCTTTCTGAATTGCGATCAGATATTGAAAGTCAGTTTTTGAATTTGAAGAAAGAGGAATAAGATAATATTTCAAAGTATAACTCTAATATCACAAGGTTATCAGGGAATTCTTTAGACTACATATGGAATCTGAGTATAAAGATTGATCGATTCATTAGTAGACTAATGCCATTTCTCCAGTGGGCTCTGGTCTCCAAGAGTTTCTCATTATATAAAGATATAGTTTCATGTGCTATCAATACCGAAAAGGAATCTTCCATGTCTTATTACATGAAGGGAAAGAATAATAAGAAGAGTTATTCTGAAAACTCTATAAATTTAAATATAGAAACATGGAAGAAGAGAATAGTTGAATTTCCAGGCAGTGATAATTCTGGAACGAAACACCCTGGTTCCAGCTTAAATGGAAAAGGAGTACGCTACAAATGTGGACTGAAATTCAATATTACTTGTGATTTTATGGGGAATAAAGAAGGTAATAATATTCAATACAATAATTGACATGATATGGGACACTATTCTAATGAATGTCCAAAGTTTTTGGGAAACATGCCACAGAAAAGCACACGGGAGTTGGGAAAAGCCTATGTGGTCACAAATGTTGATATTAAAGTTCCTAATGATGTACTGGAAGGTAATTTAATCATTTCATCAAATATATGTAATTATTCATTTTATTCTAGATCATCACATTATTTTATATCTTCATAGTTTTTCATGAAAATAAGATATTTCCAATTCAATTTAATAAAGGAGATATCAGTGAAAACTCTATGTGGATGTATCATTGAAAAAAGGGCATGTAAATTAGTCCCCCTAATGACAAATAAAATTTCTTTAATTTATAACCTTATTATCATACCAATGATTTATTTTGTTATAATTCTCGGTATGAATTTGATATCAAATTATAATGTGAGATCTATTACAAGAAGAATGATGTTATATTCTTTGAAAATTGGGTAGAATCCCTTATATTTAGAGTAGAAACCTAACCGTATGATTCTCATCAAGATCCACACCCAGTAGCTATAATGAATTCAATCATTGGGGTTAAAGGGAATGAAATAACATTGGGTGAGGAAAATAATATTCAAATTGAAGATGTACATGTTGTGCAAGAGCATATTGGCGTCTTTTTAGAGGATTTACAAGAGCATCCTCCAGATCAAGAAATTGAGCATTCCATTGAATAAATTAATAATTAAATGCCCATATTAGAGACACCTTATAGAATGGCCACAGAGGAGTTAGTGGAAAAAAACGAAATAATGAGATTAATTGAGTGGTAAAAGATTTATTTTACCAAGTTTTTCTCAATGGGGATCTCATATCCTATATGCTAAGAGGAAGGATAGATCCATGGGGTTGTGCATGGATTATTAGGAGATCAATGATATGACAACAAAGAACAAGTATCCCCTACCCAACCTTAATGATTTATTTGATCAAATTCATTGAGCCGAATATTATTCAAAGATTGATCTTCGATCTGGATATCATCAGTTTCTTGTAAGGAAGGAAGAATTTTGAAAAACAACATTGTGGACCTAGTACATGCATTACAGGTTTCAATTATTGCATTTTGGACTTACTAATTCACCATCTCATTTCATAAATTTAATAAATATAGTTTTCAAGAAATATCTTAATGAATTTGTTGCGTCTTTTATTGGTGATATCCTGGAATACTCTAAAATTTATGAAGATCATGAAAACAACTTGCACACTATTCTAAAGAAACATTGAAGAAATGAATTATATGGTGGTGTTTAAAAAGTTTCATTTTTTTCTCCAATATATTTTCATTCTAGGACACATTGTCTATATGGATGGAATATATGTAGATCATAAGAAGATAAATGATTTTATTGAATGTATGACTCTAATGAACATTACTGAGGTACATAGTTTTATTGTTTTATGATGTTATTATCAGTGTTTCATTCAGAACTTCTCATGTTTAGCCGTCCCAATGACAATGCTTATAATTAAAGGTGTTATGTTCGTATATGCAAAGGAATGTGACTAATTTTTTTAAAGGATTGAATATAAGATTAGGGAATGCTCCAATCATGTCTATACCATCAAGGAATGAGGGATTTGTGATCTTTAGTGATGCATCAAAGAAAGGATATCACTATTTCGTTATTCAGAATGATAGAGTGATTGCATATGCATCTAGGGAGGTAAAAATTCATGAACAAAACTATCTAACTCACGATCTTGAGTTAGAAATGGACATCTTTTCTCTGAAGCTTTGGAGACATTATCATTATGCAGAAAAATGTGTGATATATATAGATCATAAAAATTTTAAATATATCTTCTCACAGAAAGAACTCAACATGAGGTAAATGAGATGGATTTAGCTACTCAAGGATTATCATTTCACAATACACTACCAAATGGGAATGGAAAATAATGTGGCAGACTCTTTGAGTAGAAAGGACCACAAAATTCTGAACAAGATCTGAGTTGAAAGGGATCCTTTGTTCATAGATCGAGTAATGATGGATATGGGAATTATCAAGTCAGGTAACACATCACTTCATTTTCAAATTATTGCCAAACCATCTTTACAGGAAGGAACAAAAAGTTCTCAGGCAGATGATGGGGAGTTCTAAAATAAAATTAATGCTATAAATGATGGGATTTTGATTGAATTTTTATAAGAAAGTGGAATTTTGAAATTTGGAAAGATTCATTATGTTCCCACTATTCCTCAGTGAAATAGGAAACTATTGGATGATGCTCGTAGATTTAATTTCTCTATACACCTTGGTAGAAAAAATATGTTTAGGGAACTAAAAGATCCTTTTTGGTGGAAACAAAGAAGAGGGATATTGTTGATTAGGTACGAGATGTATAGTTTCCCAATAAGTAAAGGTTGGAAGACAATATATTAGAGGTGTCATGAAAACCCTTCTTATAAAAATATGGATATGTTATCATATTATGATTGAAATTTTCCTGAGGCTACCAGGGACTCCATGAATGAATGATGCGATATGGTTCATTGTTGATCGTCATGCAAAATCAGCATATTTTCTTGAAATAAGAGAAGATTTACCACTTTATAATTTAGAAAGACTATATATTAATGAAGTTGTAAGACTTCATGGTGTACCCTTATCAACTTTGTCTAATTGTGATACCGATTTTATTTCAGCATTATGGATAAGTTTTTATAAGGCCCTATATACTTATCTTTATTTGAGGACTCCCTACCACCCACAAACTGATAGACCATAATGTTGGACTGTTCTATCTTTGGAAGACAATTTATGGTCTTGTTTACATGACATTAATGTTTTGTGGGACCAGTATGTACCTCTCATAAAATTTTCCTACAACAATAGATTCCATTCAAGTATTCAGATTGCACTATAAGAAGCGTTATATGGAAGTCGATTTTGAACACCAACAATTTGGGATGATGTTAGGGAATGAAAGCTCATAGGCCCAGAACATTTGGAGGAAAAAATGGAAATAGTGATGATTATCCAAACCCATATCAAAATAGCTCAAAGTAGGAAAAAGTGTTAGGTTGATAACCGAAGGATTGTTTTGGAATTTCATGAATGGAAATAAGATTTGTTAAATGTATCTTTATGAAGGGTATTATACGTTTTGGTATGAAGGAAAAATTATGTCTGAGGTACATCAGACCTTTTTGAAATTCTAGATTGAATTGAAGTTTTATCTTACCACATGGAAATGCCACCACGTCTCTTAAATGATCACAATGTTTTACACATATAAATTTTAAGGGAATACAAGATAGAACCAACACATATACTCACCTTCGAAGAAATAGAACTTGAGCTTGATCTTTCTTATTGTGAAGATCCAATCAAGAATCATGATATCAGAGAACAAGAATTATGAAATCGGAAGACTCATCCAGTAATAGTTCATTGGATGAACTATAATTTGGAGAAAGAAACATGGGAGTCTGAGGAACTTATGTTGAAGAAATATGCAATTCTTTTTAGGTTATAACATTGTGAATTTTGAGGATGAAATTTTTGTAAGGAGGGGAGAATGTAACTACCCAATATTTATTCAATGGAAATTTCATTCCCACAAATATGTCATAATAATAAATAATTACAATATAATGAACTACTAAGTGCTATTTGACCCTTAAACATATGTTTTTAACTTCAGTGATGGGAATTTAGAAAATCTGACATACACTATTGTGATCAGTAAGTTATTTGGACTCCGATAAGAAAATCAAAATTTTTCATCAATAGTAACCTACCAATATGAATAGTAACATACCTTATGAATAGTAATATACACTTATGAATAGTGATATAACATAATAAATAATAACTTTACCTAATATAATTTTTATATAATATTCAAATGGAAGTACGATATACCTATGCATTGGAATAAGTAAATAAATGTTTTAAAACTTTTTTTTATTGAATAAATTATGATTTTAATTAAATATTAAATTATTCATATTTGGAAAAATATTTTTGAAAAATGGACTTCATTTTTTGGATTATACCAATTGAAAAATGGTTTGGGTGAATTATTCGTATTTTTCTGAAATACTCAAATTTTTTATTAATAGTGAAATCCGGTAAAATATAGTATATACAAATTAACAGTTAAATACACCATTTATGACATCATTAGTGATTTAATCCCACCTTTTTAGAATGAACATGAATTAAATAATATTGTTGGTCATTGAATCATCACTACTTCTTCTCTTTATAGAAATTAATAAACTAATGATTAATTTTGTTTTGAAACCCCTCTTCTCCTCCACTCTAAAAACTCCCCATCACTCACTCCTCTATTCACTCCTCTAATACTTGAATATCCTGAATGTTCTACCCAAATAACCTTATCTAGTCACTACACACATCCAATAAGCACTTTTTCTTTCCAAAATACAAAAATAAATTCCCTTATGGAGGGTATGAAGAAGGTTATTTAAAGAGTTAAAGCGACCCTTTTTTTATTTAGTTTCATTTCAACGAATCTTATTTTGTCATCCTCTCCCCACCAATTCTGTCCTAATGAAAATGATAAATAATTTATAATCAATATATCTGAGTTACATCATTTGAATGGAAGAACCATCATCAATATCCTTACTCTCTCTTTTATTTTATCAATGATATCAACGTTCACGAGGTTCCAATTTATAACATTCATGGACGACAATGTTTTGTTATGAATTTTATCCTTCATTACAGGTCATCAATCCATTTTTATAGTTCAAACTGACTGTGATATAGGTATTATAACCTAATTAATATTCACGAACCATTATACAGACATATAATTATATCATATGACTAAACTAATTCCTAATAATCAAAATACCATTAAAAAATTTATGTTAATGTCATTAATATTTCATCTAAATATTTGTCCTCTTTACATGTAACGAAAAGATAGAAATAACCATTAATGCTTATTGAGGTTCATAAATAATATGCAATTTCAATTCTGGATATTTATATCCATTCCACATTAACTCCATTACATATGAACAAGTGAAGCGATTAGGAAAATAAAGAAAAAGATCAATCTGAAATGACAATATTCATTATAATAATGTATCACTAAGGGCCTAAATGACCTAAATAAAATTTTCTAAAAGTTTATGAAATATGTTTTCAATATTTCTAATTTCATATTCTAAGATCTTATGTTCAAGAGTGGAAAACATTCAGACATAAGGTAATGGGTTTTCAACACGAACATCTATTTTCATTCGGGTTACTTTTATTGAACAATTACCTAAATCAAAATTTTATGTATTATTAGGTACTCCTCAGAAATTATGTATGAGTTTTATACATATGTTTACCGACCATAATCCATCCTTATTTCATGAAGAGTTACATGTTTTAAAAGGAACATTAAAATTATTTTTGAAATACAAGCCTGTTTGAAGGGAGTTTCTCAAATTCTTACATATTTTCAAGGGAAATATATAATCTATTTTTGGAATCCATTATCATTATGAAATAAATATTTTTTATGAAATTAATATTTTACTTCACTTTTTATTTTTTATAATGATTTTTCCCAGATAACTCTTCTTTTAAAAATAAAATATTTTTTTTCTCCAGAATTGCTTAATGATTTTGCTGGAGTATTTTCATTTGATTCTAGACTCTTATTGATTATTATATATTACTGGGATTAATTATTTATGATGTAATATAAAATATTTTATTGAATTTTTTATGAATAATTTTAATGTGGATGATCTATCATAAAAGTATTCAGTATATTTCATGGAATGGTTAGTGTTTTATGCTTAATGATTGGGGAAAGTTAGTTACATTTCATAAGATAGTTTCAATATGAATGTATATGTTTTCATTGTTTATCCCCGCTCATATGAATAATGAAATAGATTTATTATGTCATGGGTTGGGGTCTATATATCCTATTGATGCATTTGTAGGTCTCACGAGTCAAACTACATTCTTAGCACAAGGCCTTGATAAAATTATTACTCATGGTCTTGACATGAGGACCCGAAGGTATGATTATGATATCCATATTATGAATATCCCTAATTATGAAGCTAGTAATTGAACATTCATGTGGTTATTAGACACATAGAATACCCATTGTTATGTTTTATTATGGAATTATTTACTCAGCTCATATTCTTGCCATAATGTGTAAATGTTTATTATTTATAGAGATACATGTTTTAAATTTTTCACCTTTAATAATGATTATGATTATGTAATCATATTATATTTTACATACTTTTAATGGGAGTTTTAGCTCACTCCTTTCTTATTTTTAAACTTTCCATGATATGAATAAGTGTGTTATGATTGAGTTTTAAGCATAATCTAGGAGGCTTGGATTTTTAAAATAGAATAAATTACTATTATTTTTTCCTTCATGATGTAAATTTAAACATATTTATATATACTATTTTCCACAAGCTACTGAACTAATCCATCCTTTGGGATATATATTCCTTGAATATATGCCTTTGTAATAAAATAAGGCACCAACTCCTATCAATAGGGTTCGGGTCCTCTAATGACCCCCGAAGTGGTGCATATAGAGGGGGAGTATTCTCTATGTGAGGTGGGATATCTACAGTTGTTGTAATTTACCCAATATATGAGGATAGGTGTAATTATGGAGGGATAATAACCAATGGATAACTCTATATATAATATCCCTAATATTTATTAGACACTTAAACCTGATTTATTACATAATCACTTCACATGATACAACATGGATGATTGAGTTGTATAGTGTCTTTAGGGATTAAGAATATTAAATATCATCTTAAAACATGAAGTCCAACATATGTATTGAAAACATCCTTTAGATGGCCACTAAATTCCCTAGTAAACACCATTGCATCGAATAACCTAAGCACATGCTTAAAAAATGGTGATCTATAAATCCCAGTAAGGGTGTAAACAAGAAATAACATGAGGAATACCATACATGTTATGAAATAGGCATATCAATATATTATAAATGAAACATCAACATAAAGGCATGATATAACATGATTATCATAACATGGAAATGTGGAATCTACACATAACATGGTATTTTCATGAGCCATGGATCATTGCACATGGAGCATGACTAAACCCTCATTTAAATTAAATTAGCATGTGTAAGACCTCATTGAACTTAAAGTATCATGATACTAATCATTACCCAATGCATTGGACTGCTATCAGGGTGCACACTTCTTAAACATTTCACTACATGCATATGTGTGCCGCATGGAACATACATTATAGAGTCATGAAAGATCATAATTTATTCTATGATAAAGTAATGGGTAGTTAATAGAGGAAACTCTATAATAAATAAGTAAGTATATATAAATGTGAATACCGTTGATTGAGAAATGGGAATGGTATTCACTACATAATTATTTGGAATTGGAAAATCACGGTGTAATTTTGGCAGCATAATGTTGTAAAATAAGAATTCTAAAAAAAGGTGGAGGATAGAAAAATGGGGGTCTCAAAATATTTAAATGAAATTTATAGTATGGGGGTCATATATATACATCTCCCAACATATGTAATGGAATTTTAGTTTTATAATATAAGATAATTGCATGACTGTATGTGAAGAGAGAGAATTTTCTTACAGAATTTTAGCATGATAACGGGTGTACATAGAATGAATTAATGAGAGATAAAGGGGTCTATCCTCATTCAAAAAAAAAATAGGTAAGTATGAGATAGGTTTGAAATCAAACCCCAAAATTTATAATTGAAAATAAAATCGAATAACCACATAATGGAATTTGGAAAAAAATGCGATAGGAAGAAATCCCTTACATGGAAGTGTGACCCCAAAGGCTTGGGAGGTGCTTGAGAGAGTCTTCATGGGAGCTTGGGGTTACATTGTATGAATCTAAAGAGAGGATGGAAGAGGTTGGAATAACTGAAAAGGCTTTGAGTGAAGAGGAAGTGGGAGCTTGGGTGGGTTTATTTAGAAAAGGAGAGGGAATTAATTATATTTTAGCATTAGGACCCCACACATCAAACTAATCAAAACCACAATGCAGCCCTTGGTTTTTGTAGATAATTTATTCTAGATGAGAGTGGAAAACAATATTTTATAAGGACAATGTCCAAACTTCTTAAAATAATAGGGTTGATTATGTGGAGGTGAGTCACACTCTCAAAGAAATCAATTTAAAATTTTAAAATGTTTTATATGTCTTGGAGGGTCCATTAATGCTTTTTATAATTAATAAAACAAACCTAAAATCCCATTATTTTCATGGTAAAAAATATAATTTCAAAACATAATGTTTATAGTATTTTATTAAATCACTATTAGGTCATTAGGATGTCATAAAATACATTTTATATTTAAACAGTATTTATGTTTTACTCAAAAATTTGAATGTATCAAAAATTATGAAAATTCACCGTTGGATAATTTCGACATCATTATTCTTAAAATAATATTCATTTTATCATGTTAATATTTTAAATATGTTATTTTTATGTTAAAAACAAAAATATAAATTTATAAAAAGTTCATGGGTTTTGAAAAAAATAGCTTTCAAACCATAATATTAATCATAATTGTATTCATATTAATTAAAAGGAAATTATTATTTAATAAAAAATAATTTTGTAATAATATATAAATAAATTATTATATAATTAAAAAATCCATAAATTCACCAAAATAGATTTATTACTTATTAAAAAATGCTATTTTTTCATTAAAAACTATTTACAAAGTAACAGTAATAAAATGAACGTATATTATCTATAAAAAATAGTTTACATAATCATAGTACTAGTTTCTTGTTACATAAACCCCTATAAAACACACAGAATATCAAAGGATAAGGTGTACGATGGTGAAATAATCCTGGGGTGGCTCGGATAACATTTCTCGAGTGGTAATCTCTATCAACATACACTTCTCCAATAGGCAGTTTCATTCTATCTTAACATGTTGAAGCTCAGCATGAGATTGGTTAAGATAAAAGCCCAATGACACCACCTCCTTTCTGAGCTCGGTCAAATTAGCTTAGAATGGAGCAATTCTACTACATGCGGCCATCACTTCCTTTGTCTATGTAAATTGGATTGGTTAAAGCCCCGTATTTCTACTAATCATGCGATCGTTGTTTAACGACTATATTAGCAATAGTCAAAATAGTTAACAGAATTTTAAAATCCAAAAACATAAATCCAAAGAAGTGCATATGTTATATAACCATAATACATTTAATTAGATCAACAATAATTTAAATTAATAAAAGTTTTGGTTATTACACTATATATTGGTGGTGGATATGGATTTTGATATGGTAGTGGGATATATGGGGGCGCAGTGCCTTATAAAGTGGGTGATGGGAATGAAAATAATGAGTAATAAGAGTATGAGAACTACCATCTGATGTGGGTGCAGGTAGAAAGGGATATTTAAAAGGGGATTATGGATAATATGGGGATGACATAATGGGGGGATGACTTCCTCATAACTCATGAGTCATAGTACTAGACTGAACTATAGAATCATAACCCCCCACCATACTATTAGACTTGGTAGAATAATCCAACCTTCTCCTCAATGATGTTGCCTAAAATAACATAAACAATAAAATAAAACAAACAATAAGAAGACAAATAATATGAAAGACTATAATATTAAAACCTAAAATGTACTTACAGTGTTTTCCATAAGAGTCATAGGTAGTATATTTCTCTATATTATCCTTGTATCATCATACTAAAAAAATTTACCTAGAAATTTAAAATAATATTCAAAAATAAATAGAAATAATGAAAAATGTTAAATAATACAATTTTATCATAAAACAATGAGATAAATTTTCTTTTGTGATATTTATATTGATAAAATATCAAGACTTTTCTATGTTCATGAATTACTAGAGATGCAATTAAACATAAATTGGTCAGACTATAAATTATTTTATATTAATCAACAGTATAATATATACTAGTTAATTTGATATCATGTATGGAATTTAAAAAAGACATAAAAAATTGAGAAAATTACAGGTAAATACTTACAAATGTGTCAACATTTAGTGTGCCCTATGATTATTCATAATTGAAAAATATTTTCTAGATATTGAATAATTTGTGTCATCAAACGAAACATTTGAATAAATACTGATAGGTTCTTCCAAAAAATAATTTTCATCCATGTATTCGTCAACAATATTTCTATGAATAAAATAAAAAATAGCAACATATTTTTGTTGTAAGGGGTTAGTTACATAAAACACCAATCTAGACTATGAAGTAAGAATATAAGGATCATCATTATGAAGCTATTGGTTCATATCAATCACTCTAAATCTAGAGTTATCAATATGCATTCCATTCCAAGTCATTGAATGAAACCACTATCATTTCATCAATGCGACACGACCATGTGAATTGTAATCTAATAAAACGATTATTTCAACAACACTATAATATGATATATTTTCTGCTCGAGGTAGTCTATCTGATTCACTTAGATAAAAATATATTATGGAACTTATCATGACAATGTCATGTAGTGTTTCCATTTTTTCACAACTATTTATAAAATATTTATATTCATTGAAAACCATTTCATTACAATCATGTACCACATCATTTGGACCAAAAGACAATGCTCTTAATTCATCTGACACATCATTTGGTAGAGTTAAATCCTAAAAGACACCAACATCAAATATTAAATAGAGCCATGTCATTATGTTATTGTTAGGCGAAGAAGAAATCTATTACCCTTGACCTTAACCAAGAAGAAAAATCTTTTTTGTGCAATAGTTCCTTCCTTTTAATAGATAAAGAGGTATGTCTCTTTTTTATAATTTCTAAATATTATCTATAAATATGAAATCATAAAAATGTCAAAAGATATGATGAAATCATAGAATGAAGACAATTTATATTTATTTTTTTACTGACTATATATAATCATTCGGCACACCACAAATGAATAATATTGTACGATGAACCATTTCCAACTCTTCCAAAATTAAAGTACACCATGAGTACGATCCAGATATCCCCTCAATTTGGGGTAGTGAAGGAAATGAAAGAAAAATAATGTCATATTACTAATATTCATTTCTCATTAGTTTATTAGACCTCATAGTGATGTTATCCAAGTTTGATGAAAAGAAATACATTCATTTTAGTGTTAAATAGAATTTTCCAACAGTGCCTTCAAGATGATATTATCTTCTCACATAAGATTTCAATTTAAAAATCATTATTTCTATTGGATACATCCATCGAATTGAAATAAGACCACCAAAGAAAACTCTTATAGGAAGATGCACAGTCAGATGTAACATGCATGTAAAAAATGAGGGTGGTAATAGTTTCTCGATGTCTCAATGAATAAGTGATGCATCTCTCTACAGATTCTGAACAACACTTCTTGATTGAATTTTGGCATAAATGTCTCTATAAAAATGACATAACTTTATCACATCAACTATAAAATTATTTGAATGTAAATGATTAATGGATATAGGAATCAACTCATGTAACAATACATTCTAATCATGGATTTAAAGAGATTTTAGTTTCATAACCGGTATATGAACACTCCTCGAAATATTACATGAATAACCATATAAATCCATGAAACATTTCATGACATGAAAAATATATTTCTTCTCCACTTTTTTTATTAAATTACATGAAAAAGTGAATTTCCACTTGTATTCACCAATTAACTAAGGATGATGGTTCACCCTTATACCCAAATCCATCAAATCATGAAAAAGCAACAAATCATATTTTTTTGCATTTGAAATTTAAAACAGTATCAGGTTACATCTCAAATTTTTTTTTTATCAACATGAATTACATCTAAACAATGACACAATAAATTTGTTGACCAATACAGCAACTCAACAAATATTATTTTCTTTCTCGAATTTCTATTGGAAATGGATTTAACATGCTTTCTCTTTCTGATATTTGGTCGAATTTTTCAAAGAAAAAAATTAAAATCATCATCTTCTATAACAATATCATTCCCTCACATTCAGTGATATGTCTCGTCAGTATTGATGGAATTATAAAACTACCTCCGATTTTTCTATATTGATTATCCATCTGTAGAAATAAATTATTCTCTATGAAGTTGAACATTTGTCAAAACATTAATCATTGGGAACATGTAATTTTCATATAAATAGTATAGGATAATTTCTCTTTAGTAATCCAACCAAACAACATTTTGTTGGTAGGTTTGCATTTTATATTCAATAATAATTTTGCAAAAAAACCTAATTTATTCCTTTAGAAATGCATAAAATGATTGAGAACCAACAATAAAAAGCTCTTATAACTCATCTATTAATTGATGCAGGTATATATCAATATAATTTCCTGAATCACAAGGTCCAGATAACAATATACTCATGATAGTAAACAACTTCTGCATACACATCCATGATGGAATGTTATAAATGTTAATGAAAACATGACACGTAATGTATGAAGTATGCATTTGGAGAAATGGGTTGAATCCATCATAGGATAATCCCAATCTAACATTTCATGGGGAGCCTACCAAATTAGGAAGTCTCCTATCAATTTTACTACAAGCCAACCCATCTTTAGGATGCACTATTTTATCGTTATCCTTGGTTATTTCATATTCATTCCATCTCATTTTCTTTTCCATTTGTTATAACATAAATTATTTTTTATGTATGGTAATTAAATGTAAATGCCACATCATTTTCTATGGTATTCTAGATTGTGTTCTGTCGTTATTAATCATCCACCATGATTTTCCACAATATTTTTACTAACTCAACTCTGAATATTCCTTCCTGAAAAAAAAAACAATATTGGTGGAACGAATTAATCTTAATAGATGAAAATTCAAATTTTTTAGTTAAAATTGATGCCAAGTAATAATTTTCTGAAATATATGCTTCATCAGGCCGTAAATATTTAACAAATTTAATGATATAGTCGAACGCTATATTGTTAAATGCATAAATTTCTCTCCCATGATATAATCGCATTAAAAACTCATATTTTATCAATTTTCAGGTGACTGATATACTGGTGTATTTTTATCTTCCATAAAATTTGGAACACTCTCAACGACATCATCTAGATTAATAGAATAAAAATATGTTCCGGTAATAATTTCTTCATGAACTGGTCTACAAGAGGAGTTGCCTTTAAAAAATAGGAAACCGACCCAAAATCATATTTTTCATGCCAATCCATTTCGCTGAATTGATGTCATTTGACAATTGTTATTTTTATACATTGTGATAGAACACATCATAATTTTTTTGGAAACTATGTTTAGTGATATGGTAACTCACTTCCTCATGAGTTAACTATGGTCTCCCCACACTATCAAAACACGTGCGTTGAATCAATACACCATCGGAATCATTGGTGAATTAAATGTACAAAAAATATTGGAACTCCTTCTCAAATTCATTAGTGATATGATCAACATTTTTCATCCAGTATATATCCATTCCAAGGCGTGTAAAAAAATACTAAAAAAAATATAGAATATTACCTAAAATTATACACATTGTTTCGTAATATAATATGTAACCATCAATAACATATTAATGAAAAATCATAACAAATATTATTTTTAGGGAGTTAATATATGTTTTAAATTATAATACATCATGAATAGTCACACATAAATTCCAGGAATGATGATTGATTATAGTAAAAAGAGTTTATATGAAATCTAAGAGACAATAATAATAATAATAAATTCCCTCAATTTTTTGGAGGGATTAACAATTAGTTGTGATGTATTGTATTAATTCTAAAATGTTTTTTTTGAATTTAGAATTTTTTTGAATATATATACCATATCATATACCATTTTGTTAGAACACAACATCATTCCATTGTTGATTTTTAATCATGGAGTATTACACATCATCACAGTGAAGGAAATTGAAAACTCTTTATAATAATCTTTTATCAAACCTAAAAACCAAATAATCCAACATACCTTTTTCCCATGTGAAGGCACAACCCAAACACCTAAATTGTTTATGGGATACGATTGAACCTTTGAACTAATTTTTCCTAGGTTAGAATAAACAACACAAAATCTTTTAATGAAGGCGCAAACATTTTTGAGTTGAGAAATTAAAACTCAATAAAACATTACACCATGAAATAAATTCATCATAATTAATATAGAATAATTAAACCAATCAATGTTTTTAATGAATATTAATAGTGTAGAATACAAATATTTAGACCTTCACATAGTAGATATTGAATAATTTAACTTGGGAATTCCTACAAGATAAATGATTAGATAGGAAGCATTAAAACCCATTTTTAAAATTAATTTAAAATTCTTATCTAAAAAAACACCATTAATTTTTTTGTCGATTAAAAAATAACTATCATCTAAATGCCATTGTGAAATACTATTTTTATATTTGTCTGGGTGCATAAAATTAATGCTCTACCAAATATCCAATATCTTTGAAGGTATATCTTTCAATCCACCCATAACTTGTCAATTCCCAAAACATCCATGACTAAAAAGGCACATGAAGTATACGGTATAATGTTTCATGTCCAGTAAGGTGTTAATGCAGGATATACTATTTTATATACTAAGTATGGGACCACTGACATACCTCAAATCCCAAGTGAATAACCATGTGTGTGTGTGAACATGTATACTATGTATCATATCTAAATAAGAAAAACATTTTTAGTAGAAAAACCAATATTATATTAAAAATTTTGTAAATAGGTAGTTGAAATACAAATAAAAGTTATATCAAGTAACTCTATATAATAGGAAAATGAATTTTAGAACTTACAAATGTTTATATTCTTTAATAGGTATTGATATTGATGACAATTTAAAGATATTAAATTATTGGAAGACATCTTGTCTAGGTTAGGGATTGGGATATATTATAGACTATCTCACCCAGGTGCACATCTGGAGGTTGGTCCTAATCTCGTCCAATGAAATAGTGAAGGATTACACAAAGTGGAGGCCTTATCCCATCCCAATGAAAAATTAAAATGTTATACTCATTTATAACTCAAAAACATCTCCCATGTAATTTACATTTACATCAATGAATATAAATCATGTTTAACAATATATACTAAAATATAAAAAAATAAACACAACATTTATAGAATTATCATATTAATATTCATGGTTCTGCTATGAATATGGATGATATAAAAAAGTAACATTTGTATAAGTAAGGTTCTTTACATAGTGAAAATCCTACCTTTTGAAATTTGTGACTAAAATATCCAACTTTTGAATTCTATAAATATCAAAAATTTAAAATTCTATTAAAAATAACATAGAAACATATTAATAATTCCAAAATAATAAAAAGAAACATAATAATTCAAAAATCGTAAATAGATAAAATAATAGTGAATTGATAAAACCTTGAATACTAGATTAACAGAATAATTATGAGAATTAGAATGAAATATGAACCATTAAATACTATTGTATAACAGCTGAAGGAATGCAAGTCAACACACAAGATCCAAAAAATAGATTACCAAAATCACAAACACCTCCATAATCTCCACAAGAAAACTTCAAATCATGAATCGGAATGAAAACAACAAAAAACATTCAAAGAAGCCACTAAATATGATAAAAAAAAGAAAACGCAGCGAAGCAAAAATAGAATGAATACTATACTCTAGGATCCACAAAACAAAAACTCCTTCTATTAATGAAAATAGAATGAATACTGTAAAATATTCTTGAAAACATATGGGATCCACAAAAAAGGTTAAAAAAACTAAATATAATAGCCACATATCACATATATGTATATTAGTTGTCATAACACATCGTATGGAGGAGGATGTCCTGAAGAAGGGAATAGAGGAGGGGAGGAACCCTTTAGAGGACACATGTAATGGATGAGGAATGCCTGATGACGGGTATAGAAGAGGGTAGTACCATATAAGATATTGATGAATCCCGAATCGAGAAGTCATTCCGTAATTTGAGAATACGTGATGTAAATGAAGGAATCAAATTATGGGATGGAGGAACCGAAGCCGGTGATGAAAAATGAGATATAAAAAAAAGTGAGAGAGAGGAAAGCCACGTGGGACGTGAGAAGGGTGGAGTGAGAGAATTTTTCTGGGAGGAGGAGAGGTTGTCGAGGGAGGAGTGTGTTGCGGTGAGAGGTTTGTGTATCAGGGAAGGAGTAGGAGCCTGATTGGAAATGAAAAAATGGACACAAGTGTGTATCCACCTATCAAAATATAACCATGACTATAAAAAAGATATATCCTTGGAACTATAAAACTGTGGCTATAGGTCCATGGATATAACCTAAGTTTCCAGTAGTGTGTGATTTTTAGAAATTCCATGGTGAGATGAAGCTTAAATCTTGCTATAAATGATCACTCATGGTTGTTTTTGGTTATTTTGAGAGATCTAGATCACCTAGTCTGTTAGATTCATAGATTTATGGATGTAGTGGGTAGATATGTGGTTGTGGATGAAAAATATGTTTCTATTTGGCTCGGTTTATAATAGGGAAGAGATATATGGTGGGTTAATGGAGATTCAATAAGGTTTTTGTCATTTTTCATGCCTCTTATCATTTTTTCCAAAACACATGAGGTAGGTGGATTCACACTCAACTCCCCTATTTATAATTTTAGGGATTAATTTCAAATTGATTATTTTATTTGAAATTTATTATGAATTTTCTACGTAATTATTCTTTAAAACCTTATTGAGTTTCAGTTTGGAAGTATAGAAATTGTGTGTTTTTTATGGAAAGTGATTTCAGTAACATGATTTTCAAATGATGATTTTAGTAGTATGTTTTGTTTTTTATTATTTTAAAATGGTTTCAAAAAAGTTGTGGTTTTAAGGGGTTGATTAAAATATTATCAATAAAATGGTACATTTAATGAAATTATTAAAATAGTTGTTTTAGGATGATTGTATTTATATGGTTTTTGGGCATACTTGGTGGTGTGTGTTCATATTTCATTTCATGTAAAGGATGAAATATGAAATTGTGCTCAGTGCCATAGGTGTAATGGTGCATATAATTTGACTACATTTTGGTGACCTAGAAGATCAATGAGAAATATATCAAGGAAATTTAACTTTCATAATGATCCATGCATGGTTAGTGGTGTGGATATCTAGAATGGAATGGTTATTTGAAAAAGGAACTTGTTAAATTGTTTAAAGTGTAGTTTGGTTGTTTTCCATTAGATGTTTGTTTATTTTTGAGAGAATGGTTTCATTGGAACTTGATTATATTTTTATATAATCCATTTTATAAATTATTTTATATAAATTATTTTTATATAAATTTCTTAAAATGTTCTATACTAGTGTTGTGTGTAAGGATTTTACTGAGGAAAATATTCTGAGATTTATTACTCATCACGTTTTTGGGAACTTTTTTTATTTTACAGAAATTTTTTATTGAAAAAGTGAATAATGTAATTTATCACACATATTTAACAATAATTCATGATACATGGGCTGTTTTGTGGTGATGGAGTGTGGAGCATTCTTGGATCTTGGAATTGATTTTAGTTGTCATTGAGATTTTTTGTAATAGTAGTATTTAGATATTTAAAATGCTGTTATGGAATCCCAATATGTCAACTTGTTTTAGATTGTTTTTGATAAATTAAATGTTGATTTTTATTTCATTATTATCATGAATCATACAGCGGTTTTTTGGTGTTGTCTTGTTTGGTTAGTTATTTTATTATTGATGGTAAAATCATCCCCCAATTGTATTGAAGCCCATTGAAATTTATTGCTAACATTTTGAATCTTAGGAATGTTCAAAAAGGCGTTGTAGTGTTCCTATGCCTTCAAAAGACAATGAGGAATATGAGAGATGTTACATGTGATATTGGCTTCGTCCTTTAATTACATAATATGTGGTCTATGCCTTGGTCATTGATTAGATTGATATTGGTCTTTGGACTTGGGTTTGATTTTAGTGTATTCGATCATTTGATTTGGGATTGTAGAAAGGAGTATGATTTTTGGTGTTTGAATTTTTAGAATATAAAGGGACATAGATAACCAGTAAAGACTCGACCCTAATATCCTAGATTCAGTGCCTTATTACATTAAATTTATATGATTACAAGTACATAATATCATCATGAAATGAATAGTATAGTATATTTTTAGAGACAAATACATACCTAATTCCCACAATACAACTTGAAATGAAAAACAACATATAACTTCCATTCGTAATATCCACCAATCTATGATTATCCCTACATGGAAATCATAATAATTCTCTTAATGTTCTAGGAAATATGAAACACAAGAAGGGGAGATCTCAGGTTCATAGTAAGGGTAAAAAATATGGAGGTAGATATTATAAAAATAAACATTAGGCATGGTGAATAATTAAAAACACATCCATTAAAAAATAATAATTTTGATCACATTATAGAGGAATATGACCTGACTAAACATTTAAATAATAAAACATAATCGTGTGTATTCTACTAGTGGAATAACCACATGAACAATGAGTTTATAGCTTCATAATGAGGGAAATTTATATTATAGGAATTATGAAACATAACACTAATGCCTTGTCTATGAAATTTAAAAATTATTAAGGCTTTACCCAAACCATATCTTAAAATGCGAAAGTCCCCATCCACTACCATATTTATTTGTCTCATGAGACCTATCGATGCATCTTAGAGATATAGAGGGCCACACCCATCATATAATTATTCTAATTAATTTCTTTTATGAATGTGTATAATCATAAAAACATATATATTCATATGAAAACTAACATATGAAATGTAAATAATTTTCCCTGAACCTTAATCATAAACAATATCCATTCTGATTAAATTGGGAATTGGTTTTAGTATTGCACATCCACATTCAAACTAATAATTAACTATTAAATTAAATATGGTTGGTGATATAACAAATTATTAATTACAACAAAAAAATAACAGATAATAGTGTTGAAACAGATGATGATACTCTTATAAAATCATTGAGTAATTCTGGAGTTAAATACTCTTTTACTTGGAAAATATGAGTTATTTGAAAAAAGATTATTTATAAACCTGGAAAGGAAGTAACATGGTATTATAATAAAAAAATTACTGATTTTAGAATGATAATGGTTTAAAACAATTGATAATAGAGTTCCCTTTAAAACATATAATAATTTAAGAGATACTCTTGAATCTGGATTGTATTTCGGGAAGAATTTTTCAAATATCCATTTAAAACATATAAATCATCATTAATGATGGTAGTATTACAATGGTTACACATATATTAAACATTTATATTTAATTAATGAAGATTAAAAAATAAAAAAGAATAATTAAATAATGATATTTAGATAATAATATTAACTCAAGTGAAAATATATGTTTGGGTGGAAGCCCATTAACTAAAGTCCGCAGGTGTTCTTCACATGATCTTAATAGATTGAATTATCATATTTCGGATAATTGATTAATGATAACATAATATAATATACCTGTAATTTATTTATTATAAACTATTAAGGTTCATTCATTTCCTTTTTATGGGTTAATAGATTAAATTTCATTTTTTGGAGTATCTTTTGTTGGGTATTTCATGATTTGTTTACGTATATTAAAGTATGGATAAACATGTAGAATGAGAATGGTTTCCCAAAATTTAATTTATCTTTAATTAGTAAAAATAATGATTAATACATATTTTTAAAATTAATTTGGATATTTTTAGTGATGATGAATCATTATATAAAACGTCAATGATAATTGTTTTAGTTATTTGGTGATTTTTTATCACAACGAACTAATTTTGATACATAGATTAGTAAAACAATAAAAAATGATTAAAAATAATTATATAGGGTATATTACCTATATAATAAACAATTGTAATGATAAAAATGGTTTCATCCCTAGATTTGAATATGTTAAAAGATATTGAAAACATGTCTTCATTGAATGTGAAAATTAGGCACATCGCAAATGGTGTTTTCATTTGTAATATAAAAGAATGGGAAAGAAGAGACGATGATGAATAATCCACTATATTAACATAATTATATTACATGTATGGTACTATAGTTATCATAAAATTTGGATTAGGATATGTGAGGAAATAAAAAGGAAATTGAATAACTCAAAATAAGATAAATTAGAAGTGTAATTTACCTGTTAAAGTTATCTTCTTGATATCCTATTTAGGGAAGAGTTTTTGGTATTATTTTGAAACAAATGGAAGATGGATATAGGGTAGGAACATTAGAGTATATTTTGGAATAATTTAGACAAGGAATAGAGCTTGAGAGGAGTGACGCGAATAGGGAGTGTGTGGGGGGGGGTATTGCTGAAGATTGAAGTGATTTTTGAATATATTATTCATTATTTTTTATTTTTCCCCAGAAAATAAATAGTATTGAATATTGTGAACATGAATAGTAATATGTGGATGTGTGTTTTTAAAAATGGTTACATAAATCATCTATAATGCAATTAATAGTATATTTTACCGATAATGTATATATATGGTAAATTATAGTATTTCATTATTTAGTAAAAGTTCATATAATTTTAAAAAAATACCAAAAATTGAACTTAATCATTTTTAGATGAGTATAATGTAAAAATGGAATCAATTTTTTCAATATAATTTTTTAAATATGTGAAAATTAATTTTTATTAAAAATCAATATTTACATGAAAAATACAGTTCTAAAATAAAAACAAATTTTATAATACAATAAAAAATTAAATAATGTATTATTAAATTATTATTAAATCGTAGGAAAATAAAATGTTTATTTAGGAAAATATTTTTTAAATTTTATTTATTTATTTAAAATTATTATTAAAATTTATCACTTACAAAAATATGAATACCTAATTATTTATTTATAAAATATTCTACTCTGTTTATTAGGTGCCTTAATATTATTTATACCATCATTGGTGGGGTTACAATTCGTAATGTTCATATTACTATTTTTACGGGTACATTACTATTCACAAGGGTACATTAATATTGAATAAATTTAATGTTTTTCTATTAGACTCCAGATATCACCCTGAATGCAACATTGTAAGTACTTTTTTTGAAATTAAAAAAATAGAAGTGGAAAAATTAGGGTTATTATATAGGTTATATAAGTGTTGTTCTATAGTGACTTACTATTTCATGCATTCAATTTATTTTTTAATCATTGTGGTGTTACATTCTCCCCTCCTTACAAAATTTTTGTACTCAAAATTCTTAATAATGTTGCCTCATAAAATTATTTGGGTTGGTCTTTATCAAAATATCCTTGGGCTCCCATGTTGCATCTTTGATTTTATGATTTTTCCAATTTATATTTTCCAGTCGAGTTGTCTGATTCCTCAACACCTATTCTTTAGTGTGCAGAATCTAAAAAGGCACTTCATAGTATTAAAGGTAATATTCCAATTCTATTCTTTCAAAAGTGAGGACATGCATTGGTTTTGGCATGTAAATTATAAACAATGAGACATATAACTCTTTGTGTACATTATACAATATAGGAATCATAACTAAAAAATATGAAACAACTCCAATTATCTATAATATTTCAAAAGGGATGATCTACCAAGGGTCCAGTTCCCATTTCTTCCCAAATCATATAAGACCTTATATAGAGATTCCTTTAATAAAACATGACGTCCTTCATGAAATTTTGAAACCATCATTTGATTATCATCAATGTAATTTTTCTTTCTTTGAGCTTCTTTGATATGGGCTTGAGTGGTATTTATCTTTTCTGTTGTCTCCTCCATAATATTTGGGCACTCAAGCTTTCTTTCCCCAACTTCATCCCATCAAGTTCGTGTATGACATATATTTCCATACAAAGCATCATATGGTAACATTTTATTACTCGAATGGAAAATATTATTGTATGAAAACTTACTTAAGGAAAATATTAATCCGACATACCTTTAATGTCATGTGATCATGATTTGAACATGTCCTCTATGGTTTGGATTGCTCTCAATGGTTACCTATCAGTTTTACAGTGAGAAGATGTACTCAATGAAGTCTCCAAAATTCATTTATATAGAGTCACACTAGTTGATCAAGTGGAAAATATTCTTTTATAGAGAGAAAATTTATATATTTCATATTTCTATCAACAATTACCCATATTTCATCATTATTCCATGGTGTTTTGGGAAATATAGTGAACAAATCCATTGGGATGTCATCCCATTTCAATGAATAAATTTCTAGATGTTTCATGACTCCTCTTGTATGTTGTCCTTCGGCCCTAATTATTAAAAGACTAAACATCATGATTCAAAATCAGTAATTTCCCACTTCATGTTGTCCCACCAGAAATGTTTCTTCAAATATCTATACATTTTATTTCTTCCATGTTTTATAGATAAATTTGAGAAATGAGCATCATCCAATAACTACATTTTCATCTCGGGTATAGAAGGAATATATATCCTTTTTCCAAATTTAAGAATTCCATCATCTAACATGAAGTCAACCAATATCTCATCATTCAATCCTTTAATTTTATTTTTAAAATTCCCATCATCAGACAGATATTTTTAAATCCTTTACATTTAATATTGTTGGAAAACCAAATGAAAAAGTAGTGATGTTTCACCTTATTAAATAATTAACATATCCATCTGTACTAGATCCATAAACACATGATCCCTTTCAATCATCATTTTATATATGACTCTATGATCATTCCTGCACAATGCATCTACTACCTTATTGGATTTTCCTGGGTGATGGTGTGTTTAAAATTCATAATCCTTGAATAGTTCAACACAACTCTTTGGCCTCATGTTGAGTTCTTTAGGTGATAAGAAATTTTTCAAGATCTTATTATCCCTACATATCTCACATAATTCTCCATTGAGATAATGTCTCCATATCATAAGAGAGAAGATTACATTTTTTAACTCAAGATCATGATTAGAATGGTTTTGTTCATGAATTTTAACTACCTTGATGTATGGGAAATAACATTATCATTATACATTAAGAAACCACCATGTCTTTTCAAGGATTCATCACTATAGATCACAAATACCCCATTCCCCAATGGTAGAGTCAGGATCAGAGCATTCAAAAATTTATTCTTCAATTCATCGAAACATTCATCATATTCTTTTGTCCATATGAACTTATCCCCTTTATGTGTAAGCTTGGTCATTGGGTTGGCTGAATGAATGAAGATATGAAAGAAACTAAGATAATAACCTAATAAACAAATAAAACTACACTAATCAACTATGATCATTGGAGTAGGCCATTCCTAACCAAACCTTGTCATTATAGGATTAATAAATATTACATTCTTGGAGACAATTTGGAAAAAAATGGAAACTAACTGAAGCCAAAATTCAGACTTCCTAAACATCCCATATAATTAATTTCTTCTAAGTGTATTCAGAATAGTGGTCAAGGTATTTCCATGATTTTCCTAGATTTTGGAGTTTACAAAGATATCATCAAAAAATACCTCCACAATATCATCATGATAATCCATGAATACTCTATTCATTAGTTCAATAATAATATAGGGTGGATTAGTCAGTCTAAAAGAAATTACTGTAAACACATAATTCCCATACCTGGTTCAAAATTATTTAGTTGTAATATCATTATTCCTCACTCGAAATTGATGATATCAAGATTGATAATCAATAATTAAAAAATAATGGGCACCTTGATGTTTATAAAAAAAATAATCAATGAAAGGCAGAGGATAATTGTTAATTATTGTTATACCATTGTTCTTCCTTTAATCAATTCACAACCTCATATATCCATCTTTTTTCATAACTAAATGAGCATGAGGCTCTCCATGGAGAATCACTAGGGTGAAGAAATCCATTATCACTCAATTACTATATTTGTTTCTTTAGTTCTACAAATTCCATAGTATCCATTCTATAGGTAGTCTTTGATACAGGTCTTGAAATAAGAATTTAAATAATAAATATTCTAACTTCTATCATAAGAGGATATCCAGTTAAATACTCTTAAAAAATTTCAATATATTCTTACACAGTAGGTACATCCTCAATTTGAAAATTTTGTTACTCACCCATAGATATTTCATTCTCATACACACCAATAATTTCATAATTTTGTGCTAATACGGGTGGATATATATAAGATCCATATGTTTATGGTTCTTCTCTAAAGATAAGGGATTCTAAATCATTATCAAAAATTATAACCTCCTTCTTCTAGAAATATATTTTCCCATCCTGATTCGAAAGAAAATACATACCAAGGATTATATCAAATTCCATCATGGGTATGATTCTAAAATCATAAGATAAATAACATTTATATTCCATAATGTGGACTTCTTAACACACCTTTTTTGTAATGATATGTATCATTAGGGTTTTAAATAACAAATATCATATTAAATTAATTGGAAAATATATAAATATATTTGGAAACTGGGATGATATGAAATTACCTAATGATCTATAATCCAATAAAGGATTGGTTATGTTTGAAGAAATGACTAGAGTGCTTTCCACAACATTATTTGGAACTTCAATATCAGCAGTTGTGATCACATAATATTTTCCCTTCTTCCATGCCATTTTCATTGGAATGATTTTATGAAACATTGGAAAATCATTATAATTGTTTCCCATCTACATAAATTATATAATTGAAAATTAATTGATTATTTCTTCCCCTATCAATCCCCAGTATGATAGCATTTTTATGCATTCTTGGGGAACATGCCTTATCCTTTTAAGAAGGCACCGGGGTGTTTCTTCCACAATAATTACTAGGTGAAATTCAACTATCCCACTAATCCCCATTTACTTCTTTACTTTTACATAGCTTTATGTATCCCTATTCTTCTATTTCATTACATTTAATTCATAAGATATAGAGAACACATTTTCCATCTAGATATCACATGAGACTATGTATTCATATGATGTGTAATAATGGAAGACTTGTGCCTGTAAGAGGAATGGATTTATTCTATTATTATGTTGGTAAATCCAACTCCTTGGATTACATATATTGTCAACAACATGCCTCGATAAACTTGTGATGTTAGCATCATTATTTTCAACATTTACATATTCCTTTTTCCTTAGATTTAGAAACTCTATTTCCTTATATACATTTTATTCACGAGGAATGTATTTCTATAATAAAAGATTATAAAATTCACTCCATTCATTATTTTATATTTCTTCCCCCTCCTTTGGGTATTTAATTAGTGACCCCTTTGATCACCATCCCCCGGATGATGATAAACTACCATAAAAACCTTATCATTATTTTTATCTCCTGAGGAAAAAAAACACTCTCTATGAAACATATCGCCTATTCTGCTATGAATGGGTTTGTAGTCCCATTAAATAATGTATTTTTTTCATCATATAACATTATCTATCATAACCCATCCATTTTTAATATCTAGATTATTCATAAGGGTAAGGTTATTGTTCATAAACTATTTAAGTTATCCCATTATAGTAATAAGTTTCTCCTCACCAGTTGCCACACCATATCCAACATCATTATCTTTCGTATAAAGGAAATCCAAATATAGGATATGACCGTTCATGCTGGTTTCATTCCATCCAGTAGGCGCCACTTATTAATAATGGTATACACTAGATTAGGTTATCAATCATAATGATCTATCTCAACATAGAAAATAATTAACATAAATTGAAATCATATGCATGGTTAATCCCAAATTCTTAAAAATGGTTTATTTTGGTGTAAATTTTACATTTAAATCATTCATAATGTGGTATTAAAAAAATGTGTAGTATCCTATAAATATCCCCTAGTAGTGTCAAACTAGGTGCATAGTAAGGGCTACTATCATGTATTAGGGTACCTTGGTCAAGGTTGAAACTCCTTGTAAGAGATTTCACATCTAGGTTCATCTGTATCATAACCACATCCATTTGTATTACCTAGACATGGATATATTTTCATGAAATATCCAAATAATTTATTCCTTACCAAAATTCATGGATATTGTGGTATAAATACCCTCAATGACTATCTTTGTGTTTTTTCTATAATCTATGTTTTCTAAATCTATTTTCCATGTTTTATACTATTCTTATTATAATACCAACTGTAAAGACTAGACCCCAATTTTCTAGAGTCGGCACTTTATTACATTTCATTGGCATGATTATAAGAAATTCATATACAGAATGAATGAAAATTATATTATATTTGTAAATCTAGATAAATACATAAGTTCAACATTACAACATGGAATGATAAAAAACATAAAAGTTCCATTGGGAACATCCACCACACTATTATTATACCTACATTTAAATACTAATAGACATATTAATGTCCTGAAAAAAAGTAAAATTAAAAGGGGTGAGCTCATATGCTCAGTAAGGGTATACAATAGATTGGAAGATATAATAAATATAAATACTAGTCATGGTGAATAATAGAAAAAACATGCCTTTGAATATAATAATCATTAAAAAATTATAGATGAAATCTCATTGGAGTAAAGATTTCCCTAATAAAACAAAATCATGGGTTTTTACTAGTGAAATAAGAACATTAACAATGAATTTCTTGATTAATAATGTGGGAAGTTCATATTCCAGACATTCTGAATAATACCATCTAGGCCTTGGATAGGACATCTAAAATTGATTAATACCTCAACCAAAACCATATCTAAAAATCAGCAAGACCGTGGCCAATTCTATATCTATTTGTCTCATGAAACTGATCGATACATCAAAGGGCTTTAGAGGGGCCGAAATTTTATATAATAGGTCCAATGAATTCCTCCAATGAATTTTGATAATCATAGACAATATACACATTCATATTGAAACTAACATGTGAAATGTAAATAACAATCCCTGAACATTAATCATAAAAACAAACCATTTAGATTAAATTGTTGAATTTTTTAAATATAGAACATCCATAGTCGAACAAATTGTAAAAAATTCCATTAATTATTTTAGTTGATACCATAAAATATTAATTCAAATACTAAATAATAATCCAAAATATTGTTGAAATATATTAAGATACAATTATAAAACCCTCAAGTAATTATTGAGTTAAACACTCCATTTCATTGAAAAGAAGTGTTATTTGGGAAAAACATTTTATAAAACTAGAAATGTAGTAAGTTATTATTTTCATAATAAGATGATAGAGTACCCTTGAAAATATGTAAGAAATTTAGAAATTTTCTTCAATCGAGATTTTATTTTGGGGAGATATTTTGAAATATCCTTTAAAAACATAGAACTCGAAAAGAATGAAGGTAGTATTATGAGTGGTAATCATATATAAAACATTCACACAGAATTTATTTGGATTAAATAATAATAAATAATAATTTGATTTGGGTACGTAGATAATAAAAGTTGCTCAAATAAAAATGGAGGTTCAGGTGGAAATCCTAAACCACGCGTTTGAAGGTGTTCCTACATTATTCTTAATGAACTGAATAAATAAATTAAGGATCTTGAATAAATTAATAAATATCATCCTTAATTTTTAATTGAATTTTTATAACCATTGCAGGTTCATTAATGGCCTTTTGATCGGTTTAGATATTCAATTTCATTGTTTGGGAGTGTTTTTTATTTAGTTTTCATGATTGGTTTACTTATATTCATATTAGGATAAATATGTTGAATGAGAATGGTTGCACAAAATTGTATTTATTTGTGGTTAGTAATAATATATAATATTACATACTTATAAAATTCATTTTTTGTTTGGATTTAAGATGAATAATTATATTAACCTTTAATGGTAATTGATTGGGATATTTAGTGATTTTTTATCACGACAAACTCATTGTGAACTAAATATTAATACCATTTAAAAAATATTATATATCCTTACATAGGATATGTTACCTATATAATAATCTGGTTCATCCATAAAAATTGTTTAATGACCAGAATTAAAGACGTTAATACATATTGAAACCCGACATCATTGAATGCGATAAATTAAGACATATTAGATGGGGTTTTCATTTCCAATTTAAAATATGGGTAAATGATATATGAAGATGAATTATTCCATTTTCATAAAAATATTCTTGTTCATTTATGGTGTTGGAGTTTTCATAATATCAAGATGAAGAGAGGTGAGTAAAGGAAAAGAAAATAAATGAACTCAAAATAAAATAAATGAGAAGAGGTTTTTGCATCCTGAAGTTATCTTCCATGAAAGCCTCTTTAGGCTATTAGTTTTGGCCTTTTTGTAAGACCAACAGATATTGGATGTGGGGGAGGATATTTTGAAGAGATTTGGGTAGAAATTAGATAAAGAACAAGACTTTATAAGAGTAAAGAGAAGTGGGAGTGGGGGGGGGGGTTGTTGTGGAAGGGAGGAGTGATTTTTTATTATCTTATGCATTATTTTATTATTTGGATCATGACAATAAATATAATATATTACTAGGAAAAATAATATTCATATGTGAATTTAGTTCAAAATAATTGTTTCATGCATCATTCCTGATTCATGGAATAATGTATTTAACATATAATGTATATATACAGAAAATTGTAGTATTTCACTATTCACCATAAAGTAAAATATTTTAGAAAAATTTAAAAAATACACCGTATCCATTTTTGATGTCTATACATAATAAATGGACTCAATTTTATCAGAATAGTTTTCTAAATTTGAGAAATTCAAATTTTATTTTCAAGAAATTTTTACTCTAAAAATATAGTTTTAAAACCAAAACTGATTTGATAATACTCTATTTAATTAACTGATATTATTTTTGGAACCCATTTTATGAAAATGATTTAATTTATTAATTTTAATGGTAAATAAATGTTTTTCACATAAAAAAATGAATAACTAATTAATAAAATATAACATATTATGTATCATTTATAAGGATCTTAAATTTAATATATACAATCATGGGTGATGTTAATATTAATTATGGTCATATTAGTATTCATAAGAGTATATTACTATTATTAAGATTATATTACTTATAACAAAATTTAATTTGATTCTATTAGACTCAAAATATCAATCTGAACACGACCTAGTATCCATGTTTTTTGAAATTTAAATTAAAAATGTCAAATAATTATATCTATTGGCTAGGATAAAAAAAGTTATGTTTTATAGAGACATTGTGTTTCACGAATTTAATTTATATTCAAATCCATGGGGTGTTACATAATCTTTTTTTTGCTGAACATAATTTTAACAGGGTGCTGTGTATATTATTTTTTTAGATACACTTATAGGATTTAAAATGTCATTATCATTAGTTTATCTAATGAGATGAGCATGACATGAATTAGAAATATGCCTTCCCAATAGATGGTCGAATTTAAATTTGATTAATTATTTCGGATTTGGTTCAATGTGAATTTAATTTTGATATTATATTCAAAAGAATATTTTTTGAAGAACATGATTTTGGTATTTTGTACGTAATTTGATATTCAAAATAATGTAATGATTTTTTAAAAAATTGAAAATTTTGGAAAGCAATATTGTGTTAGTTGATGTGAAAAAATTTTAATTGATAAGACATATATTGATAGAGAGTGATCCTTATGCTGTTGGTTTTAGTTATAGAAAATGGCACTTAGTGGGTATCATAAAAACCAACTGGAAGAGGTTGCAGAGATTGTGGTTGCACATTCACCATTGGTGAACCAACAAATGCTTCAGAGTATCATAAAAATGATTCATAATGTGGAAACATATAACCTGATGAATGATCCAAGGAATGCGTATCATTCTATCCTCTTATTGATATATAATCGACACATATTTCGGGATGATTCAGAACGAGGTAAGGTTGAGGTTTGGCTGAATAGGATGAATCATATATTTGATTTCATCATCAAACCAAAGGAGTTTAATTTCATTATGGTGATGAATATTCTCTTGGATATTTCACACCAATGGATGGATTTATTAGTGAAGGATAAAGTGTATCAATTGCTCGGTTGGAACGATTTTGAATAATTTTTCAAAAAACAATTATATCCTCAATCAGTCAATATTTGGAGAATGAAAATGTTCATTGTAATGAAGTAATATAATATATATTTCATATATTATGTGGGTAAATTCATTAATTTATCATTACTTTCACCCGATAATGCCTCTAGTGTGTCCTTGAAGTCATGTATCATTGAATCAATGTTGAGGCAGCAGATTCACTTGATGATTGTTGCACTCAATATTACAGAATATACAATTTTGTTCAATATTGTGAAGGTGACTGAAAGGTACATCCAAAGATACATGTTAGGTTGAAGTATGTTGATACCCATGGGACCCCAAGGGAGCTCTAATGTTTTTTTAAAGTAGAACATGGACACCTACTTCTATGGTGGGAGAACGAATCCGAATCTATATGCTTGATCTGTGAATCTTCTTCCAAAACCAAATAACCAACATGGATATTTATAATGTGGTTCCTTAAACCATGTGACGTGAGAATGTATGTAACATCCAAGATAATTACACAATTGAAAAAAAATGTGGAATCTTCCGTGTTATGGCATTGTACTTCAATGTTAGGTGATCGGTACACAACTATGTTTTCTTAAGCGTCGTGTGCTTCGGAAGGGTGAAGGATGTAAAAAATAGTGTCATCATTAGAATATATATTTCCATGGTTATTCTAGGAATAACATTATTCCTTGGATTTTGAAATCTAAATAGGTTAACAAGGAGAAAAGTGAGGTGATGAAGAAACTACATAGAGCTGAGCAGGTGATTGTGGAAGATCATTTTGGACTATCTACAATGATACCTGGGCTTATTTTTACTTATACCCTTATGAAAGTTTTGTTAGATACTTTTTTCATTTCATTCCATTATTTTTTATCATCCTATTAATATGGTGATTTTAAAACTTGAGAATACCACTATGTGATTAAACATGAAACCCCTCTAGGTTAAAGAGATTTTTGAGATACTGTTTATAGAGAATGTTATATAACCATTGATGGAGATGAAATAAAATGTGATTTATTTGTGATAGAAAATGACGCATATGTTGTAATAATAAGTGCGGATTGGAAATAATTATTCAAGGCTCACGTTTTATGTCACAGAAGAACAATTTCTTTCATAACATGGGATGGGGTCGAGTGTCTCTATATAAGAGAAAAGAATCTGAAGATTGGTACATATAGAATTTTGGAACCAACAATGGGAACAATATCTTTTAAATTTGTGGTGTTTACATTAGAATCGATAAAATAGATCAATAATAGTAATTTTATAGCAGTCATGGATCAACTTCCATGTTTGTTTCCGAAATATTTCTAGGTTACCACTGGTAATGGAAGTGGAGTTTACAAATGTTGTTCTTATAGGGACCAGTCATATATCACTTCCTTATGATAAAATGGAATGAGTATAATTAAGGTAATGGAAATTATAGTTGGATTATTTGGAGAGAAAGGGTTTCATTTGGATGATCATTTCTCAAAGGGCTTCTCGAGTCTTGTTCCTCAAAAAGGAAGAGGGAAAACTAAGGTTGCGTGTGGATTATCATAATCTTAACCATGTTTCAATAAAAATAGATACACACATCCATTCATTGATGATCTATTTCATCAATAGATTGGATCTTAGTGGTTCCCCAAAATGGACTTGTGTTCAACATATAAACAGTTTGTAGTTTATAATGACTATATTTTTAACCTATCTTTTAGAAGATGATAAGACCATTATAAATATGTGGTAATAAAATTTTCACATACAAACTCCAGAAATTTTATTAAGTCATAGATGAATTGAAAAATTTAGTGATATCTAAATTCTTTTAGGGTGGTTTTGGTGGAATAAATATTTGTGTTTTCAAGGACAATGGTTAAGAATAGAAAACACTTGGATACATTTTTGGGAGTATTGATGGACCATCGTTTGTATGAATAATTATTTATGTGAGATTATTTTATAAAATAAATATGATTTTATGGCCATGTGGTTTCTAAATGAGGTGTTTTAGTGGATATTTAAAATATAGAAGCTGTAATCTCTTGTCAATTGTGGAAGAAAATATTTGAAATAATGAGATTCCTCGGTTTGGTTGGTTATTACAAGTTCATTTTCCATGAATTCATAGAACTAGCATTGTAAATTAAAACATTGAAAAATAATAATTTTCTATTATAACAGACTATGGATTATTATAAATCCTTTTAAAATCTAAATAATAACCTTTCAAAAACACATATCTTGATATTTTAGGAATCATGAAAAGGGTATGTGGTGTATTGTAATGCTTCAGGATTAGGGTTGGGATTTTATCTCAAGATGTGATAACATGTTATTTCTTATAGATCTTGTCATTGTTGGTAAATGAGAATACTAACACAAAACGTGATTTGGAGATTTCTACCACAGTCCATACTTTGATTACATGGAATCAATATCGCTTTGTGGAGAAATTTAATGTGATCGCGGGCCATAATATATTGAAAAAAATTTCATCACAATTATATTTGAATCCTCGGTAAAGATGATGGATGGTGTACCTCAAAATGTTCAACATTACATAAATTATACACTGGGTAAATGAAATTTGGCGACCAATGCATTGAGTAGAAAGTCATACGATATGTTGGAAAAAGAGGCTTCAGGTGAGTGACAATTTATGTTGGTCCTAGAAGACATGGATATCTAATTTGAAGGTTGAGGTGATTTTGTGGTTTTATTTTCAATTTATGATGTTCATGATTTAGTAATTCTAGTTATATATGTACAGACATCTGATGAAGAATTCAAGGATATAAGGTCAAAACTCATTGGTGGGTGGACCATTGAGATTTAGAGGCTGGATGAGAGTTTAGGTTTGTGGTTTAGAAATAAGATGGTTGATACTATAACATCTTAGTGGGGACATTCTTCATTCATACCACGAGTACATACATTTTATCCATCATAGAATATAGAAGATATATATGATGTTGAAAACATAGTTTTAGTGGATTGAAATTAAAAGGAAGGGGGATGAGTATCTTTAAATATACTTAACTTGCTAGCATGTTATGGCAGATCATCAGAGACTGGAAGTTATGCTACATTCTTTAGATATACCCATGTGGAAATGGGAGTACAAACCTATTAATTTTGTTATATGTATATAATGAATGGTTTGAAAATGTTATATATGTGGGGGATTGTTGGTAGGCTCTAAATTTCTTCCTATTTCATCCCTATTAGTGAAACTCATACGATGGAAAATCATTCCAAAATCAATATATAGAAGTTGTATAGTGACATGAAATATGATTTATAATTGTATGAGAAAGAATTCAACTTCTCATGTCTTGTTTTTTGAAATATTTATTGAAATCCATTGGGACATAGTGTATTATGTGTATGACACATCATCCTTAGATTGATGGCCAATCCAAATATATGATAAAAAAGCAGAAAGATATGTTATATGATTGTGTAATGATTTTTAGGATCATGGGAAGAAAATATACCCTTAGTGGAGTTCTCATATAATAATAGATAGTAGAACTCATTTCAAAAGGATTCATTTGAAGCGTTGTATGGGAATCCTTATTTTTTTCACATTTTTTGGTGGAAAGAGGTGGAACATTAGTAGTTGGGACAAGCTATATCTATGAAATAATAGATAATATTTAATTGATCTACAAATATAGGTTGATGGGTAAAAATTTCCAAAAATCATTTGTTGATCATCGCCGATGAACCTTGTTTTCATCATGAGTGATCATTTGTTTTTAATTATTTCTCCATGTATTAGACATCTCAGTTTTGGGAAGTTGGGAAAGTTATCTCATTGATACGTAGGACAATTCAAGAAATAAAATTGGTTAGTGAGGTGGTTTATTAGTTGTAATGTCTACCATGGTTCACTGTGGTTCCCAATGTGTTTCAAGTATCTCAGTTGACAAAGATTCATCATAATCCTAACCATGTGATTCGATGTGATCATACTGAATGACAGATGGATGCTTCATTGGTACATATCCTGGCGTAGTTTATAGATAGACAAGAGAATTTCTTCCATTAAGAAAAGCACACATATGGTGCAGTATTTGTTAGAACATGGTCAGATTTAGGATGATAGATGGTAATGAGAGAAGGAAATGAAATACCAGTTGCCGATACTCTTTTATGGATATTATGGTTTTTTAAATTATGAGAATGCATACGCTAATTGTGGGAAGAATGTAGCACCCCAAGTTTCATGTAAATTACCCTTTTATTTATTATATTTATGTATGTAAAGTTTATTAGTTAATTTTTTGATAGTTTTGTGAACTTTTGGAGTGTTTTGGAGATTTTAGTCATGTCCATGGTTGGTGCATGGTTTGGGGAACCCATAGAAGAACTACAAAAAAATGCACATAAAATAGGGGCAAAAAGGATGGTACAATAGTGGTGCATGATTTTCCCAACCCATATGAAGGGTAAGGTGAAAACATGATGTATTGAGCATATTTGGGGCACTAATCTTTCGTATATATGGAACATGGTTTGGTAACCATGAAAAAAAATCATGTGAATTATCCATTAAGGCATATGTAGGAGCACATTTAGCACACAATTTTCATAAATGTGAGACTAAACCATTCGATGGTAAAAAGATAAAACATTATATTGTTTATCTAACACTACATCATCTATAAATTCTTAATTTTTCCCCATAACGTCCCTAACATGTAATTTTTATCTGTTAAAGGTCGTAGAACCTCCCCCATCGAATTGGACCTTTATAAAGCCATTCCTTGGTGCGTTTATGATCAATTTTTTTTTTGAAACAGATGATTCATCATTGTTCATGGTTGTTTTGGTAGACCATCTTCACCATCTCTCTTAGATTCATAGATCTATTCTTACTGTGGGTATATCTATGGATTTGGATACTAAATATGATTATATTTGGATTGGTATATGATAGGTGATAAAACCTATAGCATGTTCATGGAGATAGAACTCTGGTTTATGACGTTTTTCATGTTGTACATCATTTTAACCATATCTTATGAGGTAAGTGGCTTCACTCCACAAAAATCTATTTAGAATATAAATTTATGATTTTAAATTAAATATATTGTTTTTGTGAAATTGATTCTGATATTAATGTGTAATTATTTTTGAAAAACATTTTGAGTGATTTTTGGATGAATTATTTAAATTAGATGTTATTGTAGAATGTGATTTTGATAACATGATTTCAATATGATGATTTTGGTATGATGTTATTTTTATAATTCATAGAAAAGTGTTTTCAATAAATGTTTGGTTTTCATTGAAGGATTGTTCAAAAGGTTTTCAATAAAAAATAGGGTTTTTAAATGATCAAAATGATGGGTTTTGCATGATTTTATTTGCATGGTGTTTTGGAATATTTATTGTTTTGTGTTCAAATTGGATGGTGAGGGTTGGTTGAAATATGACATTGTGCTCGGTTTCATTGGAGTAATAGAACATTGAATTTAAATACCTTGGGATTTCATGGTTGATCAATGAGAAACTTCTCATCATCATGGAACTATCATAATGATGCACGCCTGGATAGTGGTGTGGATATGTGTAATGGAATGGTTATACCAAATTGAACATGTGAATTTGATTAATGTATTTTTTGGTTTTCCTCTAATAATGTAATGTTGTTATGATATGAATGCTTCATTGGAAATTTTAACATTTTGATGTAAACTATTGTAGAAATAAATTTATATAGACATTTTTTATATAAAGTTTTCATACATGTCCTATAATAGTGGCGTGAGTAGGGGATTCATTGGAGATAATCTACTGAGTTTCATTACTACCCACTACATTTCCTCATTGCTTCATTGGGATATGTTGTTTATCAAGACATGTGTCTTGGTAATGTACAGACATCATTATCAGTACCTCATGATACTTAGAATATTTTGTGAAGACGGAGAATAATGACTGTTTGGATCATAGATTTTTTATTGGATGTCATTGATAATTGTTGGTCTATTAGTCTTCCACTATTTACAATCACATTATATTCTTCCATTGTAACACATTGTTTTTGTTTTATTTTGATAAATGAAATGTTGTGTTTTCTTCCATTGTTATCATGCATTTTATATGGGTGGTTTGTTTGTAGGATGTCTAAATATTTCTTTTATTATTAATGGTAAAATCATCCCCCACATGTATTGATGCCCATTGAAATTTATTTCCATCCTTTTTCATCTTGGAGATGGATCATAAGGCCAATAAATTTTCCTTCACCATGTCAAAAAAATGAGGAACATTAGGGATGTTACACACATCCTTACAGAACATTATTGATTTTCAATCCTCATACATGATTCCCTTTTCTAAAAACTCGTTAATATAATTTCCAAAATTAATACAATGTACATCACTGGAATAAGTTTAATAACTAATTGCCTTTTTAAATAGGATTTTAAATACAATCTCAGTACTTATATATGTTCTATGATATTAAACAATATTTTTTCATAAATGGTTAAACTTATAACTTATTGAAATGATGAAAATCCAATAGAGTAGAAATATTATCAAGGAATTAGAATAACATTGATTCCTAATATTTTACAATGTATCTCATTGTTTTTACATTGCAAACATGTTAATTGTTTCATCATGTATTATCTTGTAACATGTTAATAAAAATTGTTATAATATATCCTTTTTGAAAACATTACTTTCATGTAATTCCAATGAATATTGAATCTATTAAATTAATCAAATAATGTTTTAAACATCCTTAGTGATGACATAAAACACTTGTCAACAAGTCCTTAATTAGTACCAAGGTATTCAGTACTATCCTGTTTACATATTCACTCCCAAAATATCATTATCTATACAACATTATTTTAACATAAATAAAATCTCAAGGTTTATCTTCCCTTAGTAATATTATCACCTTTTCATTAAAACACATTACTATTTCATTATAACCATTCTACATAAACTTTTAAATACCAAGTGAAAAACAAAAATAGAGAAAAGGGTTAATATTTCACCATTCATATAATATAATTATCTAAACCAAATACATAAAAACATTGATTATTCCACTTCATCTATATTCACTAAGAGGGATAAATCAGTCTATTATTTAATATTGGTACCCTCTCATGCATTTTTATATTGATATCAAAAAATTATAAAAAAATGATCCACAACTCAATTAAAAAACATAATTCACTTTTGAAATAAAATATATTTTCCATTGATCTAAAAAAATCCACCACTAAAATTAAAAATCTCATACACTACTCAAACATAGTACATCATATAGTTTTTGAAAACATGTATCAGAAGTGAAACACCAGTTATATTAACTATATTTAAAGGAACTCCCTTAATAAAAGTTACATTGTTCATGGAAATGGAAGGAGAAAAAGGTATTGGAGGAGACATGTGTGTTGAACCCGGAGAAGGTTATATCCAAGTTAGTGGATGAGAAGGTATTTGGTGGAAATTTTGATAATTATGAACAATTAGATTATTGATGGTAAAATTAGGAAGATATTTTTTTGTATTATCATGGTGTGGGAGGAGTTTTAGGACCTTTCATATTTACTTATTTCCTCAAACAAATACTGTTTTGAAGAAAAGGGGAATGTCCCCACCACATGAATGTTGAGTCAATAAAGATTCCTTATGACTTTTCCAATCCTTAATATTTGGGGAGATTGTTGATTCAATAAGGATTACTTATGACTTTAACATTTCATCATGTTTTGAAAATTACAAACATCTTATCTTAAAGACAATTTCATTTACCCTATGTTTTACTTTCATAAGGAAAATTTTCACTCCCCAAGGAATTTTTTCCATACAATGATTTTCATTGTTCATTTTGTCAATGTATAAACTTTTCTTTTGTTTACAAAACCTCGTAATAATATATATATATATAGATATATAGAATTCTGTTTAGAGGATATATATTTAGGTTCTGAACTATCATAATTCAGACTCTGAACTTCTCTGAGCTCTGACTCCATGTTCTCTGAATTCAGTCTCCGAACTCTTCTGACTTTTGACTCTGAGTTCTCTGAATTTATACTTTGAACTCTTCTGAGTTTTGACTCCAAGTTTTCTAAATTCAGACTCTGAAGTCTTAGGAATTCAGACTTTGAACATTGTATGTTCAGACTCCCAACTCTTATGAATCTAGACTCCGAACATTGTATGTTTAGACTCTGAAATCTTATGAATTCAGACATCAAGATTTGTATGTTCAGACTCTAAACTTTCATTAATTCAAACTCTGAATTCTACTGACTTCATGACTCTGAATTTCTATGTAATTCTGAATCCGAAAAAATATATAATTGAAACTCTGAATTCCTCTAATAAACAGAATTTGAATATCTATGTGTACTAGGCCTTGAATGTGTTCTTGGTTAGACTCTGAACTATTTTTTCCTTATACTCTGAAAACTGGTTTTGGTTATATAATCATATTTTTTGGCTACACCTATTTTTGTTATAAAATGATGTCATTCCTTTAGTTACTAACTAACATTGGTTTGAGTGACACATGTATAGGTCCCTCTGAAAATCAATGAAAAATATGAATGATTCAAAAGTCACATGTTATGAGTGCAAGAGAGATGGACATATAAGACTTTTTTGAACATTCCAATCATTCCTAAATGATGATCAAGATTATTGGCTATAAGAACATTCAATACATATAGAAGAAGAAAGAAAGGAAAGATAAGAACAATTCAAAAGTCACATGTTATGAGTGCAAGAGAGCTGGACATATAAGACCTGATAATCCTATTCTTAGGTGAAATTAATGAAAGGAAAATAATTCTGAGAGAAATCAAAAAAAATACTACAAATATAATGTTAAGAATGTTTAGAAAGCTAATGACACTCGGAGTGCCAGTGGTGTTGACACATCATATGAATCATCAGATTACGAATCATCGAGACAAAATATTCATGGTCTAATAGCTAGACTACCTATTGAAAACCATGGCTTAATGGATAAGGTACACAACGTTGAATCTACGACCAATGTATCCCTAAATGCCAATTATAATGATAGAAAATATTATGAATCATTGGTTGAACATTATTCTGCTGATGAGGATAATACTTTACCTACCTATGAAGAAGTTTCAAGGTTTTCTAAGCTTCTTGTGAATGAAAATTAAAAAGTTAAAAAAAGATTGATAATGAAAATTCGAGGATTTATGTACTTACTAAAGAAATATCATATATTTTTAAAGAACGTGATAAGAAAAAATTTGATTTTGAAAATATTTCAAAAAATATTAAGGAAGTAAATTCTAAGAAGGATAAATATATAATGATCTAGAAAATGTAATTTCTACGAAAAATGTGTTCTGGCATAACTCTAGCTCTAAAGATAATGTTTTGGAACATAAGTATGCAGTTATTAGACTGATGATTGAAATTTTTTCCTTGAGGAAGTGTTTATCAAAAATTACCTTAGGTATGGAATATTTTGATAAGATGTATTCTCAAATCTGACCTTTAAAGAATAATTTTGGTTTTGGTTATACTAGTTTTTAACAGATTTTTAGTAACAATTATTTTTTCCTCAAAGTGCTCCATTCTGCACTATGTGTCAGTGTGGTGGACACTAGGAAAAAAGTTGTTCCATAAAGAAAACCCATTCTTTATTATTTCATAAAGCATATTTTTCTACGAAAATGTGGGTACCTGATAATAATCTTTCTGAAATTTCCAGATCCAAGAAATTTTGGGTTCCGAAAGTCTAGCACTCTTATTTTCAAGAAAATACATAAATTTCCAACAACAATACATATACATGGATAGTGGATGTTCCCGACATATTAATGGAAAAAATTTTTTTTGAAAAGATTATCAAGACCAAAGAAGAGAAATTAACATTTAGAGATAATGTTAATGGATAAAGTTTTAGTATATGTAACATCGTACTTCTTGAAAAAAACATTGATTTCAAATTTTTTGTTTGTTAAGGGTCTTAAGCACAGCCCCATTAGCATACGTATATTATGCGATGAAGGTTACATTGTAAATTTTAGGAATGGAAAGTACATAGTACACAATTACAAGGAAGAGTTCATTATTTCTTCCATTAGGAAAGATAATGTTTATACAGTAATCTTAGAAGACCTTAGGATCTAAGGCCTAACTTGATTTAGTGAAATGAAACATCATTCTTGGTTGTGGAATAGAAGTTTAGAACAATATAACCTTAATAACATTTGAAAAATCTCTAACAAAAGATTATTTAAGGATCTACTGGAGTTTATATTTGAATCTTCGAAATTTTGTGATCCATGTCATCATAGAAAGAAACATAAATATAGTATTAAAAAAGTCGGTTAAGTCTCAACCACTGATGCATTATAGTTAGTACATATGGATCTTTATGGACCAACACAAACTGGAAGCATTGGAGGCAAATATTATGTATTTGTCTTAGTTGATGATTACACTTGATTTACGTGGTTCTATTTTCTAGTAATGAAATATGAATATTTTTCTTATTTCAAAAGTTTTATAGCCCATGTTAGAAATGAGAAAATCCTTCCTTTGATAACTATTCATAGTAATCATTGAAGAAAATTTAAAAATTCAGATTTTGAAACTTTTTGTAGTAAAAATGGCATTACTCATAACATCTCAACACCTAGAACACCTCATCAAAATGGTTTTGTTGAAAGAAGAAATATAATTCATCAAGATATAATAAGAACCATGTTGAGTTAGTATTCTATAGCCAAACATTTTTGGGCTGAATCTATAAGTACTTATTTTTATTCTATAAATCAAGTTTTGATTATACATTTTCATAATTGAACTCATTTTTAGTTATGGAATGTTAGAAAAACAAGACTTTCCTACTTCATGGTTTTGGGTTTCAAGGTATTTATTTTGAATAATAAAGAAAATCTACATATAATTCTCACCAAAATCTAATGAAGTAATTTTTTACGCTACCCCACAACTTCGAATGATTATAGAGTTTTCAATAAAAGAACATTAACTATTGATGAAATAGTACATCTCAAATTTGATGAAATAGATCCCTTTTTTTATATAACCCAATCCTACAACATCATATGTCCTTTCAAAAACTAATTTTCAACCTTTGTTAGAAGATACTTACGATAAGGAAAATTTCCATGAATATGTTTCTGAAGAATTTACCCGAGAATATTTGTTACCCTATATTGATGAACAGTTTTTAAAAAACACAAATCAGTTGTTTCTTAAGAATCATACAAGTGATTGTATCACTGGTGATGTGAATCTACCTGTAAAGACTAAATGTTCCTTATGGAATGAAATAGAACATCTATCATTCCTTTAACAATTAGAACCAAAAATCACTGATCAAGCATTGGGTGACGATGATTGGATAAAATCTATGCAAGATGAACTAAACAAATTCGAAAGGAATAAAGTATGGACCATGACTGAAAGTCCTTAGGAAACTTCTGTTATTGGAGTCAAATGGGTCTTCAGAAATAATTTTGATGAAAATGGAATCATAGTATGAAATAAAGATAAATTTTTTGATAAAGGATATAATCACCAGTAAGGAATAGACTATGATGAAACCTATGCTCTAGTAGTTGGACCCGAGTCTATTCGTATTCTACTTACCTTTGTAGCATTCTTCAATTTCTATCTTTTTCAAATGGATGTGAAATGTGCTTTCATTAATAGTTGTGTACAAGTGGATGTTTTTGTTGAAAAACCTCATAGTTTTGAAGATGCAAAACATCCTGAACATGTTTATAAACATTCCAAAGCATTGTATGGACTTAAGCAAGCCCCTCGAACAAGGTTTGAAAGACATACATGATTTTTTCTTCAAAATAATAATGTTAAAGGAAATGTAAATACATCTCTTTTTACAAAGAAAGATACGAAAAAAAAATGTATTGATTGTTCAAATTTATGTTGACGACATTATATTTGGTTCAACTCAGCAATCATTAAATGATTCTGTTGTGGATCAAATGAAATTTGAGATTGAAATGAGTATGATGGGTGAGAAAATAGTTATCCTTGGTTTTCATATTCCTCAAAACCAAAATTAATATATATATATATATATATATATATCCCAACATAAGTATATTAAAGATCTTATTAAAATGTATGGATATTACAATACTAAGAGTATTAGTACTCTCATTGGTACCTCAAACACATTTGATCTTGATAAAGCTGGTTAACCAGTAGATCAAACATCTTTTATAGGTATAATAGGATGACTAATTTATGTGACAACTAGTTGTCCAGACATAATGTTTTATGTATGCTTATGTGAATGGTATCAATCCAATCCTAAGGAGTCTCATTTAACGGCAGTGAAAATAATTTTTCGCTACATAAAGGGAACCATGGATCTTGGAATATTTTATACTTCTAGAAATGATTTTATTTTTAAAGGTTTTTAAGATGCTGACTTTGGTGGTTGTATAATGGATAGAAAGAGTACATCCAGAACTTTTCATTTCGTAGGAGATTCATTAGATTTTGGTCATGGAAGATGCAACACTCAGTAGCACTTTCCACTATTGAAGCTGAATATGTAGCAGCTGGATGTTGTTGTGCACAAGTGTTGTGCATGCAACACACAATCACAGACTATGGTATGAGTTTTACTAAAACAAAAATTTTGTGTGATAATACTTATGCCATTTCCCTAAGTAAAAACCATGCACACCAATCTCATGAAAAAAACATATATTTTAGGCAACACCTTCGTAGGGATTACTCACGAAAAGGGGATAATATTTTTCAATTTATCGGAACACAAGATCAACTTGCTGATATTTTCATAAAATATTTACCCTCTGATAGATTTTAATACATTAAACAGATGATTGGAATGATAACTATAAGGTGACCATCTTTGTTAACATTATGTTGAAACCCATAGTCTTACAGTAATAAACCCCTTTTCATAAGTGGAGTACATTTTCTTATTAGATAGATCAAAATCTTTTTTAATGAAATTTTTTTGTTGTTAAATTGTTTTTTAAATCTTTTATAATGAAAATTTTCAATGTCAGTTTTTTTTAAATATTCAATAATCAAAATTTTCATAGTCATATTTCTAAAATATTTTTTAATGAGAATTTTTGTAGTATGATTTTTCAAATATTTCATAATAAAAATTTTCATAGTCTGAATTTTCAAATCATTCATAACAAAAATTTTCGTAGTCATAGTTTTCAAAATCATTCTTAATGAAAATTTTTGCAGTCAGATTTTCAAAATCATTCATAATGAAAATTTTTGTAGTTAGACTTCCAAAATCATTCATAACGAAATTTTTCATAGTCACATTTATTAAAAAAATTTCGTAATGAAAATTTTTGTAGTCATATTTTCCAAAATCATTCATAATGAAAAATTTCATAGTCAAATATTTATCCAAATCTTTCTTAATGAAAAATTTCATTGTCATATTTTTGCTAATCTTTTTTAATGAAAATTTTTGTTGTAAGATATTCTAAATTTTCCATAATGATGTTTTTTATATAGTTAGTCTAATTTTTTTGTAGTCTAAACTTATTTTCATAGTCTTAAAATTCTCGTAATAAAGATTTTCGTACATAAAATTTTCGTAATGATTAATTTCATACTTAAAATTTTCATAATAGAGATTTTTGTTTTTTTAATCATTTGTAATCAAAAGTTCCAAATCTATAGTTCTTCAGGAAAAAATTTCCTCAAAATGAATAATCCTCTTTAGGAATCCGAATGGTATGTTACCTTTCTTGAGTTTTCATAATCTTCCTTTACGTGCTAGTAGATTCATTTGTTTTTACATTTTCGGATTCATTTTTCATTAAATCTGATAATTTATTAAAAAAAACTTCAAAAGACGGGATCCAAGATTTATTTGTGGCTATCATACCATCCATCACATTTGATCAGAAGGATTTTCAGCCATTGGATTGAGTTTGGAATATGAACCGTCACATAAATACCTATATAAAATACCCCCTGATGGTTGTCCCACATTGATTCTCATGCTCTCGCATTCTGAGGTTCTTCCCTTCTACATAATCTCATTTTGGATTCTCAAGGGTTTCTCAATTATGAATGACTATAGATGAATCCTCTAAAAAAGATATGTCTACAGTCAATCAAAATTCGATGTGTAAATCCTATAGAGAATGGGTGGTACATCCGAAGTTCTTCTCTAATTATGATTACATCATATCGAATAACATTAAGCTGAATTGATGGGAGAGAATTTCCATCTCGATGCCAGGGGCTCAAGATTTTTTGTATCCCGACTTACTAGTTGAGTTTTATGAATTAGTCAGTTTCTTTAAAGAAGAATGCAGATAGAAGATTTCTTTAAATATCTATGGAAAGACTTATTCCATTTCATAAACTAAGGCAGCTAGTTTGGTTGGTATTCGATATGAAGGTGAAACTGAGTTCTATTCCAATAAGTTCCCAAATGTAAAATGATTTTTTGTTAAGGTAAAAGCTATGAAATTCCTCGGTCTTATAGATGTAAAGACTCCGAATATTTCTCACCTATCTACAAATTATTGAATTCTAGAATTATGGGTTCAAGGATTTACAATTCTGAAAAAATGTGACAAAGAAACTTTAAAGAAGAGTGACATGTATATCTTGAATTTCTTTTTAAATATTTGGAAGATCAATCTGGTTAAGAATATTCTCATTACGTTTGAGAATATAAAGAATTAAAACATTAAGGATTATATAATCATGTATCTATCCATTCTTTCCATGTTTATTATTTCATGATTAATGTCCTTTATAATTCTTTGTATCTCGAAGCCATGTAATTAAAAAGTCATGCTAGTTAGTGATGATAACTTGAAGAGGATGAAAATTGGTTTTTCTACAAACTCAAGAGAATTTAATGACATACTTGAATAAAAATCTAAATCTATTCTGAAAAAACAAGAAGTGGTTGAGCCTTTTAAAATTGTTGCAAAGAAGAAGAAGTTAGAAGAAGTTGAAGAGGAAGAAAAACCACAAAAGATATGGAAACTCAATCTGCATCTCCAAAACCTAAGAATACAAAATCATATCCTGATGAGGTTATAGAAAAGTGGATGGAAGATAAGAAAAGTTGGAAATAAGGGGATCCAGATTTTGGTTTAGATCCTGCTGAAGAAAAATCCTTAGAAGAGAAGACAACTGATGGACATGAAAAGAAAGCTAAAGAAAAGAAATTAAAGAATATGATGACTGAAGCAGACATAGTGAAAACCCTTTATGATGGATAATGAGAAAGCATCAGAAATCATCCAAGTACCAGAATGATTCTTGATAGAATCATTACTTGAGACTATGGGTAAGAAATTTTATCACTCTGGAAAAAGTCCAAGAAAATACAATTGGAGAAAAAGAATATGTCAAAGGAGTTAAAGAATATTTAAAAATTAGTGTTTACACCGCAAATTTGATTACGCAAGTGGAAGATTTCCTTGTGAAAGAATTCCCATCCGAGAATCACTCAATCCGAACATCAAAAGAAAAATATTTAAAGTTGGTTACACATTGGAAAGATGAGAAAGAAGTAGCTGACAAGGCTGAAGATGAAGTGAATAAACTCTCTGAGAATGAATGTTATAAACATGACTTCTTTCACCCTGATGATGCTGATGCGGGAGCTCAGATATAAGAGATAGATGAAGATAAAATTGTTCAGCTGTCTAACAGTGATCATGAATTTCCGGATGAGGAATCCATTCTTGAAGATTTTAAAGGGAAAATAGTTGGTTGTTAATTCACCTGGTAATGTTTCTATGAAGAGGAAGAGAGCTGGTGGATCTTTAATGAGAAAACATGCTGAGATAGTGAAAGAAGCCTCACAAAGAAATGTTTCAGATTCAGAATTATCATCCCTCTTAGAGGATATCTTTTTTCAGTCATTGAAGCTGCTTGTTGGGACCATTCTTATTTTTTCAAGCATTGACTCGAGATGTTAGATGCTTCAACAATCCTTGAAATAGATGTCTGATTTATTATCCATGGTGATGGATAGCTATGTCAATCATGAGACTGATCACATGAATTTTTTCATCAGCTATGAATCCCATAAAAGATCATTCCAGATGAAGATCAGTTGAACTATAAAAACCATAGAGGACTTGAGAAAACTTGATGAGTTCCAAGAGAGTATCAGAGAGGAATTTGGCACCAAATATGGGAAGATCAAGGATCTCACGAGCAGTATTGAAGAAAAGTTGAAACTTGAGAAAAATAATAGAATTCATTAAGTGAAGGATTTGAATGGGAAACTATATTCAGTAGCTCAATGTTGGAAGATATAAAGAGATATTCATATTGAGATAAAAGAAAATCTTTTCAACTAGATAGATGTCCTGAAGGCTCAGGTAGGGGCTTTAAAGGCTCAGGATGATAGAATCAAAGCTTTAGGGAAGAAAGATGAGGATCAAGATAAGATTCTATAGCGAGTAAAGGAAGATCACAAAGAGCTCAAGAAGCTCAAAACCATTGTCATGAAAGTGATTCCAAAAGAAAATAAAGGATGGTCTTTCTTAAATATGATATTTTTTTATTTTATTTCCTTTTGTAAATTTTTCCTATCATAATGAAATGTTTGGTTGCTTGTCTTTTGGATGTGTTGTAATAATATTTTGGGTACCATAATTTCTTTTGCATTCCATAGAATTCCTTTTGGACAATCACAAAGGGGGAGAAATGAACAATAATTCTATGTGGAGAATAAATTCCCTATGTAAGGGGGAGTTCATCTAAGGGGGAGTTTTTCTGTACAAAGATTTTAGTATTCAAGATAATGAAAAATATTATTCCAAAAATATAGAATACGATCCCTAGTGTTCCAAATCATAATTGGTAGTTAGTCATATTCAACATTTCCCATGTGTTAATGGAGATATGTTTTATTTTCAATGTCATGAAAAATAATTTCTAAGTCCTTATATTATTTTTCGTAAAGATGTTTGTGCTTTCCAAAAGGGGAGGATTATTGAGACAATAAGGTTTCCTTATGAATTTTCTATTCCTTCATGTTTGGGGAGATTGTTGAGTCAATAATGTTTCCTTATGACATTACCATTTCTTCATGTTTTGAAAATCGCAAACACCTTATCTTGAGGAAAACTTCATTTACCCAATGTTTTACATTCATGAGGAAAATTTTCCTTTCCCAAGAAAGTTATTCCTTACCATGTTTTTCAATGTTCATTTTGTCTAACTATAAACATAGGTATCATATCCAAAACCCAGGAATCATATATATATGTAGATATAAAGCATTCTATTTCCAGGATACTAATTCATGTTCTGAACACTCAGAATTCAGACTCTGAACTCTTCTAAGTTCCGACTCCGAGTTCTCTCAATTTAGACTCTGAACTCTTAAGAGTTCTAACTCCGAGTTCTATGAATTGAGACTCCAAAATCTTCTAAGTTCTTACTCCATGTTTTTTGAATTCAGACTCTAAAATCATATGAATTTAGAATCCGAAATTTGTATGTTCAGACTCCAAACTCTTATGAATTCAGACTACGAACATTGTATGCCCAGACTCCAAACTCTTATGAATTCAAATCAGAGCATTGTAAATTCAGACTCCAAACATTCCGGAATTCAGACTCTGAATTATACTGAATTCAAGGATCTGAATTTCATTGAAATTTATACTCTATAATTATATAGAATTCTTTCTCTGAATTTCTTCTAATAAAATTAATATGAATATCTATGTGTTGTAGACACCGAATGTGTTTTTGGTTAGACTTCAAACTATTTTTTCCTTACACTCTAAAAAATGGTTTTTTTTATGTAATCATATTTTTTCCTACACATGTTTTTGTTATATAATTATGTTGTTCATTCAATTTCTAACTAACCATTGTTTGAGTGACACATGTACACGTCCCTCCGAATATCAAGGAAAAATATGACCATATGAGGAGGGAGTAGACCGTTGAATCTATGTCTATAATCATGATCTCATTTGAATGAGCTCAATACTGTTCTATGACTCTAGAGATTACTTTCCATTGAAGTGGTTTCGAGAGAGAGACTCTCATGCTTTTTGCATATGGAAAACCTTGTACATAATTTCTTTGTGCGACTCCAAATGTTGTTGTGTACATTCGAGGGCTTCCGAGGATAGGAAGACAGAGGTGCCGACTACCTTAATGTTCAAGGAATTCCTTGCTGAGGAAGATAGAGGTGTTGACTACCATGAAGTTGAGGGATTGCGGGGATAGAAAGACAGAATCCAATCTTCATATTGAGGAGTTACCTAGGTGTGGGTAATACAGAAATTCAGGAAAGTATAAATCAAGGGACCTTTATGTAAGGTTGTTGTATACACTTATCTTTAGGATAAAAGACTTACTACTTATTACTTGTTTGTTTCATGTTTTCCGCTGTATTTCAATTGTTTCAGAGAGTATGACTATATTATACATCTTTATACTTGTATACTCTAATTTATTAAGATTTTATACACTTTAAGGTAGAATCATTATCTTTTTAAACATTTGTTATGTTTTTTTCTAGAACCACTTTTCTGGAATTTCATTCACGAAATCATATTTCTGGAGTCAAGAAAGTGTATAGAACTAGAGTATTGTGAATTAATTTGTTTAACCTTGTTAAATATCATCATCAATAAATTTTCTAATGAATTTTTGAAGTATAAAATTCACCCCCTCTTGTATTTTGAGCACGGTTAGATACTACATACAGTATATTCATTAATTATTTTGATCCTACAATGAAGATGGTAATTACCTACCCATGGAACATACAATGGAGTAATTTTTTATATATCCATTGTATCCTCGTATAGGGTACTCTATAATTAATGATAGCTTATCAACTACAGAAAATATATAATACCTTATTTTAACATGAAATAGACAAGAGGATCTATTGAACATGTTCTTGTATAGAGTATATCATCACAAAATCATGGACGAACCCGTGATGAGCATGGTAGGGAAGTTCAAGAACATTCTACCTCATATTTAACAGATTATACATGACATGAACAATGAATTATTATGACCATCAAAAGTGAGATTAACAGAATTGTTGCATTCATGTCATGTTAGATAATAAACTAACGATAATTTAATAAATCTAACCTGAAATTTTAATGCAGGTGTGACTAAATGAAATATCCTAAATTAAATAGTTTTAATAGTGGTAAGACCTAGACATGGAGAAAATTAATCCTATAGTAATTAATTATCATTTTGGAGAAGATGGGGTTTCGGTGCGCTGCCATACTGTGTAGTTGTGACTGTTGCTTACGACCACCAACTTCTGAATAATCGGACACTACAACCCCCCTGTTATCTACACATGCACCCTCTTTAGATGAAAAAAATTTAATGAATTGGTAAAAACATATTCAATTATAAATCCAAAAACAATTTATATAATAACTTATTATAAATGAAATTTTCACTAATATTTTTTCAATACGTTTTCTCATATGGAACCCAAATTAAAAGTCGTGATTCTTATCCATATTTTAGTATAGCAATAGTTTCAAGGAATCTAATCATGTGATATAATTAGGTTTAGAATTTGAATACATATGGAAAATGATTTAACCAATATAATATAATTTTTTTGAACATATATTCTTCAGACAATAATTTAATGAAAATGTAAACTTCATTTAAATAAAAAAAGAGGGATGATGATTTATTTGAAAAAATACACTAGCTAAATCGGATAAAAGAATTTTCAAATATATATAATAGAAAAATGATATTTTCAATGTTTTAAATACCATAATAGAAAATGTAAAAATAATTATTCATTTTTTACTCAATTACCCTTTCATAGGAATTATTGATGCACCATGGTAATTTGAATGCAAACATAATACTAATATCTGAATCAAATAATATTTAAATGATTCACATTATAATAGACAACCACACAATGAATAACTATGATTTGGAACTTAGGGGGTTCTAAAAATTAGTTTTTCAACATTAGAACCAAAAAATTCATGATTAATATAAATTACAAGCCTCTGAAGGATATTTATGTTTTATTTCATTTTCATTTTCCAAGAGATATGAAAAAAATTCTAAAAAACTATCATTTCTATTTTTTGTTTCTTAAAAAAATTCAACATATATAATCTGATGAATTTTTTATATATTTTCTGAAAATGAAAATAGAAAAAAAAATTATAATCATATACAACATAATTTTTTAGTCTCATAAAAACATTTTACAAAATAAATTTGGATATCTTAAAGATACAAATACAATCTACAAAACAAAAAATATTAATTCATGTGCTCCAATTCAATGCTACCATTAAATGTAAACAAACATTTCTATAATAGAACATCTGCCTCAAATATTACATCCTCTTTATGTCATGCATGTATGATTAGAAGATAAGATGTAATTTAAAAAGAATGTTCCTATAAATGGTTTGGAATTATTCATGTTAATATAGAAAAAACCAAAATATTATGGAGATATAACGTATACAATGATTATATTGAACGAATACTAATCCCTGTTAATTTTATATCAATTATTATATATGCATATCATTTTATCGTTATTAAAAATTTGGAAAAATAAGAGCATATCAACTATGAAATGTATTCAATAAATCAATGGGTAAAAATCATAAATAATCTTTGAGGCATTAAATAATCTATTTATTATCGTTCATTCCATTAACAATAATAATTTACATATATAGATAAAGAAAGTGATATTGAAATAAATTTTGAGAATATTTCAAGTTTGGTTGAATTATGAACATGAAAACAATATAATCCAAAATGAAAAATATAAAAATTAATAGAAGCATAGTGAGAACAAAGTCATTCAAGGAAAAAGAAGAAATGAAAATGACTAAATATCATTGATTGAGATTTTTCTTGACTTCATGAAATGTAGATATCAATTATGATAATTATTTCACAAATTTTTGAATCATAATGTAAAAAATCATCTTAATCATTAGTCTCAATCAAGAAAAATATAGCAGAGGGTTTTCACATCAATGCACTAATGATAATAGTTGATAGTTTTTAGAAGAAAATGTCATGAATAAAGAGTGATATTTTTATTTAGAATGAACCTCATGGATGGAAATAAAATAGCATATATTAAAAAATGACACATAATGGGAAGTAATAATAAAATTCTAGGAAGGACTAAGACAGGAACATGGATTAGGGACGTAAAGAAAACCCAATATTCAACATCATCACATGGATCATATTGAAGTGAAAAGGTGGAGTAATATGAAAAAAAATCCTTTTTTATACAGACAAGAAACCTATGTTGTTAGGCATACAAAAATATTATAGAATAAATTTGGATATCATTGGATACAAACACAATCCAAAAAAAAATTGGACAAATTAAAAAATTCCACTACATGTAAAAAAATAGTTTTTATAAGGGTGCATACATTTAGAAAGTATATCGCTTTAATGATTTATTTAGGAATGAATTCCTAATTTTTTTAAAATATTACGACATTTTATAAACATCAAAAAAAAATAATGTTAAAAGTGGTTTACCACTTGTAGCTTGGATAGTTCATGACTCCACATGGATGAAAAGATTCAGCTGAGAGGCTTACCTCTTGCATCTGTCAGCTCCTGCCATAAAAATTCAGAAGACAGCTATCACATTCCCTTCACCTGAAACTATGCCCTGACATTATAGAATCATATTAAAGATATGATTCAACGTATTCTATGTATGAATAGTGAAATTATGGTTTAAATTAAAAATTTCCTCAACATGGACATGAGAAATCAAGTTGAAAACCACTTTTGTACGTAGTATTGATTCCAAAAATGATTATATTTTGAAATAAAGAAACTGCTAGTGATTCATGGAGAAAAATTCCCTATAAATATACTATTACTATCATTATGATAGATATCCAAATGTCTTCCACATTTTATATCATGAGAATGGTAAATTCAATGGAGGATCTTATTATTACCAAAACACTAGGCGTATGTGGTGTACCTGGGTTATCCAAGAATCCTAGTTATATGAAAACCCCTATATCATATATAACATTGATGGTGCATCATCAGGGACTCCTTTACCAATATGTTTTTCTGTATAGATAAACTAACTATGTAATACTACATCATATCTAAATGAATATATTGAAAATCTAAAGAAATTATAATTAGTAGTTTAATAAAAAAACCCATCATTCAATGACCAATATTATATATATTGTAGTGTGAACAAAAAGGTAAAAAAAGATATATTTGGAAATTAACATTACATATACAATTCAAAAATTTGACAATGATAGTTCCCAACCAAACAAAATTTTAATCAAGAGAATTTATATGTTTTCTGCTTTTATTTTATATAATTGTAATAATTTATCCACTACATCAATTGTAAAGAAATAGTTAATTCAATAATAGTATATGTTAGGAAAAATATTGAAAAAACAATGTAATTATATATATATATATCACTTTCCCATTATAGTTTTTCAGTACTATAAAATAATTGATAATTCAGCTAGAAAATAACTTTTAACATGCAACAAAATCTAACACAATTAAAGAAGGACATTTCTTTAAGTATATTTCACATATAATATGAATGAAAATGAGAATGTTACCAAATAAAAAACTGAATACCAAGGGAAATCATTGAGGTCATATTAAAAGAACAATGGTAAAAATTATATCATGTATTTGTTCAGGTGGTAAGAAGGCTCAACCAATTTAGCATCAACATGACTACTAAATTGACATTTCATATATAATAAATGGATAGAACATAAATATTTAATAAGATATCACATATATGTAGAATCATTTATTGAGGATTTCATATTGAACAAATGTTCAAGACAATAATTATTGTCCTACTACCAGCCAAATAAGACGAGTGAATGGATTGATTAATCATGAACCAAAAATAAATAGATAAAATGCATTATGGAATGTCAATGTTTTTCATCTAGATAAATGTATGAACATATTAAGATGGATGTTCAATATATTCATCCACATGAATGAATAATGAGAAAATATTCTTCTCATCCTACATAATGTAGTATGGTAAAAAGATTGGTTGAACATACCAACATGTTACCTTTTGTAAGATTTATCCTTAAGAGTACATTAGGTGCATATTTATTTTTATATCCTAAATAAATTTTTTTATACAAGAAATAATAAAAAATGAAATTAAAAATAAATCATCAGTAATTCTGTAGGGGATAATCAATTGATAAGAAATATATGTGTGTTTATGTGCATGAAAACACACCAGTATCCTGCAATAATACTACATGAAAGAACAAAAACTATAATCTGAATTCAGTGGAAAATTATTTGTTTTGCAAAGGTGAACTATTAAAAATTATATCTTTGATAATTTATTCACCTCTAGTACACTATCATAATCAAACTTGTAATGGTTTATGGAATAAATAATGTGATAAAATTATATCTAGAACAACATTTGAGGAGTACAATTGAATTTTTCACATAGAAAATATTTTAGAATTCAAACAATAAAAATATGATTAAATGCATATTTTATTTTTGGAAACTACATGGAAACAAAATAATATGTTAATATCACTCTAATAAAACCAAAAACTGAGAAGTGAAGTGTAAAAAGATTACCATTATGAATAATGGATGTTCCCTTTTCTTCTAGGTTATATTCCAACATGCATGCATTTGAACCAACACCGCCCACATTAAACTATGGTAGAAACTGTAAAATCAATTCCATTGAGTTTACCAATCAACTCATTCCCTAGGTAAATGGAGAAAAATTTACATAACCATATATATTGAGTAATCATGAGTAATCGTGCTTCTTAAAAGTGAATATTGATTTAAACATTTACCATAAAATTTAATAAAAAAAATAAATCAAATAAATTTGACAAAACAAAAATAATTCATTTCAAAATATACAATAAATATTATTAATAATAGATAAACAACTATTTGTAACAATAAAGAACATTTTTTAATATAATTCCAAAAAAAACATACAGTTAAGATATTGAAACCCCAAAATAGAAAAGGAACATTGAATGGAAAAAAAACATCATGATATCAACAAATGATGAGTAAATAAATTTTTAATGACTTCAAATACAATTCATATTTAATATAAATAGAAACTTGAAACATAAATTTATAAATAGATTTAAAATTCCATTTTCCATATATTAAAAATTAGAGCATATATATTTATAAATAGAGTTAATATTTCATAAAAATTAAAATATAATATAAAAATGTGATAAACATACCTTTTAAATTAGATATAACAATATACATAGAATTAAATAAATGAATGTAAGGTGAGTAATAGTTCTCATGGAATTGATTTTACCTGAAATATAAGGGGACTCGTGAAAGGGGATAATGAAAATATAGAAAAATTAGATAATTAAAATGGACGAGATGTTAATAAAAAATATAATAATCCATAGCCAAATGAAAAGTCAAAACAATGTAAAATTATAGAAACAGTGAAATAATACATGGATAAAAACCAAACATATATTATGGAAATAAAATGTTGACTTGAAGGATATGATGTCACGAACCGTCCTCCGGGGATCGTGTCATGACTTCCCCAAGCCCACTATCCATAGGTCAGGGGCTAACGACTAGCACCGGAATGTGTAACTCATTTATTGTGAAGGCATTTCATTTATAACCTGTAAGACAAACACAACCAAGCACACAGAAATATATGAATAAATGTAAACTAAATAGTAAAATAGTGTGTACATTAAAAAAATTGGTCTAGAATACATGCCCAACATGAAAGTACAAGAAAACTAAAATGTTCAAGTAAACTGGAATAACTCCTCTGAACACCTACCCTTGATCCTACCTGAAGTGTAGGTACAACTCTCGAACTTATCTCTACGTTACACCATGTCTAATGTCCACCATTGAGCTACCTCCAGTCCTAGTACTCTCATTCTCAGTTAGCACTGTCTTTTGTCTGCACCAAACACAACAGGATGCGGGCGTAGCCCGTGAAGGGGTGAGTATAATGATACTCGGTATGGACCCTGATACCCTCTATGGTCTCAAAAATTCCACAATGGATAAACCACAAAGAATGGAAACAATAGTCTACCCTATCTAGGTATATTCGCATACATATAGCAATGTGATAAAGTATACCCATCTCAATCATGAGGAGACACATGGCCAAACTCAGAAGCCCAAAGCTCAACTGTTCCACGAAGGAAAGAACACCACGAAGGTATCAACACAAAGGTATGTACCAAAAAGTTAAATACACGTAGAATAAAACCACAAAGGTATCGCCACGATGGTATGTACCATAATGGTATGCCACACAAATATTTCCATAAAGGTATCACTAGGAGGGTATGTACCATCAAGGTACGTCACACAGAAGATTACCAAAAATGTAAAGATTTAGCTCACCACATGAATAACATTGGTATAATATTAGAGATAATTAGATGTAACAACAAATTCATCTTACACTATTAAGAGGAAGACACATAAAAGCTCCTAAATCATCATTAGACCCACAGATGATTGTAGTACATCGTCAGACCCACACATGATCCTAGTACTTTATTAGACCCACACATGATCCTTGTACATCATCAGACACACACAGGATCCTAACACCTTGTCAGTAGGTCTTCAGTCCCACATAAGATCCTAGTACATTGTCATTATGTCATCAGAACCACACAGGATCCTGGCACATTGTCAGTACGTCTTCATAGCCATACAAGATCCTAGTACATCGTCAGACCCACATAGGATCTGGTTACATCATTAGTACATCGTCAGACACACACAGGATCCTAGTACATCATAAGTATGTCTCCAAACCCACGTAGGATCTTAGTACTTCGTCATTATGAATTCATACCCACACAAGATCTTAGTAAATCATCACAGCCAGCTACATGGTTCTCACACTAAGCACTCCTCTCTCTGGGAGAGTCTAGTCCTCATGATACTGGTCAACACTCCAACTGGCACTAAGTCCCATGAAGAAGTATCCCAAAGTATAGCCACTTCATAGGGGTCTCAACACAATATACAGTGTGTTATTCGGACACCCAGCCTGTAAGTTATTATCTTGTTATTCCTGATGGCCTGGTTGGATTCGTGATCGATCCAACCCGATCGTACACCAAATTTATCCAAATCTCTGCTGTTGTATAACAAAGGGACCTTCTCACTCAAAGGTTTCTAATACTGCAGAAGTTTCATCAAACAGACTCCGGGTACCACAGTTATCGCCAAAAGTATTGAATCGGTCGAAACTGGTCTGGGTCTGGTCTGACCCGGTCAAACCGACCCGTAATGGGCTGACCAAGTTTTGGTCGACCCAGCCAGACCTGATGGGTTAGGCCCGGCCCACGGGGTCCATACTGACTCTCACTAGGTGGCCTGCAATGCGGGGTGTCCATTGTTCGGTAGGACGACTACGTGGCGGTAGGGCGCGGCAGAGCGGTCGCGGTGGGGCATGGTAGCCGCAACGGAGCGGGGTGCCGTGGGGCAGCAGGGCAGTGCGGTAGGGTGGCTATCGACCGCGGCTGACCGGATGGACAACCATCCTCTCCTCGTAGCACGGTCTTGCGCCGTGCCTTTTCTTGCGGCCAAATCAATTTTCGTCTTGCTCCTTCATATGGATTTCATCAAAAACCATAAGGAATTGCATAGAGGTCGGCATATGTTCTTTTGGCCTGCACCATCCGCGTTAGGGCGGTAGCAAGCGGTTCACAAATATTGAATCATAAAGAACATGAAGAACGATTAAGGGAGGTATTTAAAACATCAAACCATATATCAGAGGTTTTTTGATGTCGATGAGGAGGGAAGAACGAACATCGGTACTTTGATGTGTCGCGAGATGAAAACTGTGAAGCCAAAGAGGGTTCCAACAATCTTTGCCTCCGAAAAATGCTTCAGAATTCATGCCTGGGGTTGGTTCCTCATTCATCGATTCATGGTTCGGGGTTGCATGTCACCCCCCACCAGAACCGGCACCGTCCACCAAGTGTTGGGAATTATGGCACTTTACTAGAGCTTCTTCACTTGGTGAAACTATCCAAATCCTCCCCCAGGATTCATATAAATAAGAGAGGAATAGGGAAAGTAGCAGTCTTGTAATTTGTGAAGGATCATTTAATAAGAATCTTCTTAAATTTCAATGAAGTTGTTACTTAGTATTTGAAAGTCAAGCCATGTAATTTACATTGGCACAATTAAATGAGATATTTCCCAAGGGACTTACCCATAACAAAGAGGAGTTCGGGGGATCCATACCACCATGAATTCACAAATTGGGAGGATTAAAGCTCTTGTTGTCCCCACCTCCATAAATCTAAAGGAGGTTACAAGGAAAATAAAAATGATAGGTATTTTTATTTTTCTAATTTTCCACGAAAAAGTGAAAAAATAACTTCCACCCTTGTCCTACTACGGTCTAGGTGAAGGTATCCTTAAGTGAATACTGACGCTACGAGTTCAAAAGTGTCCTCATATTTCAATTCTGAGCACCAGTTCAAAATTTACAAAACACTGCTTATGTGATTACTGAATGTACCCAAAAACAAGTTTGAAAAATTATTAACAGTCACCCTCAACCCGCGCTGGTTTAGGATAGGCTCTACCCAAGTGAAACATTCTCCAAAGAAGACAACGATACTCTCGGATTTCCAATCAGAGTAACCATTTAAATGTTATGGATTTTAAAATAAAATAATTGTCACTTAATTATTTTATTTATGGCAAAAAAAAACTCACTGGTGGCATGTGGTGAGTTATGTTTGTAATGGTATAAATAAATCATGCCCTCACAAGATTAGCGGAGGACTCGGATTTTCAATCCGAGCTACAGTTTTTGAGTTATATGAATTTGAAAAATTAAATAATAACTTTTTTTTACAGTTATTCTATTTTTGGGATTTATCACATGAGGCCTGCACTGACTAAACAAAAGTCGCACATAGGGTAAACCCACAATCATGAGCGTAACAATGCACTCATATTTATGATCTAAGTTACTGTTTATTTGTAATTCTACTTTTTTCTGGAAAACTGCATAAGAGCGCTAATTAAAGAATAAAAAAACATTGATGGATCATTCTGGGAACTCCAGGTGTTGGAATTGAGCGCCGTCAGATTTCACGGTCTCAAAATAATACAATATATTTAAAAAAATTATATGAAATTTCCGGGACATTAAATTCTCCCCACCTTAGGGATTTATATCCCCAAAAGCCATAACATTGACTAAGGAAAGAAATGGGGGTATTGAGCTTGGATCTGATCCTCCCTCTCCCATGTTCTCTCTTGGTGGTTCTCGTGCTACCAGTGTACGTGCACCAAAAGTATCGACAACCCATGAAGGACTCGCTCCTGTTGATTCTCAATTTCACCTAGTACCTCTATAAACGTCTCCCAATCTGCTAAGTCCATATCTCCAGGGTCAATAACATGCGATGGATGATTCACATGTATTTTTAGTTGTGACACATGGAAAACATTATTCATCTGGTGTATTTTTTGGAAAGAGATAGACGGTATGCCACCTCGCCCACTCGGTTGATAAAATAGAGAGGTCCGATGAACCATGAAGATAACTTGTTGCCTCAGCCAAATATCAATAGTCCCCATTGAGGAGATACTTGCAAGAATATGTAGCCCCCCTTATGGAACTCTAACGGTCTCTGTATCCTTTCATCATAAGACTTCTGCCAACACTAAGCAGTCTTCACATGCTGACAAGTGAGACATCATGAATCAAATTCAGAGACTTTTTTCTTCATCCCTGGCCACTGGTACTGACCCTGGAGATCATGGTACATCTTTACCACACTAGGATGTACCACCATAGGGGACGTATGGAACTCCCTCAACACCTCCTCCTAAAGCGCCCCTGGTACCATTGTATATCTTCTGAAGTGGATTTCATGCTCCTTACCTTCAGAAAATTCATCAGCTACCTACCCTGATGATATCTGAGCACATAGAGCCTCATAGTAAATTTCCCCAAGTAGTACATCCCCAACATGCTGAGGGACTGGGGGAGTGACAGTCATAGACTGGTGGTAAGTAGCTTCATCTCTATCCATGAAGGATATCTATAGTGCAACTAGCAGCTCTGACAACTCAGTCAACAACTGCTGACCAAACCTCCTGCTGAGTGCATATGCTTTCACATTCCACTTCCCAAGAGTAATGATAATCTCAATATCATATTCTTGGAGGAACTCTAGCCAATGTTGTTGTCTCAGATTCAGGTACTTTTGAGAGATGATATACCATAGACTCTTGTGATTTGAGTAGACTGTAAAATGTTCACCCCTCATGTAATGTCGCTACATATTCAAGGAGATGACCACTGCTACTAACTCTAGGTCATGGGTTGCATAGTTCTTCTCATGCTGTCATAGTTTTTGAGAACCATATGCGATAACTAATCGCTCCTACATCAGGAAGCATCTGATCCTTGTCCCTAATGTGGCACAGCAGACAACATACCCAATAACCCCCTCCAAGAACCTCAAGATGGGGGCACTAGTCCGTCTTTGCCTTAGCTCCTGAAAAATCCATTGGCATCTCTCCGACCACATGGAGGGTTTCCACTTCCTCATCAATGCTGATAAAGGTGTTACAACTCTCGATAAATATGGCACAATCCTCCGGTAGTATCTGGCCAATCCCCGGAAAAAAAACTAACTTCCACCCTAAACCTACTACGGTCGAGGTGAAAGTCTTCTTATGTGAATACCAGTGCAGCGAGTTCAAAGGTGTCCTCAGATATCAATTCCGAGCACTGCTTAAAAATTTACAAAAGTCCTCTTGTGCATTTACTGAATGTATCTGAAAATAGTTTGGAAATTTATTAACATTCACTCTTGACACATGGCGGTCAAGGGTAGGCTCTTCCCAATAGAAAGATTCCCCAACCAACCCAATGGTACTCTTGGATTTCCATCCAAGTTACTATTTAAAAGTTATGGATTTGAAAATAAATAATTTTCACTTAATTATTTTATTTATGGCCAAAATCTAACATTCACTGGTGGCCCGCACTGGCCAATGTTAGAATCTGCATAACAAATGCATTACCTCATGAGTTTAGTGGTGGTATCAGATTTTCAATATGTGCTACCATTTGTGAGTTATAGGAATTTGAAAAATAAAATAATTTATTTAATAATTTTATATAAGGTTATGCCATTTTTTGGGATTTCTCACAGGAGGCCTACGCTGACAAAATTTTTGTCATGCCTAAGGTAGACCTACCATCTTCAGCGCAATAGTGCCCTAAGATTTCTAATCCGAGTAACCATTTAATATTTATTAAACTTTTTCAGGAAAACTACTTATACGCACTAATTAAAGCATAAAAAAACTTCGACAGATCATTTTGGGCACTCCAGGCCCCGGAGTCGCATGCTGCCAGATTTCGCGGTCTCGAAATAATTCTATATAATTAAAAATAATAATACAAAATTTTGGAGGCATTACATATGAACTAAATAATGAATACTAGAAGAATTAAATAAAAGGGAGGCCTAGAAAGTTGATTCATCGCAGTTCATACGGTTGAATGGGAATCCCCTTGGATAAGAAGTCCTGAATAAGTGATGGACACCAGAATCATATAGAAATCAAATTATTGTAACCATAAATATGCTCATAAAACAAATATAATCATATAAAATCTTTATTTTAATATATCATCAGTAAAAATTAATAATAATCATAAAACCAAATAGGAAATATAATGGTAGGTGAATATGAAATGTAAATGAAAATATTATCTATATTGACATACAAATCTATAATGAGAGTCAATGGACACAACAAATAGATAAATAAAAGAATATTTGTGATAATTTATCCGTCACTAGAAGGCGTTGTAGCACAATCGGCATACATTACACCACTATATATACTTACACACTTCGGACGATTTATTATATACACACGAAATTAGTCAAAATATTTTCCCATGATGAACCAGTTGTTTATCATACTATAGAAAGAAAATATACATTATCGAAGAAAATAGTGGAGGTACAATAGATGGTGAAGATAATATGGAAACTGTATAGGGGTGAAAAGCATGACGATGAGCGGTATATTGTGGAGGAAGAGAGGAAAATGGAGATACAAAAGTCACTCGATGGTGGTGAAAATGTTAAATGGGATGCATGATGTGGATGATGAAGAACTAAAAATGTAGTGGTAACCCTATTAAAATTGACATAAATCACAAGATGGAGGTCGTTTGAAGGGATTGATGAACCATATAAGAAAAAATCAAATTACAAAAGATGATAGATTCAGAGATTTGTGGGTACTGATGGTGAGAGGTGAAATGTGAGAAAGAATCCTTTGATCAGCTACAAAGGGGTAATGGAAGTGGGAATAGTATGAGGGGAATTGTATGGTAAATTGTAGTAGGAACCATAGTAATCAAGGTTGAGGGAAAATGAGAGGGGAAATGATGGAAGAGGAAATCATCAGAGCACTGGTGGAGGTAAAATGAGAGTAGAAACCCTAGGATCGGAAAAATGTATTGCCGTGGGAAACCCAAAATGGAGAAGGCAACAGGTGCAAGAGGAGGATTTCCTGGTCAATGATGAACTAAATATCAACGGTGTGGGAACCATTGGAGGATATTATGGATGTCATGAGAATTAATCCATGGATTATAGGAACAAAATTATGATGACTGTGGCACTTGTGTACATGAAACATAGATTGATGTGGAGGGGAATATTATTGGGATGGTGACAGTGGTTTGTGGGAACCCATGAATGTATATGGGATGGGGAATTGAAGTGGGACAATGGAACTTGTTTATGGGATACATAGATATGAGAGGCCACACATGGGGTTCATGTTTTGGGAGTGAAGAAGTATTGTTTTAGGTGACGTGCAAGAATATCTCGGTGACACGTATGAAGAATTCACCCAACTATATTATATATAAGTAATGTTTTTTATTTCTTATTTCATATGTAGTCTCATCATAATCAGAAATTTTACCATTAATAATTCAACCTTGAAAACTCTATTTAGGATATTTCTACGTAGGTCATCGATATGAATATTAATAATTCATTACATAAATAAATAATTTTACCATTGATGGTTTTTTAAGAGTTTGAATATTTCCATTGGATTTCCCTTAAGAGTGTGAAACTATGTTCGATTGAATGCCCATTTTCATGTAAGAGGTTTTTTATTAATACTCATCACAACTTTTTAGAGTTTTTACTCCTAGGTAAATTTACTCTAGAACCACAACCAACTGTAGTATATAGAATGTGATATACTCCTAATAAACCACTCATTATATCCTTTACCAAAATTCGTTTATATTTTCCAAAATGATAACTCATCCTTAGATACATCCCTCGACATATCTGTATAAAAAACATCAGGATATCACTAATTTTTTGTTATCATAGATTCTAAATATTAATTAATCTGTGCATCTGAAACCAACTATAATTACCCAGTCTTAATGTACATAAAAAATTACATCACTTTTTCAGAATACATAAAACACTTAAAAAATATATGCATAAATACTATTTTAGTTTCATTCTATTGAAAACATGGAAACAAAAACACTGGAAGATAAATGGTTTCAGTTTATCCAACATGGTTTTTTAGGATTAGCACAATTTTCAAACACATCAAACTTAACACATACTTTATAACCTATGGAAGAAAATATAAAAGGGGTTTAGACTAGATTCCTAGTAATGGTAAAAAAGGGATACATGTAAGAATAAACATGATCATAGTGGTATTATAATGTGATTAAAACATTAGAATATCAAACCTCTCATATAAATGATCATAAACAAGAATTATATCATTAATATTGGTTGTTTATAAGATTTTAATTATCAGTAAATGATAAACCTAATCTATGAAATCATAACATAAGTATAAAATATGGAATTGTTGAAAATATATAATCATATACTATGATTTTTATATTAGTAAAGGCATCACTGATAATGGAATATTGATAGCATGGTTTCAATCCCTATACCATCATGGTATTAATGGTCTACATCTATTTCTATCAAAATATCATGGGCTCCCTCCTCATACCATCTTCATATTAGGATTCACTCCCATGACAATCTTAGTTGTGAAGGATCACTCTCAAGATCATCTTAGTAAATTTCATGATATATAACTTTTTACCCAATAAATTATTGGGAGATATAGGTCCCACCCAACTTAGAGAGAAATCATACAAACATGGTCAACATGATCATAAAAATAATTATATATCCCAAGTAATGTAATGTGTATCATAAATATTTAATCACATTATAACCATTCAAAATAAAATAGGTTTTATTATCATTTCCTCAAAAATCATTATCAGTGAAGGGAATCAGGTTTCAAAAGTATATAAACCATGATAGGGAACCTAGTTTCATTAAATTAATTACATAAAAACATAAACCATTTAGATAAAAAATATGAATGGAAACATGGAATCATTTCCCATAAAATAATGAGTAACACCAACTGATTTTCTTTTAGATGGGAAATAATTTGGAAATATATTTTTTAAAAATATCATCAAGAAAATATCCTTTAGTCATTGAATTTTTTAAACCTAAATCCCATTGGGAATGATTTTATTCAAAATAAAACTAATACCCCATAGATAAGCATTGACATCATTTTGAAATCCATTTTATTTATAAACATTTATATGAAGCCTAAAAACATTTTGAAAACCATTTTATTTGAAAACTTATCATATAATATTGAAAATAATTTTCATTGAAAATTTATTTAAGAAGAACGAAAACATTTTGAACCCAATTTTATTGGATAATTTATAAAATAAACATGAAAACATTTTGAAATCCATTTTTTAAAGACATATAAAATAAGATTCAATAAATTTTGAAAACAAACTTCTCTGAAAACATATAATAGAATCTTGAAAACATTTTGAAAACAATTTTCTTTAAAAACTTATAAAGGAATCCTGAATAAATTTTGGAATAAAATTACTTTTAAAAAATATAAATGATGCTGGAAGTCATTTTAAAAACCAATTTTCTTGAAAATTTATAAAATAATATCTAATTTTTTTAAAACTAATATTCATTGAAAATATACAAAATAAGATTGAAAACATTTTCTAAACCATTTCATTGAAAATAATTTGGAAACATACAATGAAACCTTTAAATAAATTGAAAATATTTTTCTATGAAAATAGTTTGAAAACATATAAATAATTCTTGAAAACATTTTTATAATATATCGTATTGAAATTACTCTAATTTATTGTAGAATTCAAGATATAATGAACTTTTCATTAAAATACATCATTAATAGTATTAATTACATTAGAGTGGAAAATCATATCAATACAAGGAGATATAATGAATAACCACTATAGAATAAAATTCACGAGAGTTTTTATGATATTAATCATAAAATTTCATCAACAAAAACATAATCATTAAAAGTATGTAAAAGCGATGATATTGTTTTAATAAATACATATCACTTGGTAACAAAGAACAATACTACTCATGTAAGAATATTTTTTACATGAATCTTAAAATATCATGAATAGAAGGATATTTATGATATATAAATTCAAATGAAAGAATATACATTTCATAAATGACTGTAGCTTCGTAACCAAACATGTGTCTCCAAGTAATCAAATTTATAGAATGTATTCATAATGGTTTTTTATCTCATGAAACACTAAACCCATCCAATAAAGATCATAGAATGGATATTTATATACAAATAATTTTATGAATATGAATTATATAATCAATTCATTGGAATTATATACCCCATGAAAAATAAAATGTTGGGAACATGGCATGTACGTCGTGGAATAAAAATGTGAGATTTTATTCCCATACCATGTGTCTTCATTCTCATTGTACGTATTCGAATATCGGTTATAAAAAATATAAGATTATTATAATTTAATTAATGATAAATATTCATATATATAACACTATATATCATAGTATTATGTCTTTATATTAACTACTTGTTAATAATTTCATTTTAAGGTTACACTTTAGATAATATTCATTTTTTTATCACATGCACCCTATTTTGTTATATATTGGATCCTTATACATATATCATAACATAAACAATATAATTCATTATAAAAATATAATTTATATTATATATATATATATTAATAATATATATAAAAAAGATGTATGATATAGAATACAATGTTCATGTAGGCGGTAGGCCATTTGTACACATGAACATTGTTTTAGTTTAAATATTGTATTGAAATAAAGAAATAAAATTACATATATGTATGTAGTATTATTAAATTAAAATTATTATTTCATATATATCATAAAACTTCACTAAACACATTATTAATACATTCCATGTAGTTTGCGATAAAAACATATCGCATCAAAGGGAACGTAGTCCACACTTTCTCAAATGACATTGTCGTATATACACTAAATGGAATATATAAAGATATATGTTTTAAAATAAATAAATAATATTATAGAAAAATACTTATAATACTTATCATATAGATATATCACGCATATAATAATTCCTATCAATAAAATGTGGTAAATAAAAAATAGAAAATTATAATTTCAAAAGGCGGTAATACATCAAACAATTAAATAGAATGTTTGTTACACATTAGATTGATGTTTGTGTCATTTTTTATAAATCCAATATCATAAAAAAATAAAAAATATTTACCATACTTGTGTTGTTTTATAATCATGGAATAAGGAAATTGGAGTGGTACATAATGAATATAAGATAAATGATCATAATGAAGGATTTACCACTTATTTGGGTAACTCTTTTTCGTTGTCACCAATGGGATTCTTTAGATTGATTTATTCTAAAAGGCAGGATTAAAGGAGTAAAATAATTACATTGGTACATTAATTGGGTATATAACGGGGGAACCTATTTGTTTTTAGAAGTGTGATAATGTGATAGAGGTGGTGTCTTTTTATAGGGGTGGAAAAATAGTCATATGATATTTTTGAAAAAAAGTTTTATGTACCGATGTTTTTATAGAAAAAAATCCATAAATACCAAAAAAATTAAAATATTGGATGGTTAATTTCAATATAATGTCCCCAAAATGGATTTTTACAAGTTTATAGGTTATTTGTTCCCTTAAGATTGTGGTTTGTTCCCCTATTAAGCATAATTTTAGTTTAATTGTTTTAATTAATTTCAAATACTTTCAATAATATTTTTGGTAAAAATAATTTGCGTATATGGGAAATAATAAATTTGTTTAGTTTAAAATATTCAATATATTTTACCAAATTCAAACAACATAATAGGATGAATATAATTAAAAAATATGTGCATAGATGTGATGATATTGCATATTATTAATGTCAAAACATTCAAATGTCTAATATGTTTCCATAGTCCAATTCAATATTAAATAAATTACAATAAAATAAATTTGTCTAATTTTTAAGTAATTCATATAATATGACCTAAAACCTAATCAAAATATAATTTTATAGTATAAATAAATTTAAGGATAAAGCATTTTTGAATTAAAACTCATAATTATTCACAATTTAAAAATGATATATCATAGAAAAAAACAAAAATTTACATTAATGTATTTTTTATGTTTCACGTTGAATTATAATGTTTTTTTAAAAAAAATTATTAATTATTAAATATTGGATTTAAAATAGTTTATCCATTATGAGGATGTAACAATGACTTTATAAAAATATTTTAAATTTTGTGAAATATTGATTTAGTTATTATCTTATGTTTATCACTTCTATATGATTAATATAACATATTTTTTATTGAAAACAAGACATATATATTTCACTAATATCATTATGTAACTATAATTAAATAAATTTATTAGGATAAAATTTATTTTGTAAAAATAAAGAATTGTTTTTAATAACATATTTCATTTATGATCAATTAGTTCTTATATAAATTTTAATCAATTAGTAACCAATGAATTAATTTTATATTTTTTTAAACCACTTATTTTCATATAATAGTTATTAATATTTATAAAATCTATGTCATATCTTAAAATTTTTAATTTCAATATTTTATTAATATATAGTTTGATAAAAATAGGTAACTTGTGTATCACATGACAGGTTGGTGTAGCATGTACAAAAATATCACCTTGGTGTTATTTGTAGAAAAATATAACCTTTATTCTACATGTATTGCTTGATTAACTCTATATTATATATTAAACAAGAAAAAAAATCTTTTAATATAAAAAACCATTTTCAGTGTTTCATGAAATGATAAATATAAAAAAAATCATAAAAAATATTTCATAAAATCTAAGGGTGTTACAAACATTATAGATACACATCAACACCACACATCACAAAAATAAATATCCTACAGACAACATAAAAACATGTCATATTGAAATATCTTATTTAATATATAAAAAGGTTCATCATATCACTCATAAAATTATTTTTTTTAGGGATTTATCGAAGAAGAAGAAATTCCCAAGTGAAAACAACTTATTATATAGATATAAGTGATTAGCCACATTAATTAAATGCAATAAAAAATCGCAATAATGGTTCCATATTCTCATTACCAGAGTGAAAAAAAATCCCTTAATGGAAAATATTTCAAACAATGAATATGGCCCATGTTGTCATAATATTATTTATATCATTGTGATAAAACATGAACATTCATTCCCCCTCTGCCTCAATTTAAAATAATACAATTTATTATCCTCATTTGGCCACATATAGTATCTTAAATATAATTTATTTAACCATTATATAGGATACAAATAGATGATAAATTCAGTTTTCCATGGATTACTAAGCAATTTGAACCATTATTGAAGGTTGTAACAAGATGGTAACCCAATCGAAATATATAAGAAGAAAAATAACTTGATCATCCTAGAATACAACCCCACACATCATCTCCTATCCAAAAAAATCATAGAAACTTGTGATTCCTCGAGAACTAACCTTACCTAGAAGTAAATAAATTGAAAAAATGGGCAAAATAGAGAGAAAAATATATTTACTAACCTAAAACCTCTATATATTTATCTCCCATAAAATGGGATGAAGTGCACTGAATTGGGGATGAATGACCATCTTGTGACATAGTAGTGTAACCACTAAAATGTCATATATTTTTTATAAAATTAAAGGGTTCAAGGTAATTTTAGAATTTATTAGTGGAAATAATAACACAAGACCATGGTATGTATCATACAATCATGCCGCCAAACTATAGAAAATGATATGGAACATGGTGTAAATGCAAATACAAGGCTATAATGGTGGTTATTAAAGTTGATTTTTTCTCCTATATTTCTATGCTGCATATTTTATTAAAGTGGAGAAGTGGCGACCCGATATCCAATAGAACTATGTCATAGATACAAATTATCAAGATGGATTATATGTTATAGTCCATATCCATGGATCATGTTCTCTAAAATTAACATATTCAACAAAACCCAACCATAGGACACCATTCCTCATATAGGTCTCTATACTAGTATCATAATAAATATATATGTGACGTCCAAAATTTTCCTTCATGATCACTACATAGAATTCATCTTGTCCATTCCACAATTACCTCAATTATGATACAAAACCATGCTCCATGTTGTAGAATCCTCCTCATCTAGATTTTATTGCCTCAACTTGTCTTCCACTCCCAAAACTACATGATAAATTCTACTGAAACCATTACTAACATAATTTTTATAATGTTATGGGTCCAAATTTCTAGAACACTACCTCAAAAGCCTCTCAAGATATTCTCACATTGAAGAATGAAAACCATCCCAGAAAGGAATGAGTTAAGAAGGACCAAACATTAATCCCATGAGATACTTATGAAGAATCACATTATAGATGTGGACCACTAAGTCCAACAACCATAACATGGTTTTGACCATCATTACTACCACCCAAAAATCGATGTATACCTATTTGACCAACATAAACCATGTGGGGGGGATTATATAACTAATACCAAAATCCATCTCATTAACAATAACATTTTAGGATTTAATAGGTTTGGAAATTTTTATCACATGAATACTCACTGGTTGATGCTCTTACATTTTTCACAATTTCCAATGTTTTGTATATTCAATACAATTATCAAAATTTTATTTTTTAGACACCTATCATTCCGTTTATATGATACAAAAATATACATTCATCCAATAGTTTAATAATTTCTCCTCATCCAATAGATCATTTATACTTTCCAATCCATTTAATTTTGTCACAAAATTAATTATCTAATTTAATCAATACAAAAATTTATATCTTGTTTACATACCAAAAAACATTAAAATGGGTTATTCCCATAAAACCATAAATAGTTTACCCATGAAATCAAATTACAAGTTTAGCTTTGTGGAACACCACATGGGTGAACTTAAGCCCAGTCTACTTATACTAAAAAAGATAGAAATTGGTTCATAAAAGGTCCATAACAACATTTAAACACTAAAATTATCATTTCAAATCAACGAATCAAATAAAAAATGCAGCATTACAAAATAAAAACCAAATAATCAAGAATTAAAACATCAAGACTAGTAAAAATCACAAGTATACCACCAATAACATTCTTTTAGGTGATATATCATCCTAAAAACATTGATTCTATACTAACCAACCCTCATTTCCTAAAATATGAAATACTTATAAAATAAGTGTTTTGGGATTCATAATTAAAAGAATAAATCAACCATTATTAATTACATGATAGAATAAATGGGAAATTTATATTGATATGAGGCTTTAATTCACAACCAATGACACTTTAAATTACAAATACTCAAGGAACATTGATCCTTAGAATAATGGAGAGATATTAGTTCATACACAAGGATTGCAAGGACAATATTAAATGGTAATGGATAGAATACATTATAAGGGTTGTGAATGAAAAATTCAAATTCTCATACTTTTTAATAGCCGACCGATTTTTCCACGTGGTTTTTTTAACCGTGCACAAACCGTGTGGAACTATCTTTCCAAGAGAGGGATCAGGTTCTATGGTTTTATAGGATTCAATAACGTTTTCCCACCCAAATAGAGAAAATAAAGATTGATATATCTATCACCACACAATTTTTACCCTCCCCAATCATTGTATTAAAAATGTACACTTTTATTACATAGGGAACATGATTCTCGAACCCGGTTAGAACTGACCATGTGACAACATTGCACCATGCACTAGATGAATACATTTACCCCATTCATGTTTTGAAACTAAAGACACTAAAGACGCAATTCCTCCTCCAAGGAGGAATTTAAATAACCATATTTTATGGAGTTAAATCAATATTTAAAATAGGAAATTCCATAATGAATATCCAAAATCATGTAGTCAACTTGGGTTTATATAAACATTTTTATTGAGTCTTCATCCTTTATAATTTCACCAGAGCTGTATTGTCCCTAAAAATGTTCAATTCCCATAATTAATTCATATTAATTTACCACATATAATCTATAGATAATTTTTTCTTTTCAAGTTATTATACAATGTCCTACATTGAACAATGTCTTCACCCTTGGATATGCACATCAAGAACTCTATTTACATCTATACAATCAATATTTTGTTTAACAATATACTAACAATGTTTCAAAATATACACATTCTAAAAAATATTTAATAATTTTATTTATATAATATTATTAATCCATATGCTATATAATTTTCACTCATTTATTAATGATGAATGACCAAATAAATCCTCATCAATTTTATGTTATTCAAACATCATAGTTTTCTATTATTTGAAACTCTTCAAATTATTAATGAGGAACCAATTTCATTTTCCATATGCATTCTTCCATAACACATTTGAAGGGGTATATTATAATAATTCAGGTATAAAAACCCACTATTGGAGTATAAAATTAATATGAAAACAAATTATTTTCAATATTTATTTTGGATGTGGTTTTTCATGATAATTTTTGATGACATATTATTGAAATTTTGATTCCTCCATTAAACCACTTCATATTTAAAAGAATTCATCATTATTGACACATGATTTCATATCCCAAAATTCTAAAAATAATCTTTCACCAAAATATATGACATTTACATTCAATTAATAGTTAAAAATAACATGATTTAAAACCCGTTCATATTATATATAAACTGTTGATAACATCTAATATTGTTAAACAGAAAAGATATTTGAGTAATGACCACCATCCATTCCTTCTAATCGTAACCATCAATTCAGAAGACATAATAAGAGTTTATGATCGTAACTATAGTATTAAATGTAACAAACACAAATAAGAAAATATAACCAGAAATATTTGTTAAAATAATATCATTTAGGGTTTATTATTTAAGAAAATATTATGTTTTTATGTATCAATTCATTGTGTGATATGACATGAGAGGTTTGGGATGTTTTATGATACTTAAATTTAATCTAAATAACCCTAATATATTTTTTATCAGGTTATAATGAAATTTTCTATATAAAAAGTTTAATTTATCATTGGGTAGAAAACAACTATCTTATGCTCCAATAATATGATAGAGGTCTACATTTTTTTCCAATAGTTATATAAAAATTAATAGAATAATTATTCAAGTAATGAATGAATTATTAATGATATTAATTTCATAAATGGAGATATATAATTGATTTTAACTTTGTAAAAAATGACTAAGACCTTCAACCAATACCCCATCAATGTGCCTCATGTAAATCCCTTGAAACATGTACTTCTAGGATTCAATGAACTATACCATTTCATAATTTCCAAAATAGATGATGCCATCATTTTTTTTACATTATAACTATAGAATAATCATTCATTATATTTATATGGTTTAGAAACCTACTATCCAAAATCAATAATCCATCCTATTTCATTTAATTTAATGAAATATATATGAAGGTGGCATTATATGCTTTCCCATTTTCATCCATTTTTTATATTATTTTATTTAAAGGTGAATGATATTATACATCATAGGAACCAATTTAGGAAAATTATTCTTATAAGGAAATGAATTTACATTATTATTTCATATCAATTTGTGGATCATACAATTTTTTCAGTATTATTCATTGGGATTCCTATCATATAACGTTTTTACAAGTAATAATAAAATCATTACTTATTTAATGAATCCATCACCTCCAAAAAATAACCATTTATAAAATATTTATTGTAATAAATTCTTATTATGTATATTTATATCTCATGAGAGATATAGAAAAAAACTTTTATAGTACATTTGATGATTATTTCTTATTTTTATACTATAACAAAAAAATATGGGTTGAAATTTTGTGTGCATCTATACTAAATCATTAACTATTTGATCATCATAAGAGTGGAGAAAACAAAATTATTATAGGTAGTGGGTGACTTCTTATTTGAATTAAACAACACTTAATTTTTCTTATAATCATTTTCTTTATATTTTTACCTTTATCTTGGAAATACCTCTCTTTTGGAAATGTGACTAATTTTTTCATTAGATCCTCATGTTCCTGCATTGTTTCTTTAGTTAGTAGTTCACATGAACTTCCTGATGTCATTCAATGAGTAAGATGTATTTCCTAGTCATCCATCACTGGTCCCATCACTTTGAAATAGCCAATGAATTCAATTATATTTTTCACATTATCATTCATAGAGTATTTCATCTGAATAATTATCAAGTCATACACATCCTTTTTTATCTTAATCATGACATCCTATTTTGAATTTATGATCCTTCCATATATTTTCTATTTATTTTGATTCATTAAATTATTTTTCATCATCATTATATATATATATATGGTTTTGATTTATGATCCACTATATTTTACTAATATTTCTTGTACATATAAATATAAATTAATTCGAAATATAATACATGGGAATCCTTGAAATTGAATCTTCCTCTAAAAAATATGATTTCTCATAATAATAATTATTATTTTTCTGTCATTTTTAGTCTTATGAAATCACTCACTGTGTTAATTTATGTTTAAAATACATCCACCTATGACACATTTTAGATGACATATTTTTTTTGAATCCATCTTATTCATTTGGAAAAAAATTATTATGGTATTAATTCACATTTCTTACCATTAAAGGTGTTTTTATTTGTTATTACTATTTATCTTTATCCTACATTTTCTTTAGACATCATCAAGTTATATATCTGTAGTTCACCCACATAATGTAATATATAATAATCATGTAATTGACTTTTAAATTTTCTTTTTCAGATATTTGATTAATGGAATTGCAAAGTCATTATACCTTATGAGTTTATTCATTTCTTTCAATATAACTTCTTCAATGTTCTCCATTTCCAATAAATCGTTTTCATTTTTCCTTATAACATATTCAGTGAGTGTTATAAAGAATATATTTATATTCAAAGCATTTTTTTCGTTTTATTCATGTAATAATTCATTAGGTTTGAAATGTGGTGATTTTATTATCCAGATCCTATTATCAATTTTGATATCAATGAGGTTTTCTCAAAGTATGTGAAATTCATCCATAATGATGGTCACCAGGTAAAATAATGAATATAATGTGTCATTTATATGAATTTTAAAATTCTCATACATATTCAAATGTACCTATAGTGAATAATTAATTATATGGAATTACCTTTATAAATATTGAGTTCTTTATCATAAATTGAGTTTATAGATTTAAAGACATCACTATTAAGTATGATGGATTGGATAATGATCCTCCGAATTGATGGATTCATTTAACATAGGCCTATATCCCTTATATATCTTTTGCATAATTTTATTTGTTCTACTCTTTAAAAATTTCCATATGGTATTACCATATATAAATCCATTCAAAATGATCATATGTAGGGTTTCATATAATACATTCATATTTTGGAAATTATTCAACCAAATATTACAAATACAATTTAGTGAAAATAATCCATAAAAATATCGTATGGAAAATAAAATATTCATTAAAAATTTTTCTAATACCACATGTTGGTTTAGAAAATTTTTAATACACTATTACTATGTAGTAAATATCGGTAATGATAATTTTATAAACATTATTTTCCAATGAAAAGGTCACATTTTAGTAGGAACACTTAACTCTCCCTCTCTATCATGGTTTATATGAAAAGATAATATATATAATTTTAAATATTAATTATATTCACTTGGTTTTCCCAAATCATATACACAAAAGGTTTGTGTAAAGGTAATGTTCCAATTCTTGAAAAAACTACGCTCTTTACAAACTACTTTTTTATTTAATATTATGTATATATACTAGTTCCCAAATATTATATAATGTATAATATGTATAATAGAATTTAATTTAACAATAATAAACGGTTTTTTTCAACACATAATTGTGGTTAATGAAAATGAAAGAGCATCATCTTTGGTGGCTGTAAATTAACACATCACAAACGTTGTTTCCATTTCAAGAATAAAGGGGGGATAAGGGGATTGATGGTCTAAGTTATAATAAAATATAATAACTAAATTATTTATAATTAATTCTATTTATAATTTTACTTTCTACTATGGAGTTGTGGGAATTATAATAAAAGAAAATGAAAGGGAAGGATTAAGGGTCTTACATCATGAATTATTCCCCTTTAAAACCCCATTAGAGGACATGGGTTTTGTATTTTTTGGAGAACTAAAATAAAATCAAAGGAAATATTAATTTTAATGTAATTGTGTAGAAATTTTTCAGTCACCATGGTTTATAATGTGTGAGGAGAATTGGTGGTGAGGGGTGGTATTTATAGTAGAGGACGTGTGTTTTTTATTTTATTAATTAGATAGTATTGAGCTCAATAATAGGAATATATCATATTCCCATGAAAAAATACATTATATATTTAAGTATATTTTGATATAATGTTTATTACATCATCAATGAATCATGATATAGTATATTTCTCTTATAATATATATATACCACAAATTACCATATTTCATTTTTCACCAAAAATTTAACTATTTTATAAAAATTCCAAATATTCACCCTAACCATTTTTTCATGAGTATATTTCAAATAATGATCTAAATTTTATGGAAAAAAATTTATATGTTAGATAAATTGTATTTTTAATTAATTTCATCAATTATTCTATAAATACCAATTGCTAAATTATAATTGATTTTATGTCATTTTGTAAAAATATTTATGGTCTCATAAATTATCATTTAATCATATGATTACAAAATTTTCATTTATGAATATATTTTATGAAAATAAAGACTCATCTAAATAATTATGTTAAAAAAATTGGTAATAAACATTTTTATTTTACGAAAATACCAACACATAATTTATCAATTTTGATATAATCTTTTTATATATACTATGATATGATTATATCATAGTTTTATTTATAAGATTCATAATTTTTATTAATTCCTTAATAGTTTAGATTACTGTTTTATATGTCACATTACTATTAATAATGGTCACAATACTATTTAAAATAATATATCATTATTTATTTAATATTGATGTCATGTGCAAAAAAATATATCAAATAAATTGAATTTATTTAGGAAGATGCATATCATAAAATCTTATAGTGTTATATTCTTCCCACCCTCAGTAATTTGATCCTCAATCCTTAAATGAATATTACCTTATAAACTCCGGTTGGTATTTCTTCATCATAACATACTTAAGTTCCCAGATTGAAACATTAATTTTATTATATCTTTATAAACCTTTATTAGTTATGTTTTCAGATTTATCATTTCATTCTCTCTTGGGTATAAAATATTGGTAGGCTCTTCTGAGTAAGATAAATCATATTGAAGTTCTGTTTTGTCACCAGTGAGTAAATTTAATGGGTCAATCATGCACTTCTTTAACAATGATATGTGGAACACATCATGTACTCTGGAGAGACATGGAAGCATTACTAATCGGTATGCTACAACTACAATTATTTAATAAATTTATATTTACAAATATTACTAAGTCTTAGTTTTCTATTCTTACTAATCATTATGAAACCCTTCCATGGATATAAATTTGTTATGTCTGGATCTCCAACTAGAAATTCTAAATCCTTTGTAAAGATTCTAGCATAACTCTTTTTCCTACTTTTAGATTCTTTCATATGATCATTATTAGTCATTACCATTTTCATTTTCTCTTCAATGTGTTTTATGAATATATGATCACTCACATCAACTTACTCCCAAAAAGTCACGGTATGTCAAATCATTCTAATTAATGCTTCATATTGAGTGATTTGAATATTAAAATGAAAACAATTATCTTCACAGAATTATTAATAATGAAAATGCATATCCAAAATACCTTGAAAGTCATGTTTTCATGATCTCAATATGTAGTCTAATGGTTGAATAGTCCTTTCAGATTGTCCTTATGTTTGTGAGTGATAATCACTACTCAAAAGAAGTTCAGTATCTAGAGCCTTTAAAGACACTTCCACAATTTTGATGTAAAATGGGGATCTCAATCATGGTCAGTCAATATATGTGCACTATATCATCATAAAAATTAGTTAATATGGTTTATTTATAGAAGATTAAGAGGTAAATATTTTCTTATATAATGAAACTGTGAATATTTTTTAAGATAGTCCCAAATATCCCTTAAGAAATCCTTCATTTTTATTTTCCTTGTTAGTGATATGAAAATGTAAATCATAATGACATCCCACATCAACAAATGAACATATAGAGGTTTTATAACTTCTCAATTATGTTTTCTCTTAGCCATTAATTGTTGAAGAACTAGACACCTTGAAATATATTTCAAAATTTCCCACTTTATATTATCCTACCAAAAAAGTTTTTTTAGATATCTATACATCTTATTACTACCAAGGTGTGTAGGGAAATTTGATCTATGATAATAATGTAATAGTTCCCTTTTTCACTGTAATAGATGGAACACATAACCTACCTAAATGTTTCAAAACACCATCCTCATACATGAATACTTTCAATCATCCATCCCAAAAAAACATTAATTTTTTTATATTATCATCATTTGAAAGAGATATTTTTATACTTCCAATTAAATATGGTTTCACAATCATTAGAAAATGAGTTTTGATTCCTATTCCTCAATAGTTCCCATTTCAATCTTTAAAAAATATGTGAATATAATCTATTTATCAAAACATAGATGGTATTGATGTCCACCATACATCATGATTAATTCATATGAAACATTAATTTCATTTAATGGGTGGTAGTGTGTTGAAAATAACAATCATTGAGTAACGCGATCCATTTCCTTAGCATCATGTTGAGTTATTTTAGTGTAATGTTGTATTTAAACCCATTTTGATCTGTATATTTCTCATGTATTTCACCATAGAGTTAGTGTATCCATATCATAAGAGATATTAATATAATTATAACTAAGGATCATGAATTTGATAATTGTTTTAATGAGTCTTCAACAACCTTGAAACATATGTAATTAAATTATCTTTTTTCGTAAGGACACAAACCAGACTATTATTTAAAACATCTCTCCATATCACAAACTAATCATTTCTTGATGGATGAATCAAAATTATATAATTTCACAATATAATATTAAAATTTTCAAAAAAATTGGACTTTCATATTTCCATACAATTTAAACACCTTTACATGTGGGATTGGCCCATGGGTTATCCAATCAAGAGATTATTTGAATGAAATACCGATGGTTACCCGATAAATATATGAAACAACTAAAGTCATATATTTTAAGTGGAATAGGGAATTCATGCATTGAATTTTTCTTTGTAAGACAACTAATATTCCATAAATATATAAAATATGTCCGAGAAACGATACAATATGAGGCTATAACTCAATCTTTTTAAAATTCTATTAAAATTACTTTTCTCTAGGAGTCTTCATAATAATTCATATGTAGTTCTCATAGTCATCATATGTTTTTCAGTACAGCAATATAATATCAATTAATATCTCAAAAAATTATCAAGATATTCCTTGATTTCTCTATATATTATATCTATGAAAATATAGGGTTCATTGGTTAGTGAAAATGGCATTACTGTAATCTTGTAATATACATATTAGTTTTTAAATACTATATATAATGTCTTAGGTCGGGATTCTATGAAATAGTGTTCCCTGACTAGATGGCCAAATGGCCTCATGTGCATCTCCCCAAATGCCAAAAACTATTGACTAGTATTGAGGGCCAATGTGATGATATTGGTGAGATTATTCCCCAATTGGCAGAGTATGACATTGTGTAAATAAAAAACAGAGGGAATCAGAAATAATACTATACAATGGAGGTAAACACTAGAAGAAATAAAATTCAAATAACCTAATGTAATGTCACATATAAAGTTGTTCATGTCACATGTTACAATGAAAATAGAAAGACATTACACATGGATATCATGTACGTTACAAGAAAAAAAAGGTAAAATAGAAGAGAAATATCATACCTGTATCACAAGACATAGTTTGTTCCCATGTTATTCTATTCCCAAGAACCATATCATGAACCTGATGGAGGGTGCATTCCCTTGTCTACTCGAACTTCCAAATAACCTGTTCGGGCCCAAATAATGACCCAAACTAGGTGTGAGACAAATTCCAAGTATGAAACCACCCATGGTCTGCACCAATTTATCATTGAGTATATATAACAGGAAGTGTAAAATAGTGAAAGTAGTAATCTCAGATGTAATCAAAGGTAAATAATCGTATATAAACTAGTTTCCATTTATATTGTAATTGTAACTAAATTACATATAATTTTTAAATTAATTATATCCATCCCATGCTCGATAATCCCCCATATAGTAGTAAGCACCCCAGATGGCTTAGAAGGCCATCTAGAAAAGCATAGGTACAGACCTAAATAAAGAATTTACTTCAGCTTGGTAGATGCATCATAACCCATTCGATATAGAAATACAACCTGATCCCATCCTTGACATTCTTAATATTGAATTAAAGTGTCACTCCAGGTGTCAATCTACAAACATCCAAAGAGATAATCCCAGTGATCCTGTTAAGCACCTGATATCACTCTAGGGGTGGTATAAGTCCATTTCAACTGAACCCATACTTGATACTCCAATAAAGTCCCCCCATGTTCACTCATGACATATTCATGACTCCCAATCCTATCAAAGGTATCCTATGAAATCCATGATTGAAATATCATTTAGTACTTATCCTCTCTGAGATTTTCCATGGCATCCATAGTTCACTCTCTACATAAATTAAATTAATAAACCCATTGATCCCATCCAAGGAATTCCAAAGAATCCAAGGTTCATCCAAAGGAACCAGGTAATGTAGACATATAAGTATGTCCATGGAATTCCAACAGAATCCATGATTCACCTAATGTTATTTACCATTCAACCATAATAGGTTCATGTTAATAATTTCATAACATGATTGGGTCAAAACTATAAACATTTCAAAACTCACAAACAAGGATTTCACATGCTATGACAAACCTCTAAGGATTGTAATGTCATTAATGACATGGTTAAAACTCACCTAAAATGAAACACATTAAAATTAAACTATTACACTACCTTAGGATTTATTTACTCGTATGGTCTTGTTCACAGTTAGAGAAAAATATTCCAATCATGCTTTATCAAGTATAGTTATAACATGGGTTAGGGTTAAACTCATCTATCCCAAACACTATCCAATTATACTACCACTTAAAAACGTGAATGAAACTAGATATTCAGTTCATCTTAAATAACCCAGAAATAGGACTCAAGGCATACTACAAGGGAATTCTGGGCCAAATGTCCATTAATGGGTTGAAACATGAAATCACCAAAGGGGTGGACCTTAATTTAAGAAAAAACACCAATCAAATTGTTTGTAACACCTATTAAATTATTAAACTAAAATATTTAACACCTTTTTTGATTTATAATTCATGTACATACACAAAAAATGGGAATTTAAAACTCTGAAATATATAATCACCTTGAAAATAAGTGAAAGTAATGAGATCACCTACCTTAAACCATTGCTAGATAGCTCATACCATATCAAGATCTGATTCTCCCTAGATTGGGATAAATCTAAAGAAAGGATGATGAAAAAGATATTATATAATCCTAAATCCAAATACTATAATTCATAAGAATGAAGAATTGAATATTTCTAATAATTCATCAAAGCATAACCATTGTAGATATTTAAAGGTGAATGACGATCAATTCAGATAACAAATGACAAAATGGAAGTAATTTCGGGGTTAGGCGCATCAAATGGGAGCTCCCACAAATGGATTTTTTTTAAAAAAGGAGGAACCCAAATGGGTAAAAGTAATTTATTTTAATTAAAATATGTTAAAAACAAATCCAGCAGTGTTGGATGTTTTCTTTTCACTATTTCCCTAACTATGCAGGAACCATGTGCGGCTCAATTTAAGTATGGGGCCTATCAAATGGTTACCCAAAATATATTTCCAAATTGTGAGGTAACCATCTATATGTCTCTGTTTAGTCATCTTAAATTAATGATATTTTAGCATGACCATTTCCCCCAATCCATGCAATTTACACTAACCATGTAACCTACTCTTTTCTCCAAAAAAATTGATTCGGACTATTGACCAACCCCAAATACCCTAGATACCTTTATTAATCCAATGAGAATACACATTAGGCCATAGATAAGCTATTAATTGAGAATTATATGGAAAACATATGATTCATATCTGAATAAATAATTTAGTCCTTCAAAAATGTCCCAACATAAATCATTTCGTCCCCGAATTTCCTTTCAAAGGGTGGTGTAGAAGTATCATGAGAAAAACTTTGGCCACTATGATTTAAAATCAGCCTCCCTCTCCTAGATCTCAACATGCAATCATAAATTCTTCTATATCACACATACTAATGAAATTAACTAGACTCAGAGATCATTCACGCTATGATCCATAATTCATATAAGATGCTTCTAAAAGGATGAAACTCCCTCTAGCACACCCCCATCAGGCTTGAAGGAGTGAGATGGGTATTAATAGTAATTCTACAACTAAAAAAACATGGAAGTTGTCATGCATAGCCTAGTACCACTGAAGAAACTACATGTGTCATGAAACTAGCATGACTCTCTCTAGAATCATAAATGGAATGACTTATCTTGGTGAAAGATTACCATGTCTCATGATCCTTCTGTGTCACAACCTCAATCCAACATGTAATAAATCTTGATCACCATTCTCAAACTCTAGAGGTCATATCTGGTTATCAGCCTAAAATTTGGGATGAGACTATGGAGTAGTCATCTTCTTTGGAATCAACTGGTCTTGTTAAGTTGTCTCATTGAAAAGACAAGGTCACCTCATTGCTTCCACTCCTTCCTCTATCCAATATAGGAGTGATATGCATGTCCTACCATATAAATCCTCATACGGAACTATCAAAATAGAATCATGAAATTTATTATTGTAGGAAAACATCACATGTTTATTTTCTTCTCCCATGAACCCCTGAAATTTAGGGAAACCTAGGCATGTCCTCAAGCACCTGAATCGTGTGCTCTGACTTTCCCTATATTTGGGGGTAGTATGTTATGCTCAGAAGAACATTAATACCTAGATCCCTCTATATACCTTCCCATTAATGAGAAGTAAACTGGGGTTCCCTATATAGAATGATAGTATGTGGTTCCCCATGTTGCCCTACAACCTCTTTGATTTACAACCTTTCATGCTCGTCAACACGGATTTTTTCCTTGATTATTAGGAAATTAACAACCTTCATGAGCTTATCAATAAAAACGTAAACAGAATCATTACCTTGAGGTGAACTTGGAAAACCTATCATGAAATCTTTAACAACATCATTTCTTGTCCACTGAAGAATGGGTATCTGCTGCAAAATGATGTCTGGTTGTTAGGGTTCCTCTTTCACCTGCTGACATGTGGATATCCTCATGAAAAAACTAGGTATATAAATTTTCATTCATGGCCCCCAGTACTAATGATATAATTCATGATATGACATGGGGACACCAAGAAACATTTCCAATACATATGCATGAGAATGCCACATTAGCACCTCAAACATGTCTGCTAATATCCACACTCTACCCTATAAATGTGGAACATCATCCTTATGGATTTCTCAACAGGAAGAAAGTTCTTCAACAAACATAAACTTTTTAATAGTTATCCCTTAAAAATCTGAGAGTTTACTAGACCGCACATTGTCCATTATGGCAGAGTTAATATCTAAGGATGAATGAAATGCATGTTCCTCACTATTATGCTCCTCCAAATGTATCTTAGAGAACATATCAAAAATATTCCACTCTATACTGGCATGTTGCATTCCGTGCATTATATTCCACATTCTCAAAACATTGTGCACTGCATTTCCATTACAATGCATGTTGGAGAGCTCGATGTTAAAAGACTGAGTGTATTCCACTCATCTTTATTTTGATAAATCCAGGTCACCTTGAGTAAATATGTACATGAATAATTTGTGTTCTTTGTACACCTAAAAATGTTATCCCTATACGTAATGATGCCAATAGTGTAAATCATGATTAAATATCGCTAACATGAGATCGTGCATCACATTAATTCCTCTCATGTTTCCCAAACTGTTGAGACCTATACACAATGACTCGATCCCCTTGCATACGAACTACTCCCATATCGATACTTGATTCTTTATAGTACATATTGTAACTCCTTCGTGTCTCTAGAAAAATCAGTATCGACACAAAAGTGAATCGTAATTAAATCTTCTGATTATACATCATGCATGAATATATCCAATCATAACTCCCACCCTTTTTGGCTATGTCATTCAATATTTCTACTAAAAGTGGGATGTCCTGTATGAAATGCATGTAGTATGTTGTCATCCCTAGAAAACTCTACACCTCAAAGACATTCCAGCAATGATCTTAAGAAAATACCACTCTCACCATCTCCAGCTCCACTAATACTCTTGAATCTAAGATGATGTGATGAAATAAGTGAATTTGATCCATCTATAAGTGGCACCCTATGAGCTTAGCATATAACCAATGGTCTCTTAGTGTACTAAATATTAATCTCAAGATGTGTTGTATAGTCGTGTATATTATGAGAATACACCATGTTATCATCCCTGAAAACAACATCAAACATGTCAGATAAGGTCGAAACACTCGTTTTATCAATTCCATAAAAATCATTGGCACATTAGTGAGACTGAATGGTATTAAAAAACACATACACAAACCATACCTTCTATGAAAGGCTATGTGCGGAATGTATGATTATTATAAACACACCTTATAATAATTAGATCTCATATTAATCATTGAGATGACACGAGCTCCTCAAATATGGTCTAAGAGTTCATCAATCCTTAGAAGAGGATACCTGTTCTTAACTAAAATCTAGTTCAGAATAGGATAAACCATGTATATCTTGAGTGTACCATCCACCTTTCCTGAAAAAAGGATCGTTGAACCCAACATAAAAGTACTAGCTATAATGAAACCCTTAGCCACCAATTCCTCTTGCCACCTCTATAGATCTTACAAATCCATAGTATCTATCCTATAAGGTGGAGTGGATTACAATTCACCTCATATCACTAGATCGAATGAAAAATCTACCTAATTAACAGTTGGTAAACCTGAAAAGTCATCTCATTGGACATTCAAGAATTGATCAACCACTAGAGGAAAATCAATCAGATGCTTTACTTTGTAATCTAAATAAAAACTTGAAATATATGATGTCATCCTCACCAACCCACACAGCTTGGGACTAGCGTGACATGCCTGGACACAAAAGATACATTTTTATAGAAATGATCCACACTTTGTTGTAGTGAAACTCACCCTAAGGTGATAGAATTGGACAAAGTCCAAAAAGAAAACTAGATATTCCATCCTGAGAATGACATTAAAATCATTCAAGTCATGGACATATATTTCAAATGAGTAGTGACACCCAAAAACCTCTTGGGGGAACTCCTTTAACTGACACATACCAAACATTATAATCCTTAACAATGATTCTAATGTTAGGACATCTTCATGAAAAAAAACATAAATCCCTTGGGTATAGACAATATGATCACATATAAAACTATGTCAAGCCCTTGTATCAAAAAATTTAGAAGCTGAAAAGTATGATACTAGAATGGTACCTTTAACAGTAGGGGTTCATGATCCTGCTACTACTGGGTATGTTTAACTTCCTAAATCTTACCTGCACCTCGTCTTTGTGACACTACTTGGCTACACTGTGATGATCCAGCCTAATGAATCTGTGAACCTATGGTATGGTTACCATGTCCACAACCACCACCTCAGCATGAGTTGACCGATGCATTATAGTTCCCTAACTAGTGAGAATCTATACAGCCTGATCCTGAATGTAGAGATTGTATCGACCCTCTCCCACTACCCACTAGTGGAAAATTACAACAAAACTGCTTAATATATCACATATTGTCATATGTTAGGACCATAACTAGGTCCTATGGAAATGCAGCCTCGTATGCCCCACCTACTACACTGGTATCATCTAACATAGCTACCAGAATATGTCTTTTGAAATATCACAACATACACAATAAAACTCTATAAGATTATTCCTATTGATGTTTGAGGAAGTACTAGATCTAGGTGTTGAACCTCCCTTGATTGCACATTAAAATTCCATCATGTTATTCTCTATGGTAAATTCAAGATTCACTATCGAAGAAATGGTATTAAACCTGAATTTGTTTACTTGTGTTCATATTTTATACATGAGACAATCCTCAAATCGCACAGCCTTCAAAAAATCATCACCCATCAAGATAGGTTGGAAACACTATAGATCAGTAAAACAGGATGAGTAGTTTATCACTGAAAATCCACCCTACTTAGAATTTAAACTCTTAGGTTTCATCATCCCTCAGCATCTTGGGATAGCTATAGTCATAGAAGACTGTCTGAAAGTCGCTTAATTCCATATGCCAATGAAGCCCTCCCTGAGTAATCACATCCCATCATATCTTTCTAGAATCATGCAATATATATGTCATGATATTTACCCTCCTCTTGGAAGGTGTTACAAAATAATCGATGATCGAAATCATGGCCTCTTTCCATGACTTTACATCCTGTGGTCCACCATCCCCAACAACCATAGGAGGATACTACTACTAGAAAACCCTTGTCAGCTCATCCATAGACATGGTTGGATGAGGTTCTATATGAATGGTTTTCAATAACCTCATAAAACCTTCCTAGAACTATGAACCCACACCGGTGTCTGGTATAATAGTAGGTTCCACGAATGGCGTACAGGAGGATCGACTAGTACCCCAAGAACTACCTCCTCTATGGTATGATGGTCACCACCCTCCTGGCGTAAAGTTGGAGGTTGTCGTGGTTCCATAACTCTATAAGGCCAAGCATGCACCTTAGTTCTAGATCAAACAGTGTCATGACTAAGTAGTGTATAACTAAAAGGACAGGTCCCAAAATGTTCATCTAAATACACAACCCTCTTCATGTCCCATGGGTAAGGTCTATGTTTAAAACAATGAAAATCACTATTGAGTGCCCACTAATTAGGCCAGGTCTTTTCTACTCTCTATCGAAAGAAACTTTAGTTCACTTTATTTTCACATCCACTCCATGTTTTATATTAATTACACATTAAAAACATGAAATGGAAAAAATTTCATTCTTATCCCATTATTTTAAAAGGTAACCAATGACATGCCAAATTACAACCCATGGGGGCCCATACTCCCCATGAGTCAAATAATTGAATATAGGTATAGATCGTGGTAAAAAATTTCAATATAAATACGAAATTTGATCGAATAATTCAGATCCAAGTGGGACCATATACCTCAGAGTCCAAAGCACTGAATCCAACTAATTCAAACCATATCATGTAATAATAATCCTACCATAATAGAATGCATATCTATCATAATACCTTTCACAAAAACATGAAATAAGTGATTATTCTAAATGGAATGGAAATAATGAAAATGAATGTTATTTCTATAATGTGTCTATATAATGTATAAGATTGAATACCCCCATCTCATTGTGTTATAATTAAAATAGAACCACAATAATATCAATAATTGAAATAAAATAATTTTTTTTACCAAAAAATGAAATCTAAGGAACTGTATCAATTACAAATACAATATTAACAATTCAATTTGACGAAATTTGGATTTTCCATATACACTGGGTAGATACTCCCATGCGTTGCTTATTACCAAATCCCAATTCCTTCCTATCCTTGTCTATCAGCTTCAAATAGGAATGAGAACTAGAAAAAACTACTCTAAAAATACTTTTTAATATCTAGGGTCTTGATGCCACCTAAAAGTGCTCAAGGCCCGGTTGGCCCCATGGCCTCAATAGCATATACCCAAATTCTAGAGGCTGTTAACTAGAAGCGATGGACAATGTGATAGTTTTGGTGAGATTTTTCCCTCACTGGTAGAATATAACACTTAGTAAATAACATAGATGTAGAATAAGCAATAATTCCATACAATAGAGGAAAATAGTGAAAGACTAATAATGAAAATAATCAGGTTTTATATCATATACAAAATTGTGCATGTCATATGATTATAAGAAAACATCCAAACAAGACATAAGACTATCATATACAATACACGATCTAAATGGTACAAAAAGAACAAATGTATCCTAGTAGTATAACAACCCTAGGCTTATTCCCATGTCATTCTACTCCCAAGCAACATATCATAATCCCGATAGAGGGTAATTATTATTGTTTAATATTGTAAACGTATAATATATTTGGGCCCAGACCATGACTGAAATAGGGTATGACACTAAATCCCAGTAGGCAACCAACCATGGTCTATGATAATCTATAAGTGTTTATATAAAACATTCGGTGTATAATAGTGAAAGCAATAATATAAGAAGTACTCAAAGGGAAAAAGTATTAAATGGACTAGTTTTTATTTATATTCACATAAATACACAATTATATTGATTAGTATAATTCTAGAGATCCAGACTAAGCCCAAAAATCCCTCGTTTAGTTGTATGCACCAAAGAATCCTCAGAAGAAAAACTACGAAAGTATTATCAATGATCGAAATACAAATTTTTTTTTGGATTGGGAAAAGTGTCAAAACCCATTAAATATTGAAATATTCTCTTACCCCATCCTTGAAATTCCTAAAATAGTATTCAAGTATCTCTCTAGTTCACTATCTACTAACACCCTACAATCACGTCCTAGTGACCCTCTCAAGGACCCGTTATCAGTATAGGTGTCGTATAAGTTGATGTCAAATGAGCCCATCCATGGTGGACCTATAGTAAGCACCATATATTACTTATGACATAATCATTCCACTAAAACCCATCCATTTCATAAAAAAAGATCCATTATTCACTCATAATTTACTACAAAGCCTCCTTGAGCCCATCTATGGAGTCCATGGTTCAATCACGATAAGACATTATTTGATAAACCCAGTAAGCCCATCCATGAAATTATAGAGATTATAATGTTCGTAGAAGGGACCAAGGAAAAGTAGATATATACGTCCGTACATGGAATTTGAACATAATATATGATTCACATAATGTTATTTATGATTCAATCATATTAGGTTTATGTTAATAAGTTTATTACATGTTGGGGTTAAAACCGTAAGAATTTCATAACTCACCACCAAGGGTGTCACAAGCTAGGACCAAACTCTATGTCATGTCCTATTATTATTAACATGGGAACTACTCATATAATAAGAAAAATTTGAAAATAAAAATATTATATGGCTTCAGAATTTATTAACTCATGTGGGAAGGTTCACAGTTAATGAAAAACATTCCAAAAATTCTTTATGAAGCATAAACATAACATAGTTCAAGGAACAACTCATCTATCCCTCATCCTACACAATTATACTACCATATAACAACATGTATCAAAAATATAGATATGAAATACATTTTATAAAACCCATGATGTAAGTTCCAGTCATACCACATGGGTATCCTAGGTTATAGAACAACAATCCTCTTGAAATTGGCACTCTCCCAAGGGAGGGACCTTAATTCAGGAAAAAATCTATAACTTTATTTGTAAAACACATTAAATTACCTAAAATAGAATAGGTAACAATAGGTTAATTTTATAATTCAAGGTGATAAAAGGGAATGTGACACTCTAGAATATATAAATATCATTGCAACGAGTGAAAGGCATTAGACCACCAACCTTAGACACCTGATAGATCGATTGTCCAGTATCATGTTTTGATTCACCCTAGTTTGAGTGAAATTTGAAGAATGCATGAATAACTAGATAATATGGAATATGAGACTAAATACATATTATTAAAATAATAGGTATAATAATTCAATATGGTTGAAATGGAATTGAGGCATTAGAATTGTAGATATTTAGAGACAAAAAATTGTCAATTTTGACAATGAACATCAAATCAACAACAAAACATAGGTTAAAAATATCAAATAGGAGATCCCAACTATAGGCTTCTATCCAACTAAATTATGAAACCCAAATGGGTTAACAATAATTTATTTTAATTCATCAATGAAAAAAAACAAATCCAATAGGCTCGCACGGTTTCCCAACACGTGCGGGAACCATGTTTGGATCACTATAAGTCTAGGGAACATTGTACCATTTTACTAATCATGACGTAACTATGAGAATTCTTATATAAATACTACTTAAACTATAGATATTTGAGAAAAACAATTCTTTCCAATCCTCTAGGTTTTCACTAACCATGATGCCTCAATATTTCACCCAAAACATGGGTTTCAAGATCTGGACCAACCCCGAACATCCCAAAACCTCTATGAACCCAAATGGCATCAAAATTAGGCCATATATGTGTTACTAGATGAGGAATAGATGGAAAACTCATAGTCCATACCTCAAATAATAATAGAGTTCTTACACTATATTTTGAATATATTCTATCATTAATCGCAACTGATGCTATCATTAATAAAGGTCAGACTTCAAAAAATATAGAGCCTTGTGATGCAGATCAAATAATTCATCATCATATAAAAGAGGGTAGATACCATACTTTATAATTTCATTAATTTATCTATTTTTTATGTAAACCCACAAGGATCCATATTTCTACTTAATGTTGAAATCATGGTCTTGATATGGAAAAACATTGGGATGAATAAATACCTTATTACTCAAATAATTAAGTTGTTCCTTCATCTCCACTATTTACATTGGTTTAAATCGTGAAGGAGTATTTAAAATTGTTCATACCTATGTTATTAGATCAATGGTAATTTCAACTTCATGCTCACTGGGGGTGTCTATGTTTTTACTCAAAAATATATCAATGGATTTTTTCAAAATTTGTATGTTCTTAATTTGAAGATTATATTCTGTCTCCCTAATGATTTTTCCTCTTCCACAATAATAATATCATTTAATATATCTACTGGGGGTGTTTATAGAAAATAATTAGATTATTAAGTTCCTACTCTAAAGATAAGGGTTTCTATATCTTATGTATTGATCATAATTTATTTCTTCCTGAAAAAAGATTTCGTATAATATTTTGAAATTGTAATGACCTGAAATTTTGAATAAATCTTTTTTCCTAATATTATGTGTTATTTTATTTTATTTTTATACTCAACAAAATTGTTTCATTTGATAACATGAGTATAATTAAAATGAGGCCATTGGGTTTTGTCTGTTACATGACCATTGGTCAATATGACCCCTGGAAACTAAACTTTTTTATTATTGTCTCTAAATACAAGTAATCTTGGTTAATTATAATAGAATGAAGATTCGATGGCCTCACCCAGTAGTATTGGACTGATCGAAGCCCATCTAACAGAACTTGGGAAGGAGGTAGCACCACTGGGCATTTCTCTGGAACAAACCCAAGCCGAACTTCATCTTGTGAAGCTAGAATGGAATCACCTTCGCGAAGAAGTTCAACCTGATAGAAATTACTACTCGTGCAATGTTGGTCGAGCCTCCCTCAGATTCTCTCACCTTAGCACACCTTACACATAGGTCCCATGCTGGCGTGATAAGGGGCTATTTAAGGAGACTGTAACTGCCTTTTGTAATCCTTTATTTTAAATAAAAATTGGGATTTCTTCTTATGATAATGTTTAGGACTTTTCAAATGGCCAGATAAATATAGTATGCATATTTTTTGGTTAATTTTAGAGAAAGGATATTTTAAAAGATGTTTATGTAAACCTTAAATAATTAAAAATGTGTAATGATTTTCAAAAAAATGGTCTTCTACAATTATGTTCAGTACGAAATTTAGAGTCTAATAAGATCAACTTGATTTTTGATGAATAGTAAATTATGAGTAGTGATTTTATGCTTAGGATTAGTAATGTGACCAAATAGATTAGTAACCTCACTTAAAGAAAGTATTAAAATAATCTAGGCACCATGATTAAGTAATGAGATTCAATAAAAGGGTTAAATAATGATTTCATAAATTATTATTCAAGTATTTGTTTTTTTGAGTGAATAGTGTTTCTTAATTAAAAAATAAATTAATAATATTTAAAAAATTATTTTTATAAAATTGATTTCATTTTTGAACTCAGAGCACCGATATTATGTTATGGTAATTTTTGGGGTTTTTTCTGAAAAAAATGAATTTTCGGTGAATAGTGTATTTATATAAAAATAAAAATAAAAATATTTAGAAAATTATTTTTATAAAATGGACTTCATTTTTGAAATCATATCATTGATATTTGGTTAATGTGAAATTTTGGGATTTTTCTGAGAATGTTGAATTTTCAGTGAATAGTAAAAATACAGTTTTAGGGTTTCGGTATGTTTAATGACATCATAACCGTGTCATTAGGATGTCATGAGATATTTTAAGGTTTTTCCGACCAAAGCTGATTAATTATTGTATTGGGGGCCCCATGTGGCCAAAATTCTTCGGAAATATCATGGGAGAGCACATGGTTTTGAGAAAACTACTTTTGAGGTGTCCCTTGGCCATTAATGCCTTGTCCCCTCACTTTCCCTATAAATACCAAGCCATACTCTCATCAATTTCGACTCCCCACTCTCCCCCAACGAATTTATGTTCTCATTACCTCCCAAGGAGTCCTCCCAAGGTTCCCCCAAGCCCTAAAGGTCCCAACATTTGTGTTTTAAGAGTTACGTTTTAAGGTAAGGGATCTGATCTCTCTCTTTCTTTTCACGAAATCTCTTTTATGTAATTTCTTTTATGCTCCATGTTCTTATGTTAAAGGGTGTTATTTTATACTCCTATTACTTCCCTTTTAATGTTCATATAATTAGAGATCCCCTCTTACTCTAATTATTTCGTTTTATGATGTTTTAAGTGGTGCCGTTAGGCTGCCGAAATTTTTGTAACAAATTCTTTCTCCCTTCTCATTTTCAAGATCTATTTTCTTGTCAAGTCTTTCAAGTTCCTTTTTATTATGTTAGGAAATGATCTTTAAATTTATCATACTTATATTTTATGAACATATGATGAGAGAACCCATTTGATCTCTTCAATTCAGTATTTTGAAGTTTTATGTGGCGCCGTTAGGCTGCCGAATTTTTAAGTGGTTCTTCACCCTTCTCGTTTTGAAGTTATACTTTCAAGTAAATTTTTTCAAGTTCTTTTTTGTTATGTTGGGGTATGATATCTATGTCTATCATACTTATCATTTATTTTCATATGATTAGAGACCCTATTTGATCTCATCAATTCATTTTTTTTGAATTTTAAGTGGCGCGGTTAGGCTGCCGAATTTTTAAGGGATTCTTTCACCCTTCTCGTTTTCAAGATCTATTTTCATGTCAAGTATTTCAAGTTTCTTTTTTTATGTTGGGGTATTATCTCTATATATATCATACTGATCATTTATGTTCATATTATGAGAGACCCTATTTGATCTCGTCAATCCATTTTTGGATGTTTTAAGTGACACCGTTAGGCTGTCGAATTCTCATAAGAGAAATCTTATTTTTTCTTCCTTTCATGTTCTTCATTTCATATGGTATATCATTCAAATTTCATTACCATGTTCTCAAATCCTTTATATTCTGTCCCCCTACTGTTTTATGGATCATTTATGAATGTTTGACCCATGTCCCCTCTCTTTTCAATGTTTTCTAAAACCCCGAAACATAGTTGTTATGCTGTAGAATTTCCATTTCAAAATATCTCCCTATTTTTCTAAATATCCTTTATTTTATTAAATGAATACTCAAATCTCTTTTTTCTAAAGGGTTATTCATATATGTATCAAAATGTTCTATTTTAAATTCTGGTATTTACATACATGAAACCCGCTTTCCCTTTTCCGTGGGTTTAAAGTGACATAAAGATCATGTCATTAAAGCAGTTTTAAAACGTTATGATTATGAAATGAAACCCATTTCTTTTTTGCTATATGGGTTTTTTATGAAATGTATGATGATGATATATGTGTCTCACATGATAATAAAGACATGTCAAGGGTGCGCCCAGATAGCGCTCCAATGCATTGTGTAAAGACTTAATCTCTAGAGATGACTTTTTAGACTGATACCTTGGTGAATAACCTTGGTAATTTTTAATGACACCTTGGAGATAGACCTTGGTGAAACGAAATGATCCTCAATATTATATTTTTTATCCAAATCTTCAAGTTATGAAAAATGTTATTTTTATTATGATATATCTCCTGATTTCTTTCTCATGCCTTAAAGTTCTTTTCATCACCTTATTGAAATATTTCAAGTTCACATGTAAAATGTTTCTCTTGTTTCACTTACTGGGCCTTCTGCTCACCCTTTCTTTTGATGTATGTCCCCAGGTTATGAGATGCAGTAACGAACCTAGGATGAACATGAGGAGAAGGCTTTCAATTGTTTAAGAAGAATGTTTTATGTTTTCATGTTTTACGTTCCTAGTTTCCAAGACACTAAACCTTAAAGAACCTTGGTTTTGTACAATGTAATGAAAGTTTATGTTATAAAAAGGATGGATGCTATAGTAGGTATCAATGGATGGTTTAGTTATTTGTGGAAATTAGGATATTAAAACTTTTGGAAGAAGCCTATAGAAAATTTTATATATAGTAAATCTTCTTAGTATTTTGGTGAGTATTGAGTAATGGGTTTCCAAGAAAATACATCACTGTCTGGATACGAGCAGGTAGAGGTGGATCTGGCACAGATGTACGTAGGGGTAAAACCAGAAAACACCGCTTTGAGCTACACTCAAATGGGAACTGGTACACGACAATGGGCCTTGCTGCACTCTTGGTTATGACACTCCCGGGGGATATGCTTGGGTAAATTCATAAGCTTAGTATGAACCATTATTAAAGGATCAAGGAAAAAACAAAATAAAGATTCACATAAGAATATATGATCATGGATAACCTAGTTTGGAACCTAGGGGATCACAAGTTAGGATATACTTTTATTCTACATGTTAATCCTTTTATGCTTAATGTTTCCTTTTCCTGATTATTAGCTAAGTATTTAAGCCCCTAATTATAGTTTCTTTTCTTTGTTAATGGAGGGAAATGGAAGAACATGTCCCAACAACCAATGTGATAGGAAATGCGATGATTGCACTGTTAATATGACAGAGATGATTAGGAGATTAAAGGATGATTATTATTTTTGAATAAGTTCAATATTTTTGGGACCCTATATGATCGAGGTAAATATATTACTACGGTATTTCCATTGAGGAGTAAGGTTTACTTATAGAATTGATGAATTTAAGGTGGACTTATAGTAATTTAGGTTACTTATGGAAATGATTAACCTATATTGTGTAAAATATGGTTAGGTTAGCTAATTTTGTTATAAGATGTTTTGAGTGGTTGATGTGTTTTGGAGATGAACAATGAAGTTTATTTTTGAAGACTATGTTATCAAATTCTTCTTGTATTTGGGTTTCAATCTTAGTTTGGTTTATTTTGAGGAATTTTAAGAACAATTATTTTTGGAATGGTCTATGATGAACTTTGGGTAGTACCATGGAACATTGAAGATTTAAAATTAGTTTCCATTCCTATGGGATTATTGCTTTTTGAAGAGTTATTTAATCGTACCCTTTCTATTTTTGGGATAATGTTTAAAGATAGAAGAAATAGATAGTTAATCTTTTGTGGATTATGTGATTCTCTAGAAAATGATTCTTGTGTTTTTATGAGACCAAGTAGTTTTGAATGTTCACAGTTTGGAGAAAAGATTAGTTTTGGGTAGAAACTTATTAAAGGATGAAACTCTACATGAAGATAGGTATATTTTCTTATGTTTTTGTTTTATTTTGTAAATGAATTCCTCAAAATTATGAAAAGGAACGTAAAACAAAAATGTTGTTGGTTTACGTTTCCCACTGGTTAATCAAAGACCGTTTACCCACATCATAAGTTTGGGATTTTCTTATGGTTAACTTTCTCCTAATCATGTTTTCTATCACTCTACCTCATAACATGACCCTTTGTTTTCTCCTCCATGTCCATGTTTTCTTACATGGAATCCTAGTGTGGGCTAACTCGTGTGACCTTTGTACTTCCCTTTTTTTCTTTTTAAGTAATAATTTTACTGACTCCTTTTCCGATGTGGGACATTCAATGAAATTTCAAAACCCAATTTTAAAAATTGCGAGGATGCAATTTCTTAAGGGGGGAAGATTGTAATGACCTGAAATTTTGAATAAATCTTGTTTCCTAATTTTATGTGTTATTTTATTTTATTTTTATACTCAAAAAAATATTTCATTTGATAACATGAGTATAATTAAAACGAGACCATTTGGTTTTGACTGCTATATGACCATTGGTCAATATGACCCCTGGAAACTAAACGTTCTGATTATTGTCTCTAAATACAAGTAATCATGGTTAATTATTATAGAATGAGGATTCGATGGCCTCACCCAGTAGTCTTGGACTGATCGAATCCCATCTAACAGAACTTCGGAAGGATGTCACACCACTGGGATTTGCTCTGGACCAAACCCAAGCCGAACTTCATCGTGTGAAGCTAGAACGGAATCACCTTCGCGAGAAGTTCAACCTGATAGAAATTACTACTCGTGCAATGTTGGTCGAGCCTCCCTCAGATTCTCTCACCTTAGCACACCTTACACTTAGGTCCTATGCTGGCGTGATAAGGGGATATTTAAGGAGACCGTAACTGCCTTGTGTAATCCTTTGTTTTAAATAAAAATTGGTATTTCTTCTTATGATAATTTTTACGACTTTTCAAATGGCCGGATAAATATAGTATGCATTTTTTTGGTAAATTATAGAGAAATGATATTTTAAAAAATGTTTATGTAAACCTTAAATAATAAAAAAAATTTAATGATTTTCGAAAAATGGTCTTCTACATTTATGTTCAGTACGAAATTTAGAGTCTAATAAGATCAACTTGATTTTTGATGAATAATAAATTATGAATAGTGATTTTATGCTTACGATTAGTAATGTGACCAAATATATTTTTAGCCTCACTTAAAGAAAGTATTAATATAATGCAGGCACCTTGATTAAGTAATGTGATTCAATAAAATGCTTCAATAACGATTTCATAAATTATTAATCAAGTATTATTTTTTTCGAGTGAATAGTGTTTTTTAATTAAAAATTAAATTAAAATTATTTAAAAAATTATTTTTAAAAAATGGATTTCATTATTGAACTCAGAGCATCGATATTATGTTATGGTAATTTTTGGGGTTTTTTTCTGAAAAAAAATGATTTTTGGTGAATAGTGTATTTATTTAAAAATTAAATTAAAAATATTTAGAAAATTATTTTTATAAAATGGAGTTCATTTTTGAAATCAGAGCATTGATATTTGATTAATGTGAAATTTTGGGATTTTTCTGAGAAAGTTGAATTTTCAATAAATAGTAAAAATACAGTTTTAGGGTTTCGGTATGTTTAATGACATCATAACTGTGTCATGATGATTTCATGAGATATTTTAAGGGTTTTCCGACCAAAGGTGATGAATTATTGTATTGGGGGCCCCATGTGGCCTAACATCATGGGAAATATCATGGGAGAGCACATGGTTTTGAAAAACCCACTTTTGAGGTGTCCCTTGGCCATTAATGCCTTGTCCCCTCACTTTCCCTATAAATACCAAGCCATCCTCTCATCCATTTCGACTCCCCACTCTCCCCCAACTAATTTCTGGTCTCATTACCTCCCAAGGTGTCCTCCCAAGGTTCCCCCAAGGCCTCAAGGTCCCAAACTTTGAGTTTTAAGAGTTACGTTTTAAGGTAAGGGATCTGATCTCTCTGTTTTTTTTCAAGAAATCTCTTTTATTTAATTTATTTTATGATCCAGGTTCTTATGTTAAAGGGTGTTATTTTATACTCCTATTACTGCCATTTTTATGTTCACATAATGATATATCCGCTCTTACTCTCATTATTTCGTTTTATGATGTTATAAGTGGCGCCATTAGGCTGCTGAAATTTTTGTAACGGATTCTTTCTCCCTTATCATTTTCAAGATCTATTTTCTTGACAAGTCTTTCAAGTTCCTTTTTATTATGTTGGGGTATGATCTATAAATTTATCATACTGATATTTTATGATCATATGATGAGATTCCCCTTTTGATCTCTTCAATTCAGTATTTTGATGTTTTATGTGGCGTCGTTAGGCTGCCGAATTTTTAAGTGGTTCTTCACCGATCTCATTTTGAAGTTCTACATTCATGTCAATTCATTCAAGTTCCTTTTTGTTATGTTGGGGTATGATATCAATGTCTATCATACTGATCATTTATGTTCATATGATGAGAGAACCTATTTGATCTCATCAATTCATTTCTGTTGAAGTTTAAGTGGCGCCGTTAGGCTGCCGAATTTTTAAGGGATTCTTTCACCCTTCTCGTTTTCAAGATCTATTTCCATATCAAGTCTTAAATCTTAATTTTTTTATGTTTGGGTACGATATCTATATATATCATACTGATCAGTTATGTTCATATGATGAGGGACCCTATTTGATCTCATCAATCCATTTTTGGAAGTTTTAAGTGACACCGTTAGGCTGCCGAATTCTCATAAGAGAAATCTTATATTTGTTTTCCTTTCATGTTCTTCATTTCATATGGTAAATCATTCAGATTTCATTACTATGTTCTAAAATCCTTTATATTCTTTCCCCCAACTGTTTTATGGATCATTTATGAATGTTTGACCCATGTCCCCTCTCTTTTCAATATTTTATAAAACCCCGAAACACAGCTGTTCTGCTGCAGATTTTCCGTTTCAAAATATCTCCCTCTTTTTCAAAAGATCATTTATTTTATTAAGTGAACACTCAAATATCTTTCTTATAAAGGGGTATTCATATATGTATCAAAATGTTCTATTTTAAATTCTGGTATTTACATACATGAAACATGCTTTCCCTTTTCCGTGGGTTTAAAGTGACATAAATATCATGTCTTTAAAGCAGTTTTAAAATGTTATGATTATGAAATGAAACCCATTTATTTTATGGTATATGGGTTGTTTATGAAATGATTGATGATGATATATGTGGCTCACATGATAATAGATACATGTCAAGGGTGCCCCCAGATAGCACTCCAATACATTTGGTAAAGTCTTAATCTCTAGAGATGACTTTCTAGACTGATACCTTGGTGAATAACCTTGGTAATTTTTAATGACACCTTGGGGATGGACCTTGGTGAAACAAAATGATTTTCAATATTAAATGTTGTAGCCACATCATCATGTTATGAAAAATGTTATTTTTATTATGATATATCTCATTATTTATTTCTCATTCCTTAAAGTTCTTTTCATGACCTTATTGAAGTATCTGAAGTTCACATGTAAAATGTTTCTCTTGTTTCCCTTACTGGGCCTTCTGCTCACCCTATCTTTTGATGTCTATCCCCAGGTTATGAGATGAAGTAATGAACCTAGAATGAACATGAGGAGAAGCCTTTCAAGTGTTTAAGAAGAATGTTTTATGATTTCATGTTTTATGTTCCTGGTTTCCAAGACACTAAACCTTAATGATCATCTCTTTTGTAAAATGTAATGAATGTTTATGTGATAAAAGGCGGGATGCTATAGAAATATACTTTATTCCATATATAATATGACTGTATACAATGGGTAAGATGATAAGGTTAGTAGTGAAATCATTTTTATATGCTATAATTGGAACTACCTGACCGATTTTTGTTATAATGAGACTTCTTTTAAGGGTTTGACAAAAAAATCCCTATTAAATATGAATGGAAATATTTAAATTTATTTGAAAATTGGGTATATATAAAAGATTTTAATTAAATATAATTAGATAAATAATTGGATAAATTATAATATTGAATTATTATACCTACCACCACATAATTTTGTACTTCAACATAATTTGTGGTGATTGTATAAGCTTGGCCATCTCCCCATGACCACTTTTGGATAAAATTATATTAATGCATGGGAGATTGGATTGAATTATGCCCCATTCCATAAAAGTTGAATCATTGAACATCATTGATTTGTTTTTTCACATTTAATTCATAATCGTAATTACCCATTTCTCCACACCTGTAAAAAAAATCTTGTCAAGAATTTTCTAGGATGTTTCCTTCCACAATATCCACAAAATAAAAATTTCAACATTCCCTTCTTCTTCATTGACACTTCATCTTTTTCATGGTTATTATATGACCTATTATTTTCTTGATATTCTATGAACATATATGATCTACAAAATTCATTTTACATTTTTATTAAAGATAATAATATCTAATCATATGATGAAAATAAATGAGAAGCCAGATCCCTTTAGAGACATGGATTAAGACCTATAATGCAATGATGCACCTTTCCTTATAAATAATGTATGTTATCTATATCATTCCTAAAAAATATTATGATGGTAACCTCATACTCTAAAACAGTATATTCTTCCATTTTATTTAATATAATGTATTTTTATTCATTTTCCGGTTGTTTCTCCCGAGGAAAATATTTATCATTAAATGTTTCTTTAAAATTTATCTTTTCCATGTCTTCTATTTGATATAACTCTTAAGTATTTTTGATCATAACCACCACTGGTCAACATCTCCATTGAGATAATATATTTATGGTAATAATTTATGTTTTAATGTTAATCCAATGATTGATATATTAATTCAATGGACATAATACACCTCTCATCTTCCACTAGATTATTAGTCCCACTAAATGATGGGGTATTTTCTACATGAAACAATCCATCATAGGGTGTATTGTTGTTATTTACAATAAAATGATTAAGCTTTCATAATATGTTCATGACATATGTATAACAATAATAATCATGTTTACTTTCTCAGAGGGTAAATCCCTACATTATCCATAGTTATTGATTCCCTTCCTTCAAGTAGCCACCATCACTAAATAATGGAACACACTATGTTATCATATAATCATCTTGATTATTGAGATAAAAATTTAGTATAAAGAATTATTATAATTCTCAAGTTTACTTAACATCTATGTTGAATGGTTTATAATAAACATTCTCTAATAACAACTATACGAACCCTAACCCTAGTAGCCCAGATTTAATAGTTATTTTATTACAACGAAATTGATATAAGAGATTACATAACCATGGAATGGCTAATTTAGTAATCTTTACTAACCAAATAAAAAAATGATTCTTTTATTACATTGGTAATTAAATATAGAAAATAAAAATGTGGATACAATTATTCCTTATCATTTGATAAGATCTTTCATCTTTATTAACATGGGAAGGGGAAAATGGAAGGGTGGGATCAAATTCATAGGATGATTTTCATAAATAAATAATAAGTGAATCATAGTCGATATGATATTGTCATAATGTCAAGGTAAATAATTGAAAAACCCATATCGTCAACAAACTGCAAATGTAAGTGCAACCATTGATTTTCTCATAGTGATAATCACATTGAATGTAATAACTGAATACTGAATGGTGAAAAATCTTAATTATTGGATGTATTGTATATGGAATATGGACCGTTATAGAGATATGACAACTTATTTATATGGGTAGAAGGAAATTTGATTCTTCTTGGAATCAGTCAAGAAGAGCCTTTCCCAAGATTTTTTGTATCATGAGACCTATTGATTCATTAGAAACCAGGACCCTCCCATTGACAAAATTGGAAATCATTATTCATATATATAGTAAATTCTTGAACATTATGACTTATAAAACTATATTTATTGAGTAAATAATATAGATTCATCGATATTTTCCAAATTAAAAGAACATTAAAAAATATTAATAATAATGATATATAGACATTGAAATGATTATATCCCAGATATAATAAATATGTATTTTTAATGAAATATTAAGTGATTGATGATCACAAATAAAATGGAAGTATATATTCACCACATAAAAGAAATAAGTTGTGAAAAAGATATAACCAATGGTAATATCATAACTATTTCAAAGAAAGAATGTATTTAAATAATAAATTCACATTAATAATTTCAAATAGTTATTTATCATGATAAATTTATTCTAACTGATGTGAAAACATGTATAAAAATTTCTTATGAGACGTTAGAAATGGGTATATTTAGTGTCCCTTATGGTAAAATATTAAAATGGATTTAGAAATGAAAGTGGCATAAATTTTTTAATAAAATAAAAATTGAAAAAATATATTTTTTAGGATGAAATGACTAATTTTATTAGAAAAACTACTAATAAAGATTACGGATAGTACTTGAAAATGGGTAAGAAATTAAGAAGTTACACTAAATTAGACGTTCTTATCTGGAGGAATATAAATAGATTTATTATAAAATATGTAATTCCCAAAAAAGAATGAATAATTCAGATAGGTATATATCTTATTAATAGATATAAAAAATTTATAGGGGTTAAATAAGAGTAATTATGAATTACATTGGGATAAATGGAGAGCATGTGTAACCCAGATGTGAAATAGAGGTTTGGGTGTAATCCCTTACCTTATTGGGTCAAAGGTTTTTTCAGTTTCACTTAATTTAATTTATATTGAAATAGGATTCATTAATAATTTAATATAGAAGATATTAATTTTTTTTACTATATATATTCATGGATTTTTCATGAGTTATAATATTACATTTTTTGATCGAAAGTGTTAGTTTACATGGATTTAATGATTGATTTGCTTGTATACATGTATGAAAGATCTTGTAAAATGAAAATAATTTTATTAAATTGAAATTATATGTTTTTAATGGACAAAAAATAATAAATGGAAATATATAGTTTTTTCTAGATATGATGGCGACTTATTTAATAAAATGTGAATGATGATCTTCTATTTATTTTGGAGAATTTTGGATTATCACAAACTATTTTGGTTTTACTATTTAATATTTTGTATATATACAGGTTTGAAATTATTATATAAATTATATTATTTATAATAATATCTTATTTAACCATAATAATTGTTTTATGATCATAATTGATGGTGGTAATGGAAAATAAAATTGTATGGTCCATTATTGAGATAAAATCGGCACATCACAGATGATGTTTTTATATTTCGAATAAAAGGGAGAGAATAAGGTGTTTGATGATATATATTAAAAAAAATATAATTATATTATATATATAATAATTCAGTTATCATTTTATGTTGTATAGGGTAGATGAGGGGAAGATAATAAATGAAAGAAAAATTAAAAAAAATCTAAGGATATGATTGAGGGGTTTACCTCTTAAATTATTATCCTTGAGAACATCCATAGGGGAGTTCGACTTTATTTTTTTTTTCTGAGACCTGAAAGACTATAATTTGGGGAAGAGGATTTGGAGAAGAATTAAGTTAAAATTGGGAATGCTTAAAAGGCTTAAATTGTGTCAGGAGAAGAGGTGTTGAGGGGTGGTATCTTTAGTGGAAGAGAGGGGTGTTTTTTGAATGTTTTATTCATTAGATTATTATTTTTGGCTAAATACTATGAATGATATTGATTTAGATGACTAAATATAGTAAATATAGAAAGATAGGTCGAAGTTATTATGCTTACATATTAAATTGGAAAATATAGTTTATTTAACAATCTAAATATATATATCATAAATTACCGTATTTCAAATTTCAACTTTAATTCAACTATTTTAAAAGAATAAAAAAATCACCCCTAACAGTTTTTTGACATATAGAATTAAAAAATAAACTCTATTTTTTGAAAAATTTATAAATATTAAATATGATTTTTTTATTTATTACTATCATTTATTTAAAATAATAATAATTTTACAATTATAACTCATTTATTGAAACATTGAAAAAATAATTATTGTGTAATAAAATTATCTTATAACCATAAGATAACAAAATATTAATTTATAAATAATTTCTATGACTGTAAATTTTATTTTATAAAATTATATTAATTATAAAATTGTAATTAATCATTTATGTTTTAAAAAATTAGAAACACTATATTTTTTAGTTCTAAAATATTTATGGACATATACAAATATTTAATAAAATAAAAATTTAATTTATAAATGAACTAAATTATATTTATTCATTCATAGATAAGTTTACTAATCTATTTGTGTCATTAATATTCCTAATGGTTACATTATTATTCTTAATACACATTACTATATCAAAATGAATATCACTATTTTTTTAAGCCTGATGTTTTCTATCACATTATCATTAAAATGAATTGAATTTATTTAAAAATATACATACTATAAAATATTGGGGTGTTATATTTATACTTATTTATATATATTTATGTGAATTTTTGTAATAATATATAATTTCATATTTTCTATTTACATTTATAAAATATTCTTTTTATGTTTTTGGTATATATATATAATGATATTATTTTATATATGTTTTATATTAATATTTATCTTTATAATATATATATATATATATATATTATTTATACAATGACACATGCATATATATAAGCAGATTATAAATTCATTTTATTAAGAATATATATATCTATATATATATATATATTATTGTAAAAAAAATTAGAAATTTATTATATATAAAATTGGTATTAATTAATTTTATTTCATTTATATAATTAATTTTAAATAATTTTATATTAGTATTCTATATAGTGTATATTTAGAAGTAAATTTAATATAATATATATTTGAATATATATTTATATATATTTATTTAGATGGAAATACTTATATATAGAAGCTTATTATTATATGTATACATAAAATATCTTTCAATATATTTATAAATATTTACTATGAACATGTTTATATTCTATATATAGTGATAGTGATAATGATAATGATATATTTACAAAAAGCCGTTAATATATGATATATTCATACAATACTGATACACACATACACATAAATACGTATTTACACACAAACAAGTTCACATCTATATTTTCCACATTCATGCCTAAATAATTTCGTATATGTATTTCTATAAAAAATTATAATATATAAAGAATTATATTTTTTGCTTGAAACACATATTAATATTTAATCATAACATGTATAAGTATATATAAATATATATTATTTCATTTTATTAGGTAAATAAAATAGAGAATTTTTTATTGTAAATAAAATGAATAATAAATATTTATTTCGCTATGGTAATATAAATAAAAATACAATTTTATGTAAATAATTTTAAAAATATATGTATTCAATTTATTTATCATATATAAATATATGAAAATAGCCATATATTTAATTAATAAAAAACTAAAAAACATAATATATTACATATTAAAACCTTAAAATAAATATGAATTTAATCCTTGGGAATAAATTCATTATACGCTAAAAAATGTATAAAATACCCAAATAAATGATGTATAAATAAAATCATATATGAATAAATTTGGGTATTCTAACTTAAAACTCATTTTTGGAGTTCTTTATACCTTTTTGACAATACAAAACACTGAATAGAGCTTTCCTAGATTAATATGACTTATATAACTTCACATGCTTCAATTAAGTATGTGCTACAGCTCAAACAGACACCTAGATCAAAATATTGGTTAATTTTTAGTTCATGACATTTTATCCAATTTACATATATCTTTTATTCAATTACTGAGGTTTTATACAAATAAAATTTTTTAAATGATTATTTGTCAATAATTATAAAAAAATATTTAATTAGTATGTTTTATATATATTTTTGAGTCTTTTTTCATCAAATATCATATATATTAAGAGAAAATTCTTATTTATTCTTTTATAAATCATATATAATAAAATATATTATATTTATATCAATAAAAATATATTTATAAATTTAAATTTTATTCGTAATGATACATAATTTTTATTAAATATATCTTTTATTAGAGTTATAATAAAACCCTGATAAAGGTTACATTTTATCAATGCTAATTTCCAAGATCTAATAAAGGGTTGAGTTTATCAGCGCTTATTTTAGCACTAATAAAAGGTAATCATTATTAGTGAATTTTTCATGCATTGATAAAATTACTCTTTATAAAAAAATTAACGATGATACTTTTCATTTTTATTAGTGCTTGAAAAAACACTGATAAAGGTAGTTTTTTCCATTTCATTTTATACTCTGATAAAGGGTACCCTTTGTCATCCAAAATTAAAAATAGTATTTAAATGAAACATTCTATCAATTATTTTTTATCACAGATACAATTTACCCATTTAAAGCCCTTTTTATGTCACTTATAATGGTGTCAGTTTTTGATCTTTCATCTAGTGATGATAAAGGCTACCACAAGATTAACCCAACTATTGATTAGTGTTGTTTCAAATAATTTAAATAATGATAAAATTCCACACTAAACAAGACATTATGTGTGGTAGTGGAATGGGATGCACCATTTTCATCATTTGGCAGTGGGTTCAAACCTCACGCCTTTACTAGATGTGATGGGTTGTCAACTGAAATATGATTTGAATTTTCATCTAAAACTATTTTTATATAATCTTTACCGAATTCTCAAAAATGTGATAATCATACTAATAACTAAACATAATATATTCAAAATTAAATAATTTTTTATCCTCAATGTTCATATCATATCATACATTTCACATACAAAATATATAATAACCCATACATACCCCAACATAAAAGATCATACAAACCATACAATGTATATATTGAAATAAAACATATATCTAGAAAATTTATATTCCATATTCTTCAAATAATGCATCATTCTAAACTAGAGGGTTAAATATACCAATCCTAAAATATAATTAGTGAACTAAAATTTTAATCATATAAGACCACAAAAGCGGTGTCTAAGCAGATGAATATATAGTCTACCTAAAACATATATACCCATGAATATATCCATTACTCCTAAAATAAAATCTCATGAAAACATCATAATCTCTAAATATGTCTAAACCCTCCTTTGATACCATTTGTAAATTCTTGTGACCCATACTCTCATATTCAGTGCTACAAATATTAAATTTACAATGTTAGAATTGATACTGATTAATGTTATACATGGTATAATATGTGTCTTATCCACCCTAGTTGTTGTACTTATATAAAAAGGTTCTAGTCACTACTTTCTTTACACGACTCCCATTTGGAGCTCTGAGATTATAGTGGAGCCATTGGTTCGATCCTTAAGGCCAGAGACTCTTATAAGATGGGATTTTATGAATACACATTGTTGCCAGCAGAGCGAGCATACTCTAGGAAGAGAGATATTCAACTGAGATCTCGTAGGGGAAGCGTCCAATCCTTATGACGAAATTTTGGGTATAGAATTGTTATCAACATTCCATTCTCCGATCAAATTTTTAGGAATATAGTGGGGTGTGTCCCTAATGATGGGACCAGGTTTCCCTTCATCGGTGAGAATGAAAACCTAGCAGTGTAGGAGAGACTCTTTCAAAAGAGGGTAAAACAGATTACGAATAAGTTGGATAGCCTGACCATGGGTGCAGTTGTGGAGAGGAGTGAAAGCTCCCATGTAGTGGTGGGGAGTACAAGGATGTTTTTCTGGATGAGGATACATGGATACCTCCTCTTAAAGAGGTAGAATTTGGTATCGACCTTTAACATGTTACATCACTGATAAACACACTTGCATATCTAATAGATCTTTTGGAGATTAATGAGATGATGGTAGAGCATGAAGAAATATAAAATAAGGGGTTTCTAAGGCCCAATGTTTCTCCATTGGTTGTCCCTATGATTTTTTCAACAAAGGCAGATGGGCGTTTAAGGTTGTGTGTGGGCTTATGGTGCCTGAACTATGCGACCGAGAAGAACAAGTACCCACTGCCGAGAAATGATGACTACTTCGACCATCATAAGGATGTGAAGAGGTTCTCAATGATAGACCTCAAATTAGGCTATCACCAACTCTGGGTAATAGATGAGGATTTACTTAATACATCACTTAGGTTATGGTATGGAAACTACGAGTTCATGGTGATGCATTTAGGCGTGGCCAATTCCCCAATAGATTTAAGGTTCCTCATAAATATAATGTTTCAGCACTAAATTGACCAGTTCATCATGGTCTTCATCGATGACATCTTGGTGTACTCTATGATGGAGGAGGAGCACGTTGTATACCTATATATAGTCCTTGATACACTCTTAGAGCACCAACTTTATAGTAAGTTCTAGTAGTGCTGGATTTGTATTTGGGATGTCATTTTCCTAGGACACGTCATCTTAGATACTAGAGTTTAGGTTCAGCTAGCGATGATAGATGTCGTGCTTTCTTGGGAGCCACCCATGAGTTTGGCTAAGGTACATAGATTTTTGGGGTTTTCAGGTTACTATCAAAGGTTTATGCCGGACTTATCTAGGGTAGAAACACCCTTATCGACATTGAAATGACAGGGAAAACCACACCTATGGATGGTGAAATACCACAACTATTTCCAAGAGTTTAGGAAGAGACTGAATAGTGCCCCAATCTTGAGACAACCAAAGGAGGTTGTTAGGTATGTTGTTTAATGAGACGTATAAGGGACCATTATGGGTTGTGTCCTGATGCAGGAGAAAGCGGTTATCAACCATCACTGATGTCTATTAAGGAATCATGAGGGTAACTATGCAACCCATGACATGGAGTTAGCAATGGTTTTCTTTCCCTTGAATACGTGGAGAAACTACTTGATGGCATAACAATTTATTGTTTAATCTGACCACAAGAGTCTTAGATATATCTTCTCCCAAAAGGACCTAACCCTAAGACAATGGATATGGCTAGTTTCCACCTAGTTATATTATTTTGAGATAGTATATACTCTTGGAAAGGGGAATTTTCTGGAAAACATGCTCTGTAGGATTATCATGTTGCATTTTTTGAGTTAGGCGACATAGCGGTTAGCCGCGATGTAGATATCCGTCATGGAAAATGGAGAAGCTAATTACCACTAGTTGATGGTTGTTACTCCCCCTCCCACTTGAAGAATGTTAGGGAGGATAGATGGTGTATTTTCACTCCAAGGACCGATGTGCTCATGTATCATCAATACATGTTCTTTATGGATTTTCGATAGGTGGGGAGGACATCATCATTTTTAAAAGGGTGCACCTTAGTACCAGTGGCGTTGCATGGGGTTGTGTTGGAGGAGATTTATATATATCCATTGGATGTACATAATAGAGTGTCTAAGATGTACTAGGCCCTCTGAAGTTAGTATTGTTGGGTAGGAATAATGAAACTAGTGTCCAAGTTAATTTCAGGATTCCTTACTTGTCCGCATGTGAATGTCGAGAACCAGGTTCTAGTTGGCTTGCCTTAGCTACTCGAGGTACCAGAGAGGAAATGGGATGGTATCTCTATGGACATCATGATGGGGTTACCATGTAGGTCTAGAGGTTGAAACTCTATTTGGTGATCATTGACTGACTCACCAAGTCGCCCCACTTTCTACCCATTTAGGAGAAGGAACTAGTTGGTGGCATGGGATGCATCAACGTCTAGAATATAGTGCGGATTCATGGGGTTCCTTCAATGATTGTCTCAGATCGTGATGCCCTCTTTACATCTTGGTTGTGGAAGGGATTACATGAGGAATTTATGTCATAGTTTTGTTTGAGAAAATATTTTTATCCCCAAATAGAGGGTTAGACAAAGCAAACTATATAGACACAGGATGACATGATTCTTTCTTTCATCCTCATCTTTTGTCATAGTTTGGAGGACCACCTACCACTTGTTGATTTTTCAAATAACAACATATATCACTCCACATTCATCATGCCATCATCTGAGGCCTTTCATGATTAGCCTTGAAGATAACCCAAATATTTGAAAGACCTAGAGGAGTTGGAACTCTTGGGTCTAGAGTTCATACGGGCAACCATTGAGAAGTTTTAGAAAATACAAGAGTAGATGGAGACTACGTAGTGCAGGGGGAAGCATTCATATGGATGGAGACAGAGACCATCCATATTCTATGAGGGAGATCATGTGTTCTTTTGTGACTCATACTAATGAGGATTACAGATATTTAGCCTCATAATCATGCTATTAATGAGGTTCATCAAACCATTTCAGATCATCATAAGAGTTGGTGAGGTGTCGTACCACCTAGATCTTCCACCACAGATGCACAGAGTTCATAGTAGTTTCCACGTGTCATAGCTAAGGACATAAATGCATTATCCATTGCACGTCATCGTTTGGTGTGAGTTGGACATGGACGATGGGGTGATGTTTTTAGAGTTCCTAGTAGAGATAGAGGATTTACGGGAGCAGGTCCTACACGGGTGGTCGATTCCTCTAGCGCGCGTCTGATGGTAGTATTTTAATCTCTAAGAGAAAAAATATGAGTTGGTGGACCAGATTCATGCTCAGTACACCCATCATTTTGTTATTTTATTATTATTTCTTTTAGGGGCATAAATCCCTAAGGTGGGCAGGTTGTAACAACTCAAAATTCTCGTCTAAACATTCAATTTTATATGAAATTATTTCAATACCTTGAAATTCAACGATACATGATTCTGATGTCTGGGGAGCTCATAGAATAATATTTATCATTTTAAAAGATATGTTCTATAAATGTGAAAGTAATATTTTAAATCATTAAACAATTGATCAGATTAAAAATCCAAGGGAACTGTTGAATTTAGAATCCCACGATTTACTTATAAATCGCATAACTTTAGTTGGTAAGGGTTGAGAGGAAATTTTATTTTTTGGTCTTTTGGAGAAAAATAATAAATGAAATTAGAAGAATTATTTTTTTCTGACATTTGAGTGGAAGATGGAGAATATATGGGGTAGTGATAGGGCAGAAATGATGAACATTAATGATAATCAGTAATGACTTATTAAACTTGTAGTGTAACAAAAATTTAATAAAGCATAACATTGACACCGTTTCTAAAATAAAACTGTGTAACGATGTGACATCGTATAATAATGGGAACACTGCAATGTACTTTTATTTATTTTATGACATACTAGGGAGATATGGATTAAAAATATTGAGGATTCTCTGGCTAACCTCAAACGGACATTTACCCCAGTGAATAATGGTGAACATTAGAAAAACTTCATCATAATTTATGACTTTCGTAGATCAGAGCCTTGAAGCATCGTCGACGTCTTAAATCCCTTGATGATAAATGTTGTGGCAGTGTACGTTATAAGAGGTAGGTGTTATTTGATTTTAATTTTTTCCGTGTCCTTATTTCATAATGTCAAATTAATATTAACCCATGAATAGGTTAATCTGTGGATCATGTATTATTTTTGGAGGGTGACTTTTTTGGGGTATCTATATATAGGATTTAATTACCATTGTATTTTTAATTAAAATCACTGGACCTCCATTGTGTTGTAATATTCTAATGCGGAGGGAGCAAGCCAGAACAAAAAAGGCTCGAGCCACTCTTCCATGGGTTTCCTTCGTGGCCAAACACTAGAATTGATGATAAGATAGATCTGAGACCTTCACGGTGGGTAGGAAATTATCAGGATGATGTAGGCCCAAGCAGCGGAAATAACAAACCAAAGGTGTGGGCCTGGTGGTTTGTGGAAGATTATTCAAGGGTTCCGACATCCATGGTGGCACAACTGATTGCCCAAGGTGGTGACTGCAATTTGGAGGAAGGGCTGCAGAAGAAGCCATCAGTTGGGCCAACGGCTGGAGGCGAAGGACACTATTTCTCGACGGCATCAGAGGCCAGAATATGTGGTACCACGCCATGTGCAACACGACAGGCTGTGGTCGCTCCACCATAGAATTGGAGCACCTCGTGTCAACTTGCAGGGCGATGGTAGTGGCTAAACACGGCATCCAGCCGTGCCTAGCAAGGCGAACAGGGCGAGGGTGAACCACACAGTACGCCGGACCCACACCAATCGGCTAGAGTCGCACCTTGTGGGCCGTCCCTGCACCCAACAGGCAAGAACTGCACTCTCAGGACAGACCAAAGACCTCTTTGGGCTAGTCTCGATGAGACTAGGTCTCCTGTCGACTCTACAGGACGGACCGTCTACAAACTGGGCCTGGACCTGCGAGGCCTATTGCCCCTGGCCCACTAGTCAGGATGGACTAGACTGAACCCACACACACCAGGTCTAGTTGAGCCCATCTAAATAAATTGTTGTATGGGAACCCCAAAGATGGGTTGGTTGGGTCGGTTAGACTGAGTCATATCGGTGCCCATCAAAAATGGCCCTCTTGTTACTAAAATGCATGTATCTTGAAAACTTTGCGTCCAATTAATGAGTTATTCACGGCATTGGGAACCTCTCGATGGTGAAAACCTTTTAGAATGATCTATGGTGACATTAGTATATGTTGAGATTAGAAAAAGGTTTTAAGGAGTCACTCTCCAAAACACACTCCACATAGAACCCTTAGACAGGCTAAGACCTGAAGACTAGTGACTTTTGTCTTAGTGGGAAGCTCCTCTCTTTGTGTTGGAATGACCATGGTGGAAAGCACCTCTCTGTAACTTTGTAGGCCCATGGTATACGGTTAAGAAGAGTACCACATTTCTCCATGACTAGAGTAAATCACCACTCTGTGACATTTTCGGCCAACTGTACATGATGGGGGAGGACTACATAATTAGTTCAAGGTTAGTGAGAATCACCTCTTCATGACTTGGTCGGCCCACTATACTCCTTAGATGAGGATTTCTCTAAATTCCAAGGTGTTCAACAATGTGACTGATTATTCTACTAATACTACCCTAGAATATACCTACTGTGAGCTATCTTATTATTTGTTTCTTTACTTTGAGGAATTTCAATGTGGTTTTTCCATTTTGTTTTGGGTCCCTTCTGAGTACTGTGTATGTCACCCCTGCACTGGCATTGACTACACATGTTGTGTCAAGTGTAGACAACCGACATTATGACATTTGAGCTCAGGGATATGGGAATGATCGATGTTACGAAGGTGGAATTGGTGGCCTAGGATAAGGAAACACCCAATAAGAATAGGGGGACATGACGTACTACTTCGGCTTCAAGTTGCATCACTACTCTCATGACCAGGAGAGGATTTCTTCATATGGCCATCAAGGACTCCTTTTTTTACTTTCTATTTTCAGTTATTTGTTGAATTTTTATTCTAGCCCACTTACTTTAGGTTATACTTTCAATCATCATTGTTTTAGTGGTACCTATTTCCCTTTTTCGGTGCGATGGGATGTGGTTGGGTGTGTGTGTGCGTACAGGTACTTAGGGAATTGACTCCCACTTGCTGGTTGGCGCCTTCGACACTAGTCTCCAGCCCCTGGACTATGGGAGGTTGGCTTAAGGTAGTCATGGAATAGGCCCTGGGGCACGGGTTGTGATAATATTCTCTTGGGGTAAATATAAAATACATCATAAATGTATTAAAACTATTTGAAGAAAATGGAATTGGTGAATAATTAATACACAACGATGCTTTAGGTCATAGATAGTTAAACATTGATTTATAATGGGATGGTTCTCATCCCCTTAACACATCCTACGTCAAAATTCTTATTCAACGATATGCTTCACCTTGGTTTTGACATAAGATAATTGATATTTATTATTTAAAAAATATATCATATATTGAAAATTAAGATAGAACTAATGTACTAATTTTCATTATATTTCAAATGGGATCAATTTTCAAAAATAAAAAAAATAGTGATAATCATTTGGTCGTGATATGTTATATTGGATATCATTCATCCAATTTTTATACCATATGTAGAAATACATGATATGTTTTTTGACTCCTATTTATCACATGGATTTGAATTAATTATATTTTATAGAGATATATTCATGATAATAAAATTATGTTACATTCCAATCTAATGGAAAACTCATTATATTTAAGAAAATTTGGTTCTCTTGCATTATATTATATTTTAAATGATTTAATGATGAAATATTGAAATTTAAATAGTAAAAATTTTATCATTTTGTAATTAATACAGACAAAATTATATTATAATGGTTTTTTATAATTGTTTAAAAATTTATTTTTCAATTAATAGTTAACATAATTAAATTAAATTAAAGATGTTCATTATTTTCTTTTTTTTAAAATATGAAAATCAATTATGGGATTTTTTTAAGTAAATATGCTCATTTTATTCAATATAATATCTTAATTTCATTGAAATATGAATTATACTTTAAATTTGTATAAAAACATTATTATACTAAATGTGAAATATTTTTGAAAAAGGTAGTTTTCATTGCATTTGATGTGTTCAATTTAAAATTAATTTACACTACTTTTGTCTATTGAATATAACACAATGAAACCATATTACGGAACCGTCTTATCCAAACATTTAATTAATTCTTTTTTATATTTAAACATTATGATTTGTAACTATGAAAAATATTTTCCACATTGGAAAAAAATAAAATTGGTAAAACAGGGCTAAAAAAATTATTATAATGCCAAAAAATAACCCTAACATTTTTCCTACATTTATTTGAAATATTTTATTAATCCATGAAATTAAATAAATCTTAATGTTGTAGTTTCATTCCACATTCCAATGATTATAACTTTTATAATATTATATAAAATGAACAACATAAAAAATTTCACTCTCTTGGTTTTAATACTATAATATTTAGTGAAATTTATAATATGAACATAAGTTTATTTATAAATGGTTATTATAAATATTGATCAATTATTTTCATAATTTCAATTAATCGTAAATAATTTATGAATAAATAGTGACCTTATATTCTAAACCAATGTCATCCCATTTCTTGTTAATGTATTGGAAAATTAATGAAAATATTTTAAAAAACGGTAAATATAATATGTTTTGAATTAAAAAATAAGTACCATAATTTTTTCAGTTAATAATAATTTATTATTTATTGTTAGTTTTATTGTATTATATTTTAACTAATATCATGGATTTTTCCAAGATAAATTATTTAAAGAACATTAAAAATGACATTAATGGTATTTTATGTCAAATATATTTTATTTGGTTATTTATGAATCATTATAATAATTCAATAGAAAATTTACAATGATAAATTATCTTAAATTTCATCCATTATAAATTTATTATAAAATTGATAAATTATAAGTAAGTATGTAACCATTCTATATTGAAAACTATTTTATTGTAGTTATTATTAAAACAATTAATGCAAGGGTTAATAAAAATGTTAAGGATTTATATGACCTATAAAACTATAATATTTTATTGTATTTGTGTATTGAGGTATAATAATACTTTTATATTATCCCATTAGTTTTTGAAGAATTTTACTTTTGATAATCACATATTATATTTTAATATTTATATTATTTGAAAAAGTTCATCTCAACTTATATATTAAATGGAACCTCATATCGTCTCCTCCTAACAAAAAATAAACACCATATCTCCACCAAGACCTACTAGAATCACATTTCTTCCTCTCACACCATTAAATAAAGGCATTAGTTTTTTAATAATATGTATGACTCATGATTTTGGGATATACCTCCTTTTAAATAAATTTAATCTCTTCAATAACATATAATATAAGAACCCTCGAGTAAAAAAACATTACATAGCATACCCTTATAACATAACTATTAAATAATTTTGCATGATCAAGAATAACCAAATTTTAAACATATGTATAATGTTTTTATATTAAATAAATATATTATTTATTACCGTCTTTAAATAGTTTACAATCATACATTATCCTTAAAATCATTCTTATTATTTTTTGTGTGAAATTAATATAAATAATTATTTGAAACATTTACAAAATTAATTAGAAAAATTTAACATCTATTTTTTAATAAAAATTATCATAGAGTGAATTTTTTATAATTTTATAAAAAGGTCAACTTCTCAATTTATACTGATAATACTTATATTTAATAAGAATTTTAATCTCATTAAATGAATTTAAAATGATAAATTTTCTTTTAAAATGGTTTTAAAAATAAAATTAGCTATTTTATATTATTATTTATCCATTTAATTAATTTTTAATCATTTTTATATTAAAACATTTTTTTAAATAAAAATTCCTTTTCATTTAAAAGCAGTTTTCCCATTATGATTCCATGATAGATTATAATATTTATTTTTCAACCAGTAGGAACAAAATTTTATAAAATAAATTAACAATTTAATTGATCATAATTTACATTTTTTAACACGTAAAAAATATTTTTTGGTCATAATAAATAGTAAATACATTAAAAATATGTTACCATCATGATGGTTAAAAAATGTATGTATGGTAATTAACTAAAAAATATAAGTGTTTAAATAACCTAAAAATGACTAATTTATTTTTCCTGTAAATATTTCAAACTAATATCATATAAGTTTTGGGTATGGTATATCATGGATCCATTATTCCATGAATGCTTCATGATAATATTTTAAAAAAATTAAAAATTACATGTATACCACACACATGAATTATAAAAGGGCATATCCTCCCCACAATAGTCCACAAATAATAGGTATGTTTCCTCGACCATACTATAATAAATTATCTTCATAATACCCATATACATGTAATATATATTATTTTATTCCAATTATAAAAACCGTAGTGTCCTTATTTAGAGATATGAAGGCGGTTTTTCTAAGGGAAAATAGTAGAGTGATTTAGAAGAAATTGGAACTTGATGTGAGTAATTTTCATCTAATTTTTACTACTACGATACAAATTCTAAAATGACCAATTGTTTATTTTATTTTTCATATAAAATTCCCATAAATATCGTTTTTTATTTTCTTAATAAAAATTAATTTGATTTTCATATCCATATATGGTTCTCTCTTCCTTGAGTTTTCATTTTAATTTTACCCTTGTTGTAAAGGTTTTATGTTACAATCTCATTATTTATTAGTATTGTTATGTATTATATTTCTGATGATGAAATATTATGATCTACCTCCCAATAAATAGATGATATATCTTATCCTCTAGTTATCTATTTAAAATATATATTTTATATTCATCTTCCATCATTTCTGTACATAAGAGAATAAATCTAATTTTTTCTAGAAAACCTACATTATTTTGCACTATGGTCTGAAATACATTTTGATCAATATAAAATTTTCCAAAAAACTCAATATTCATATTTATAACAACGTTGGTTCTGATATAAAAATTATCGTTCATTTTTTTATTGAATTACATAGTTATATTCACATTAAATAATTCTTAAATGAAAAATGAAATATTTTTATTAAAAAATATGATATTTTATATAAAAAAATATTTTTAAAATATTTTTACTTTAATTTCAATAAATTAATTCCATTTTTGAATTTATCATTTGAAAACAATTTTATAATATTTTTTTGATAATTTAATGAAAATATTTATTTTTCATTGATTAGTGAAAAATTAAAGTTTTTGTTATAAAATTTATGTTATTTAGAATGTAAAATGATTATTTGGGTTGTATTTAAATAATAGTATGTTAAATTTTATTTACAATAATGAAATTATGGGTTTTGAATTGTTTTTTTACAATTTTATTAATATTGAAACATTTTATGTTTAAAAGGGTGTTTTTCTAAAAAATACTTTTTCCTTTATGTTTATAATTTATTTTTATATTAAATTATGGAAATAAGGTGATTTTAAATTTTAAATATTTATTATTTATTTGGAATAAAAAGATTTATATTTATTTAATATGGCCCTATTATTCTTAGACAATATGAACATTTACATTAGTAAATACTATTAACATGTTAAATGTTAAATCAAGAAATTAATTATCAAAGAAATATAATAATATTAAAATTACCCAAAATTTTCATAAATTATATGGTATGAGTAATTTTTTACTATAATCATCAAATTATTGAAATTATAACAATGTTTTTCAAATTTTATGATAATATGACAAATAGATAATTTTAATTAACAAAAAGTCAAAGATGTCATACTCAGGTTTTTTTAAAAAAATATTATGAAGAATATCAAGTTATTATTAAATATATTATTCTCTAAATAGTAATTTCAAATTAAAAAAAATCTTCAATATTTTATTAGTGGAGAAACAATAAGATTAAAAAATCAGAGAATTATTATGAAGTAATAATTCAATTAATAAAAAAATTAAATAAATTATTTCAGAACTATTAAAATATAAAAACTATGAACTAATTAATTCCATATACAAAATTTTGGATGATAATTTCATTTTGGGGATGTTTTAAATGAGTTATTTATATTATATCATTTATATTTATTATTTTTAATTGTCAAATTAAGGTATTGTTTCCAAATTTACATTAATGGTATTAAAAAATAAATAATAATTTATTAAATTATATCAAATTTAAAAATGTAAAACTCCATGATTTTATAGCAATTTATTTATTCAAAGTAATTCAATAACATGCCGACACAAAACAATGTGTTCAAGCGCACCACGACTTAGCAAACTAGCCATTTAAAAGTAGTTATGAATAGTATTACCTGAATTTTGAACTTTATATAGTCCATATATTTTTAGAATCCATATTATAATTATCTTAGAGATAATGTCAAAACAAATTCATTTTTATCAGATAAAAGATGTATTTTTCAAAAAAATCAATTTTACCACCTTTTAATGGAAAATCCTTTTTAAATACAATATTTGAAACTTTTATATATTCAATTTGAAAAAATAAGATTCTTTTTTAGAATCGGGACATAAGAATTTAGTTTCAATAAATTTTTGGTGTTTTTCTGATAACTTTCATATTTGGGTGAATAGTGAAAAATACTATATTTTAACTAAAAACAACTTTTTTAATCGAAATAATTTATAGTACTGAATTATAAATTTTAATTCTTTGGAATTATAATTAGATTATATTCTTACCATTTAATCCAATGATGTTCATTGTATGTAATTTCACTTTGAAATTTGACATAAACAAGTGCCAATCTTTTGATAGTTATTATTTCATAAAAATACGCTTTTTAGTTTTGACAATGGGAATTAATTTTAAATTAATTAAAGAAACTTATATGATGTTAAATTGGTAAAAAAGAATTCATTTTTGAATTTAAAATGTCATAATTTCATTAGGATGAATTTTTGGTATTTTTCTGAGAAGTTTCATTTTTTGATAAATAGTGAAAAACACTAAGTTATTTTTTAAAAATAGAATTTTTATTTAAATAATTATGTATTTTATTTAAATTTATATTATTTCAAAATTGATGCATAATACCTATATAATTTCAATGTAATTCATTGCATTTTATTATAATAATTTTTTATATATATAATTTTTATTGAACTTTTTACCGCCTTTTACCCACCTCCTAGGAGCATTTCCAAATTTACATAAAACATAATTTTACATATTTTGAGATTTGAATTTCAAAAAATATGAGAGACACGGTTTATATCAGTAAGTAAAATGTGGTTCAAAAAGATGAAAATAATTTTTGATAAATAGTAACTTTTTACTTTTATTTACCACACATAAATGTTAATAGGGTAATGAAGGTTAAAATGATATTATTAGTACCCTAACTCATGTCCTAATTTTATAGGATAAGTATAATTTGACCAAAAAAAAAATTAGGAATAAAATATGAGTCTCTTTATTTATGAAAAAAACGAGGATTCAATAATTATTTTGTTAATGAAAGATAAAAATTATTGATATTATAAATATCCAAATAAATGAATTTTTAATTTTTTTGAGTTCCACTAATTTTCTAGGTTAATATGACATTTTAGGGTTAGTTAAATGAATTCTTTTCGAAGTAATAATGCTGTTATGAATTTAGAAAAAACAAAATACCAAATAGTGTAAAAATTGACATAAAAGTGTTTTTAAAACAAATATAATATTATTAATTGATATTCGATTACTAATAATATAATGTAGAAATACTTATTTAATGATATTAGTATCATTAATTAACCACTTATGGTTTTCATGGATGTTTATTGTATGTTTATTGACTATAATATATAAAAATACAAAGTGGCATGGTAAATATCAAACAATTTAACTAATAGTTAAATCTAAATGATAAAGTTAATATAGTGACCCAAACCTGTCTAAAACCTAATGGTTGAGTGGTCTTAGACCCATCCCCACCTTATCCATTAAATAATTCATTTGGGAGCCATTGTAAACCAAAAATTATTTTATTATAAAATAATATTTCTAGCTTTTACTAAGGTTCCCCTCACCCGTCTTATACAAGGGAACTCCCCCTTCTCTCTAATTCAAACCTTAAAATCCTTTTGCCTTGACCAAAACCTACTCAAATACCCTTTAAACTATCATTACTTCATCCTAGAGTCCTTTCTTTAGTAATAAATATAACCTATAAATCCCTTTTTGTCAAATTAAAAGGAAGAACCTGAAGAAGAGGTAAATATTTCATCACCACTTTCAAGTTCCTTTCTTCATCCTCTTCTTCTTTTTTTTCCTTCCACTATTAAATAATAACCCTATTATCACCTATATACTATGATGTTATTATAAATATGGTACAACCATATTCATTATTCCATCCATCCTTTGAATAATATGTCACCATGCGTGCATACGTATGACTTACCATCCCCACGATGTGGTGTAATTGTTATTCAATACATTTTTATTTGGATGGGTATAATAATGATGTGTAATTGACGTAAATAATAAATATTACATGATAATTATTATGTATATATGATATAACATCCAAAGATATATTACTTTAATATCAAGAGAATGATATTGTCGGTCGTGCGTACGTATGGATTACAGTCTACACGAATGCGATGAGATTCATTCCCCATCGTATCAATTGAAAGATAATTTTCATTTGATAATTAAAAATAATGTTTAAAGACATAATATCATTCTGAATATGAACATTTTATATCCTATCCACAACAAACATTACTTATATAAAATATCATATAAAGGAATGTTTATCAGTTAACACCCAAAACGACGATAATACTAAAATATTATTAACAAAGAAATATTATAAAATCATATATGATAACATATTAATGTAAATAGTTCTTGAATAATTTAATAACAATTATTTCACCATTATACTAGATGTTAACCTACCCTCGACCAAGGAAAATTACAAGGTATGGTTTAATTTCACAATCTCATTTTTATCCGAGGGTGTTTTTACATAAGTATCTAATGGGGAATATTTATTATCCATGTCCATGTTTCATAAAATCGTTTTCAAAGAGATTATTTTTTCTGGGAATTTTCACTAAAATATCATTTTAAATGTTTTAAATATTTACTCTTCTAAATCACCCTCAGTAATTTCCATGTTTTCAAAATGGGTTTTAAGGAATTATTTCTATGGACATGAATGTTTTAAAGATGTTAATTCCTTTAAAAAGTTTCAAAGTGGCATGGGACACATTGATGCAAAAATGTCTTTAAATATCTTCCTTTATAAATTGTTTGGACATTTTAATGTTTTCATGAAAAAGGGATACTTCTCTTAAAGAGTTTTACAAATAATTTTGATTTATGTAAACATAAATTGATTGACTTTAAACTTGTTTGAAGTTGATTTATTATGATACAAATATTCAATATTGTCATGATTGTTTTGTGATATGTTTGAATATGGATCTATTGTTTTTTATACCATTCATGGATTATAGTTAATGTAATGAAATTTCATATGCTAGTTTTAATATGAATGTTTATGTTATGTTTCAACCTTTTCGTATCAGGAATGTATTGGACTTAGTATGTGACATGTGGAGCCTGATATAGCTCCTTGATGCATCGGTAGGTCTTATGATACAACTAGACGTTGAATTGGTCGAGGCCTTTCCCAATTTGATATATGGTTTTGGCCGAGGCCTTAATCATTTTTAGACCTCTTGGCCAAGGCCTTGACAAAATGTATTAGAATGTCTAGCATTATACATTCCCTCATTGTGAAAACAATATTGATGTTTCATGTGGTCAATCAACTATTGGAATACCCCGGATTATGTTTTATTATGGCATTATTTACTCAGCTCATATTCCTACCAAAAACGTATTCATGTTTTTTATTGGAAAATTAATGTGGTTTCAATTATCCACAAAGCATAATATTTATGTTATATTACACTGTATTGCTTAACCTTACTGAGCTTTTGAGCTCACCCCTTTCATATGTTTCATTTTCCAAGGATATGAAGAAGTTAGTTATGAGTGACTTGCAATCATAATCTATGAGACTTTGATGTTTGTAATGGAATAAATTCGTGTTGTATTTCTTTTCATGTTGTAAAGTAGAACTTATTTATGAATCTTGTTTCCAATAAAACTAAACTGATCAGTCATTCAAGATATGATTTCCTTGTTATCATGTCAATGTTTTGTAATAATGAAACGACTCTGGGTAACTGTGATCAGGGCATTATTGTTGGTATCATAGGAAGGTTAGTACAAAACGTAGAACTAGATTTAGATAAACTATGATTTGAACAAACAACCCTATGATATACTTTGAGGATTAGTATAGAATAACTTCCTAGAATTTTGGTACTGTAGAGATTTTGTGAGTTTTCCAAGATGTACATCCCTGTCTTGATTCGAAAAGGTAGAGGCGGCTCTGGCAGAGATGTTCCTAGCGGTAAAACCTGATAACACCACTTTGAGCTAGACTTGAATGGGAACTGGTGCCCGAAAATGGGCCTTACTGCACTCTTGGTTACGACACTCCCAAGGGATAGGCTTAGGATAATTCTCATTTTCATTAAAAATCATTATGAATTATTTATGAGTATATACCACCTCAACGAAAACATTTTTATGATTATGGATTATATCCTTAAACTATTCAAGTTACATTAGGTATTTTACATGTTTGGAATTATTCATTGCAATTAATAAAATGAAATAGTGTATGACATTGTATAGAAATGGTGCCCAGTAGAAGGAATGTAAACTCTATAAATACGTATGATCCATAGAGTTAGAGGGATCATATCATTCACAGTATTATTCCAACATTTAGAAGGGAAATAGTCTCCCATGTATTCTCAACATATGAAAAATAGTATCATGTTCTAATAAGATAAGAAATGAATTCTCTTAGTCCAATGGCTTTGATGGGAAGCAAGAGAGAAAAGGATTGAAGAGAGCAAGATGGATAAAGGGAAGAGGGAAAAGAATGATTTTGCCATATCTGATAACTGTAGAAAGAATCACCTTGGGAATTCCATGATGGGAATGATATTTTTTTATAAGTGTGGGAAAAAGGACACCATGTACGTGATTTCAGGGGTATAAAAAATGTTTCAAATGTTCAATACATCATCTGCAAGGAGTTGGGGAACTATGCGAATCAATGTGTAGATCATCATAGTATACCCCAAATGCTGGTATTGGATAATAATAAAGTTATGATTCCACCGGAGATGGAGAGGAATAATTATATTTCTTACATTTTTATTAAAATATTGTGTCATTTGAGTATTGTATTATTAATGTACATGTTATAAGAATTATAGAGTATATAAGGATTGTACTATAGTACTATTTCATTAAGGACTTCTGATTGTGTGGAACCCAGAAAAGTGACTCAACATGAGGTTAAATTTTTGGAAAATATATGTTTGTGAGAACGATAAACCATAATATGGTTCTGATACAGAGGTAGTGATTTTTGGAATAATACATGATTGATTTGGAATAATTATATTGGATATTCTATACTACCTTCAAACTGATTAATGATTTATATAATCATTGTTGACGTTTACCACAACTTTTTGATAGAAGGAGTATATCCAATATTCTATAAGGAATAAGGGAGCATGAATGTACTCAATAAGGTTTTATGGTAATTCAGGATGTTCCAATGTTTTAAAAGAATACATGATGAATGTGTTCAGAAGATATTACGTTGAATGAAGGATCTTCATTGTGTTTACCTTTCTTATAAATTTTGGACTTTGAGTTTGGACACAAGAATTGTGGATAATTCTAGTTTGAGATTATTTTTGAATTTCCATAAAAAGTATAACCTAGAGGTCGGGCGACAACCCATCGCTTCTGGCAAGGCCAAGAGAATTGAACCTGCAACCGAAGGGATACAACGGTGTATCACCTACCATTGGTCCATGTGATTTCCTGGATTGAATAATGTAGTTTTTTTCAAAGGTCTGGTATATGAATTAGAAATTTTTTTTGAACCCTATATGAATCAGATAAGTAATTTTTTTTAAGTTCTATTTTATTTTAGAGTGAAAGAAGAGGTTATGGTAGAAATTAGTTAAAGGATGGAATTATACTTGTCTTGTATATATTTTTTCAACGCTTATTATATGAAGAAATTAATTCTTAAACATTAGGTAATGGATCTTAAAACTAATAATGTGTTATCCTAATACCTTATGTTTTTTTAAACCAATGATTTTTAAATCATCATAGATTGTTGTCTTCGAGGCCCTCAATTCTATAATTGTTTGTGACCGATGACCTTAACATATCCCTATAAATATTTACGTTTTCCCCCAATTATGTTTCCTTAATTTCCACCAATATTCTCTTAATTGAGATCATAATTTGGTGCTGACTTTTTCATTCCCCTATTCCTCTAATTAAGACTAAATTTTATTAACCCAATTTAAGATGTGGGTTTTCCCACAATGGTATTTTCTATTTTCAACATTTTATTTAAAAAAAAACAATTTCAAATTGCGAGGATGAAATTTATTGAAATAGGGAAGAATATAACACCCCAAAATTTTATAGTACGTTATTTCTTAAAAGTAATTCAATTACTTACACTACACGCAACACTCAGTTCAAGCGCACCACGACTTACGAAACTAGTCATTAAAAAGATGTTATCAATATTATTAACTAAATTTTGAAAATTATATAATACTTATAATTTTAGAATCCATATTATAAGTTTTATTGACATAATGTAATAACGACTTTTTTTTCAGATAAAAGAAGAATTTTTAACATTCATATTTGGGTGAATATTGAAAAATACTATATTTTATCTAAAAAACATTTTTAATCAAAATATTTATACTGTTGTATAATAAATTTTAATGGTTTGGAAGTATAATTAAATTATATTTTTACCATTTAATCCAATTATGGTCATTTAATGTAATTTCACTTTGAAAGTGGACATAAACAAATGTTAATATTTTGGTAGTTATTATTTCTTAAAAATACACTTTTTGGTTTTAGCAACATGAATTAATTTTAAATTAATTGATTCAACTTATATGCCTTGAAATTGGTAAAAAAGAATTTATTTTTGAATTCTGATTATCAAAAATAGATTAGGGTGAATTTTTGGAATTTATCTAAAAACATTAAATTTAAGATGAATTGTGAAAAACACTGAGTTATTGTTTTAAAACCGACATCTTATTTAAATAATTATTTATTTTATTTAAATCTATATTATGTAAAAATAGATTCATAATACCTATATAAGTTAAATTTAATTAATTTGATTCATTTTATAATAATTTTATATATATATAATTTTTATTGAACTTTTTACCGTCTTTTACCCGCCTCTTAGGAGCATTTTTAAATTAACATAAAACATAGTTTTACCGCTTCTGTGAGTAAAATTTCAAAAATTCGAGATACACAGTTGATATTAGAATGTAAAATTTGGTTCAATTAGAGGAAAATAATTTTTTTGAATAGTATATTTTTCCTTTTTTTACCACGGCTCAAAATAAATAAGGTAATTAAGGGTAAAAATGATATTATTGTTACCATAACACGTGTGTTGATTCTATTGGATAAGTAGTATTCGACAAAAAACAACCGTAGGTATAAAATATGAACCTTTTTGGTCCACATGGATTAGATTAAGACATTTATTATTATTTCATTCTAAGAAGAGTTAAAAGTGTTAAATTCAAATTTTAATAACTAAAATATTTTTAATATAGGGATATACATAAGATAAATTTAACATTAAATATTTATTAGAAATATAAAATTATTTCCTACATAATAGAGTTTTATTTATAATTTTTAGACATTAAATAATTGAATTTATTTATGACACGATTATGATGTAGTAATTACCGTATTAATAAAATATTAAATTAATTGACATTATAAATATCCAAATAAATGTAATTTTAGACTTTTTATGAATTCAAATAATTTTCAAGGTTAATATGACATGTTATAGCTGGTTAATGGATTTCTTTGCAATGTAATAATGCTGTTATAAATTTAGAAAAAACAAAATACCAGATAATGTCATAATTGACATAAAGGAGTTTTTAAAACAATTATTATATTATTAATTTATATTCTATTCCTAAAAATATAAGGACAGGGCAAAACAATTATATATTTATAGGTGTATCATTAATGAACCACTTGGGGTTCTCTTGGAAGTTTATATTATTTTTATTAGCGATATTACATAAAAATACAAATATACATAGTAAATGGAATACTATTTAACTACGAGTTAAATCTAAAAGATAAAGTTAATATTGTGACCCAAACCTATCTAAAGCCTAATGGTTGATTGTTTTCCGACCCATACCTACCTTATCCATTAAATAATTCATTTTCAAGCCATTAAAAACCGAAAATTATTTTATTATAAAATAATATTTCTACCTTTTCCTAAGGTGCCCCTCACCCCTTTATAAAAAGACACTCCCCCTTCTCTCTAATTCACACCATCAAAGCCATTTTCCTCTACCAAAACCTACCCGAATACCTTTTCAACTATCCTTCCTTCATCCTAGAGTCATTCCTTTAGTCATAAATCAATACTTAAGAGCCCTTTTGATCAAATCAAAAGGAAGAATCTGAAGAAGAGGTAAATATATCATCACCTCTTTCAAGTTCCTTTCATCATCCACATCCACATTCATTGTTGTTTCAATTATCAAATAATAACTACAGTATCTTTTATATACTAGAATATTCTTATAAATGTGGTATAACCATATTAATTATTCTACCCATCCTTTTAATGACATGTCACCAAACGTGAATACGTACGGCTTACCGTCTCCACGCCGTTGTGTAATTGTTTTTCAATACATTATTAATTGGATGAGTACAATAATGATATGTAATTGATGTAAATAATAAATATAATATTATAATGATTATATATATATTATATACAATCCAATTATATATTATTTTTATAACAAAAGAATGATATTTTCGCTCATTTGTACGTACGGATTACCGTCTCCACGAACGCGATAAGATTCATTCCCCATCGTATCCATTCAAGAATAATTTTCATTTTATGATTAAAAAAAATTAAAGACATAATATCATTCTGAATATAAATAAGACACATCATATCCATAAAAAACATTACATACTTAACAAATCATTTAATGAAAATTTAATTAGTTAACTCCCAAAACGACGATAATACAAAAATATTATTATCAAAGCAATATAATTAGATCATATATGATATAATATTAATGTATATAGTTATTGAATAATTTAATAACATTTATTTCACCATTATACTGGAGGTTAACCTAACCCCGACCAAGGAAAAGTACAACGTAATGGTTAATTTCACAATCTCATTATTATATGAGGTTGTTTTTATGTAAGTATGTACGGGGAAATATTTATTATCCATGTCCATGTTTCATAAAATAATTTTCAAAGGGATTATTTTTATTGGACTTTTTACTCAATCATAATTTTAAATAATTTAAATATTTATTATTTTAAATCATTTTTCTTAATTTCCATGTTTTCAAAATGGTTTTTAGAGATTTAATTATATAGACTTGAAATTTAAAAAAATGTTTATTCTTTTCATAAGTTGCAAATTGGTATGGGACACATTGATTCAAAAATTCCTTTAAATTTCTTCCCTACTAAATTGTGTGACATTTAAATGTTTTTCTGAGAAAGGTATATTTATCTAATAGATTTTTACAAATCATTTTCATATATATCAGCATCCATTGATATATTTTAAACTTGTTTGAAGTTGATTTATTATGATACAAATATTCTATATTTTATTGAAGGTTTTGTGATATGTTTGACAGTATATTTGTTTTTTATACCATTCATTGTTTATGGTTGATGTATTTACATTTCTTATGATATCTTTAATACGAATGTTTATGTTATGTTTCATACTTTTCGTATGAGGAATGTATGGGACTTAGTATGTGAGGAGTGGATCCGGCTATAGCTTCATGATGCATCGGTAGGGCTGAAGAGAAAACTACATGTGAAATTGGCCGAGGCCTTTCCCAATTTGATATATGGTTTTGGAAGAGGCCTTAATAATTTTTAGATGTCATGGCTGAGGCCTTGACAACATTTCTCAAAATGTACGATTTTCTACATTCCCTCATTATGAAAATAATATTGATGGTCCATGTGGTCCTTCGACTAGTAGAATACCCATGATTATGTTTCATTATTACATTATTTACTCATCTCATATTCCTTCGATAATAGTATTTATGTTTACTATTGGTAAAGGAATACAGTTTCAATTATTAAATATGATTAATATTTATGATATCTTCTACTGTATTTACTACAATTACTGAGCGTTTGTGCTCACACCTTTCTTATATTTCATTTTTCCCAGGATATGAAGAAGTTAGTTATGAGTGACTTACATGCATAATCTTGGAGGCTTGGATGTTTCTAATGGAATAAATTCATGTTGTATTTCTTTTCATGTTTTAATTTTGAAAATATGAATGAATATTGATTCTAATAATACTAATCTGATCTATCTTTCTAGACACGATTTCCTTTTGATCATGGCAATGTTATGTAATAAGGCAATGACTCTAGGTAACGATGATTGGGGCGTTGGAGAAAATTATGAGATTCATATTTGTTTTTATTAAGGATAACATGTAATCTATGATCGATTTATGGTATTTTAATTTTATATTAACTGAATTATCTATTAACATTAAAAGAATCATGTAGTCATTGTAATAGTTAATGAGGATAAATAAGGGTAAAAACAAAAATATAAGGACTAATTTTTTTTCATAACATGTATAATTTACTTTTTATGAATTTATATAGACCCAAAATCATCTGATATTATAAATAAACCATCATGGTTCCATTTTAAGTGAAAATTAAATTAAATTAATTTAATAATTTGAGAAATTCCAAGGGCACCCCTCTACTATCCTCTAAAAGGGAACCTATTACTCACATTTTCTCACACTCTAAAGCCATTTTGGATCATGTATTACATATACTAATACCTTATTATAATTATTGTCTACATAATAGAGGTCTTATTTTATGTATAACAACCCCCGTAGTGTCCTGATGAAGTTTTGAAACACATTATTTACAAATATAAGTATTGTTTTAATTAGTGATTCTTGTTTGTTTCCTCATTAATAACCCTAAATAAAATTCAACCATAATTAAATAATAAAACCAGTATAATCCATATTGATAGAATTTATTATGTAATTTTTATGACCTATATCCATATCCACTTCTATAAAATAGGAAAAGAATCATTCATGTGTATGGATAAATACTTTCTTCCAGACAAATATAATTTGATTTCCATCACTGTCTCTCATGAATAGTTATAAGGATTTGAATTATTATTCATATATGATATTAATGAAGTATTAATCTCTTTTAAAATATTATATATCATTTACATTTTTACATTTCCATGCATAGAAAAATGATGACATCATTTGTGTGTACATGGGAATTATCTTGGACTCAAAGTGATGTAATTGTTTTCATCACCACATAACATGGATTATATATATAAGTATATTTAAATTATAATTATGATAATAATTAAATTTTTTTAAATTTTTAAAGATAAAATAATACTCAATGTCCATAATTATATTTTAAAAGTGAAAATGTTACTCAAAACATGTGTATGACATAACCTTACCATGATTTCAACGTAGATAACGTTTTCATATGATTATTTAATTAATGGACTTAAAAGTATAATTGATGTATTAAATTTATAATTATGGAATGAATTATATCATTTATATTATTTAATTATTACTTCCTTGACCATAGTTAATAGACCAATGTCATTTTGGAATAAAGTACCAAATATTGTTGAAATATTCAACGTGAACATAAATAATTAAGTAATTATTATAACATGGTAATATGTTATAAAAAGGAATAAAATTTTTAATGGGACCCCATGAAATTAAATAATTTTTTAAGTTTATTATTCATGATGTTAATAAATAAATGAATATTATGACTTATAATAACAAAAATTCATAACAAAATTTTGTTTGATTCAGTTAATCTTATACTTCACAGATTATATCATACTGAGATTATATTTGAAATGATTATTTATTATCTTAACATTTATTTCCAACTTCCCATATAGATTTACATACAATATAGATAATATATTCATTTAATTAATTTTCACTTCAGTGATTGTATTTTTCAAATGGAAATTCTTTTTAAAACCCACTTTTAATGTTAATTTTTCATTTAATTTTACAATGGTATAAAGAACTAGTTTTTATCATATATGAGATGAATTAAACATTAAAATTTCCTGAAATTTTAATGATTTAATGATAATTTTATATCTTTTTTGCAGATCATTTCAAATAATATGGTTTCAATTTTATATGTGTATATTTTATATTTTAAATGTTTTTTTACAAGAAAATGGTATTTTGATATCCAAAAGTGTTTTTAACATTGGTTTAAAATTAGTATCAAGCATTTTATTCATGATTTCTTCATTGGAATAATTTATTATGGTTTCACCAATAATATTTCCGGTTAGTCTATTATGGAATAGATTTTGGGTGTCCCCATATAGTGCTCTAATGCATTGGATAATGATTTTTTTGGTATAATTATTATTAATGTGAAATTTATATTTTTTACAATTTTTATTCTTTATTTTTGTTTTATAATGGTTTTATAAATATTATTTCTTTATGAACCTACATTAGTTTTTTTATTCTCACAAGTTAGTTTTTATGGAAATTGTTTTATTATAAATAGTTAATATAATGATATTTTTTAATAGGTTATTTATTTTTGTAGGTAAAAGATGTATTTTTTAAGAATTTTTTATTGGGTTTTCACTAGAATAGCGCTTCCCAATATTTTACATCCATTAATAACATTTTAATTCTAAAATATTTTTAAAAAAATATTTTCACACGGTATATAAAAGATTAATGAAAATTATGAGAACCAGGGGAATGTTACAATGTATTTTCATAAATAGAAACAATGTATTATTTTTAAACATATATTTTATTTAATGAAAAAATGGATAACATTTATATTTTACAACTTACAATTTATGGATTTATCGTATAATATATATGAAAAATTAATTAAAACTCAAAACTAGATTGTTTCATCAAACTAAAAGAAACTAAATTCACGACTAAAACCCAAGATCATGTAATGTTTAATAATGGGCCCTTACCATTGTTAATATGGGATAGTTATCTAACTTTAGTAGTTAGCATATTAGTAAAAGAATGCACATGAATTTTTTTTACTATCTCAAAATGATTAATCATTTGAATATCACCATGATTGTTTGTATATGATATGTATGTACAAAATGGTATTTTTCAAATAAACATGGAATTTGTGTTGGGAAGGAATCGAAAGGAAAACGTACTTTAAAATAAGAATCCTGATATGATTGGAATCAGATAAAAATACTTTTCTATAGAGATGGATTGGTTTAAAGAAGATATAAATGGTGGTGTTATCCATTTAACGGAGTATCCGGACTAAACACATATGAATGTGTCAGTGGTCAGGCATTTTATGAGGAAATATCCTCTATAATTAAGTGGAATCATAGATCCTATGGTATCCAAAGTATGGATCAATTATCTAAAAAATATATTGAATGTCATGAAATTTGTAAAATTCTAAAATTTTACCCTATCCATTAATTTTTTATGGTGAAATAGGTTGTTGGTAGTATCATGTAAAGAATAACTAGGATAAATATAACCTTGATGGTATAGAATTATAATATTTAAATATTATTTTCTCATAAAATTATTATCCTAATATTGTTCTACATATAATGAGAAATCAATTTCTATTACTGAGGTATTATTATGATGATTCTTCAGCTGCATATAAATCCAATATTATAAGAATATCTAGATACATACTACATTATGTTTGGGAAATTTATTATAAAAAATAGTATATTTTAAACTAATTTTGAACCAATTTGATAAATAACATTATATTCATGAGAATATAATGTCTATGAAAAACATGTTCTAATGGTAAAAATATTGAGATGGATTTGGAAAAAATGTATGTTCCTTGTGATAATAAGACCAAGAAAAGTTTGGTTGTAAATAGAATCATTCATCAACGAAAGTTAGAGGAAATAAAATAAAACCATCATATTTTCAAATGTGTGGTAAGAAAAACCAAGGATAATTGATTATGATGTTTGGAAATTGTTACTCTTACAATTGAGTTTTTTTGGAACATACCTATAATGAATGAAATCCTGAAAAACGAAAGATTGGGGTAATAGATATCTATAAAATGGTAACTAATTTTACATTCATCAAGATAGGTCATTATGATAATATGTAACTGATGTTAGGTTCATAAGATATAAATTATCATGATTAGTGACACGAATTTGTACAAAATTCATTTTCATCTACAATAGTTGATGTTGGGCTACGAAATGAATTGGTGGATAATATCTTACCTTTTAATTCGAATTATTCCAATACACTATTTGATTATGGAACTTTTTATTATTTTATCTCTGATAAATACTCAATAATACCTAGAATATCATATCATGATGGTATGACATAACTTTTGGTTAAATCACTGAGTGGGGGAATTTCATGAAAAAAAATATATGGTATTTTTTATTTTTATTAGTGAAATTACCCATTCCCGAAAATATTGTCAAACTTACTACACTATATTTTATTTTATTTTGGTTATTTATTTTTTATCATTTTATCATGAAATGGTTTATTTTAGGGATAATAATTTTTTATTCAATGATTTCATAACATTAGTAACCTTCCATGATTGCATGATATTTTTTAGATGTAGAAGTGAATGTTACATTGAATAAGTCATTGAATATAATTAAATAGTTTGGATTTGATTTTTTCTAGTAGTTAATGATTACATTGATTCTTTTTTGTAATTATTTACCTATATTTTTTATAATATGGAGAGGGATATTATTGCTTATCTTGTCCCTAATGCAATATATATTTCAAAATCCCCTTCTTGAAGGGATCTTATATAATATTTTAATCTAATTTAGAAATTTTATTTGTTTCAATATAATGGTTTTATTCATTTATGTACTTCACCATATGGTTCTATTATTATTTTTATTAATAAAAATATGGTTATATGAATATTTTAATGGATTATAGGGTTTAAAAAACACCACTATTATTAATAAGTAACATTTTGGTCATTTTGATGATTTTTTATTAGCTATAGGGTTTGTAGTACTTCTCATAGACTGATCATAGTTTTGTTTACCATTAGATGAAAATGAATGATGAAGAGATTATGAGGACTTAATTTTTTACAATATATTAGCATTATGAGTTTTTTGTTATTATATTTGGGATAAAAATTCCCTTTTCTAAATTTATGTATCTTATGAACAGAGTCTTAGTTGGAATTTTTTTTTAATTTGTTGTATTTTTTAAATTTTGATTTTTGGTGACAACATATTTCATTCCATGGGTACATTGTTTCTAAAGATGGAATTACAGTTGACCCCACTCAAAATGTTGTTAAAGAATGTACACGACCAAAAAAATTCTTCATAGATTCAATGTTTTCTAGGGATGAAAAGTCACTTCTTAAAGATTTATTAAAACATTTCTTATATGTTTTTCTTATTACCTATGTTAAAATGAAATAATGTTAAATTTATATTCAAGAAAGATGTTGATGATTATTTTCTGTTCTGAAAAATATTTTTAGTAAATGTTCTAGTTCTTTCCGTACCCTCTATTAAAATGGGTTTTTTTCAATAACATTTATTCTTTATCAAAGGGACTTGGTTTTGTTATAATAATGAAATATCAGGTAATTGAATCTTCTTCACATATATAAAAAACTCATTTGTTAAAATATCTTACATGTGATTTCGGATTAGTGACTGTGGTGTTTAACTTAAATAATATTGATGAATCATTTATATTGTGAAATGTGTTAAATATATAATGATGATAAATGACTGGTGTATATATTCATAGAGGATTAATTGAACTTGTTTTAACTAATATGGATGGAGTTGATTAAGAATTATCATTTCATAACCAATTACCATAATCTAAAATACATCAATGTGGTAAATTCCTTGCATTGAAAACATCATTCATCATTAACCATGATACATTTTAAGAAAGACCCTATTGGTAAATGATTTAATTTTTTTGGACTAGTTTTTGTCAATATAGGAAAATCCTCTTTTTTGTTTTAGGTTTCAGTGTTTTCAAATTTTCCTAAAATAATTAATATTTCTCAGAAGGTGGATCATGCTTTTAAAAAAAGAAGGTAGAATAAAAAAATATAACTATTTATCTTAATTTTAATATATATGAATAATGTGTTAAATTTTTTTGAAAAATATTATGTATACCTTGTAATTCTTATTAAAATAAGGAATCATTAATAGATTATCATTATTCTCAAAAAAATTTCATTCAAGAGGCACAATGATTTAAAATTAACATTGATAGTATTACTACTTGGATGTAAATAAATGATATATTTATTGGTTTTCCTTGAGATGTTTAACTTTTCAGCATGTTAATGAAGGACAAGGTTTACTAAAGGGCATGCTTCAGCCTTTTCCAATTCTAATGTGAAAATGGAAAAATATATCTATGAATATTTTGCTGGGACTAAAAATGATATTTCAAGGTAACAATATGGTTTTAGATATTTTTTATAATTTAACTAAATGATTGAATTTCTTTCCAATAAAAGTAACCATGTCTTTAGATCATTATCAACTATATATTGAACAGATGGTGAGGTTACATGGAGTTATTCTCTTCACTGTATCTAACAATTATCCCATGTTAACTTCTAATATTTATAAATCCCATTAGGAACCATTGGATACTAGATTAAATGTCAACACATATTTTTCTTCTCTAGTCAGATGGTTATTTAGAATGATAAATTAAGAACATGGAATACAAGGTTGATTATTTTTTAGCAGATTATAATGGAATTTGGAATAATCATATTAGTTTTATTGATATTTATTATAATATCATTTTTTTATTCTAGTATACACATGTCACCATTCAAGGAATTATATAGAATGTATTTCTAAACAACATGGTTTTGGGATAAAGTATGTGATATGATGTTAATGTGACCCAAATTGATTAATGATGTGGCTATAAAGGTGAATATTATTCTACAACATATGACAATTTCTTAGAGTAGGAACAAAATTTGTGAAGATAATTAGAGAAAATATGATTAATTCTAGTCTAGTTCACATGTATTTAATATACATAGTTTTTAGAAAATTTTAAATCCTTGAGAATGTCATATAAGTTTCATACCGACTAGTGCTTCCCCCTGAGGTTATACATAGTACACAATGTTTTTCCAATATCGATGTTAATAATTTATATTCCATATTCGTCACATGTTTTGAAACCTGAAGTAGTTCTACTAAAATATAAATTTTACTATTATGAAATTCCTATTCATATTCTTTATCATAGAGTGAATGTATTTCAAAATTATGGAATTCACAGCGATATGGTTTTGTGGAAAAATTAAATTTTTTATGAAAAAACATGAGAATTTAAAAAATCAATGAGGTAATGTTATCATAAAGGGTATAGTTGGTGACTAAAACTGTGATGATGAAATTTAAGAAAGGGAGATAATTTAACATCCTATGAATTGATAAAATAAATTTATTCCATATTTATTGTTATTTTTAATTAAATATTTATATTTATATTATGTATTTATTAAATAAAAATGGAAATTGTTATATTAAACTCTTTTTTATAATATTTAATATAAAAGATGAATATTAAAATTTTATAATTTTAAGTTGGAAAAATTATTTTCAATTTTGAATTCATCTGGTCAAAATAAACATTGAAATAATTTTTATTAATTTTAAGAAAATATTTATTTTTTAATTTATAGGAAAAATTGTTTATTATTATTTAAAACTATAATTTATATAGAAGGAAAATTTATAATTTTTATTAGAAATAAATTATAAGTAAAACATTATTATTTAAAATAATGTAAATATTATTTTTAAGTATATTTTATACTTGAATTTAGTATCATTTTTTTAATATTTAACAGAACATTTTTTCCCAAAACCTACTTTTTTATTGAGCTTTACTAATTTGAGTTAAAATTAAATTATAAAAAATTTGGTACAACCACGAAAGCGGCACACGACACAAAGAAGAAAATTACAATAAATCGCAAGTCTGGGGACTTGACCCCACAACTTGCCCCTCACCCCACCCAAGCCCTTACCACCGCACCACCAATAGTGGGGCTAAAATTAAGTTATAAAACATATATTATTTTTAATTTGAAAACCACATTTATAATTCATAATAATTGGGCCCAAATTTATTAAATAATCCCCTTTTATTTTTTGAAAAGAAAATAGTATCATTAGGAATAAAACAAATCATCTTTCCATATTGACCGTTTAGAAATAAAATTGTTAGTCATGCATATGCATGACCTACCATTACCATGATAGAAACATTGTTCATTTTTTCATATAAAAATTTATTTAATTTATTTAATTGTATAGTTTATTTTTAATATTGATAATTATTTCTTCAAGATTATTATAGATATGATGAAATTATGACATCTTGGACTGTAGTAAACATGCCATAATCATTTTGGAATCGAGTAGCGAATATCATCAAATTTTATGATAAGAAATTAAATATTTATTTTATTGTTTCAAGATAGTTTCAAGTTTCATTATATTATTAATAAAAATAAAAAATGGATCACAAGGAATAAAAAAAAGATCATATTTTTAGTAATAATGAATATTAATGACATACATTATGAGTAGGTCTTATGGTCGGGGAAATACTTAACTCAACTTTCATCATTTGAGTTAAACATCAACATCATTGATTCTGACATCCTTAGAATATATGTTAAATTACTATTGACAATTTTTATTTCATTTAAAAATTTTTATATGTATTTATAGATGATACTGTTAATAAATTAATTTTTTTAATGCAGACTTAAATGGTATAAATTTTAAATCGGAGTTCCTTTTAACGAAAAACTTTTAATGTGTCTTTTTATTTAATTATTACAATGGTTCAGAGAAATTCTTCTCTAACATATAAAACATTACAAGAATTTACTAATTTCATGAATAATTAGTGTTTTAATATTTTTATTATATTTTTTTCACAGTTTTTTTCAATCAACATTATACATCAATATGGTATAAAAACTATATTATAAACAGAAGGAATTTTTTTTAAAAATGTTCTACCATGTTTTGTGAGTTTAATTTTAGATTAAGATTTTAAAATTATGTGAATTTAAAATGATAAAATGGATCCTATATTTTAAATAAAGTTTTTAGTTTTTTAAATATATCCCTTATTTTTATCTTCATTGGGATTATTAAATACGGAATATATTTGAGACATGAGTATGGGTAAAATGGGTTAAACTGGGATAAAATAATTGGACAACGTTTTAAAATATCATCAATATCATCTTTATTATATTTGTTAATATTTTATAGACCATGAAAATATATTATTGATAAATAATAAATTTACATACAATTTAATAAAATTATAAGATTTAAATTACTTTATGTAGTGGATAGTGTAAAATATTTCACTTTCATGATATTAATATATATAATAATTTTTGAAATGGATATAAAACATATTTCTTAATAAAAATTGATATCTTAAATTGGAATGATTTTTTAATGATGGAAATTTATGTTATATATAATTTATTAAATTGTTACATTTTATTATTATGCATTTCCTTGTGAAAATATTCATTAAAATTCCTATTCCATGTTCATTATGGGGTTTGACAAGGATAAAAAATATAAGAGTAAATATTCTCAATTTTCCACTTTTAAGTTCATATTTTCTTCAACCATATCCTTACCTAAATTATGCCACATATATAAATAATTAATATATAATGATTTTAATTGAATCTTAAATATCTAATGAAATATAAAACATTCACACCATTCTTGTATATGCAAACTCATTAAAAAAGACACCATTGTCGAAATATTTTCTCTTCATCCCCTTTATAGATAATGAGTTTTTTTTTCACCACCATTAAGCTAGATATATATTAACATAAAATATATTATAATGAAATGTTTAAGTATATTATATATTCTTAGACATTTGAAATAAATATATATAGTTTTTATATTAAATATAACAAAACCATTTTTTAAAATTTTGTAAAACTACCTAAATGAACTATCCATAAACCATTAACATTTTTAAAAAACATTCCTCCCTATAAAAAACATGTATGAATATTTGTGAAAATTACATTATATATACTTATGTGAACACATATTTATTAAACTTATGTTATTTTAGTATAGTTTAATACAACTATGATATTTTACAATAGGTGTTATAAAAATGGAACTATAAAACATACAAGCACATAAATGTTAGTTAAAAACTATGTATCATTAATTTGATTATAAATGAATTTCAAAAAAATATAATATATAAAATATTTATTAAATATGTTCCTAATTATATATCTAATGAATAAATTTTTATTAACCATTATAATAAGGGAAACTATAGAGTGATTCCGGAACATAACATAATGTTTCCCTAGAATCTCTATTTTTATTTAGGTTGTTAAATTTATCACTGACACTCACTTTATATATCAATTTAATATTTTTTAAATATTTTAATTTAACTATGTTTTCTTTATATATATATAATAATAATTAATATACCATCATTTGATGTCCTGATATATTATTAAATTCCATGTCTTGAATGAATCCTATTTAATTCCATGGCTTATTCATATGATATGAGGAATGATTATGAAACCCATTTATTTAAATGGGATATCCTTATGTTTATTAAATTTAATTTTTTTCATTTTTTGGACACATTAAAATGAACATTTTGTAATGTTGGAACCCAGATAGATATCAAATTCATTGGGTATTTTTTCCCTCTTGATAATATGCATATGAGATTAGGGAGTACGTCTAATCTATTATGGGAATTTTTCCACCATGTGATGTTCTATAGAGACTTAATAATCACATATTTTTGTATGATGTTATGAGTTTCATTGATATTCCAATCATCCCATGATATAGTGATTCAATGTTATTTATTTGGTTTCTCAATATTTTTATTGATGAGTCATCCCTTCTATGATATCATGTAATGACTTTGGCTCATTTTTCTTCTTCATTATTATGTTTATTACCTAAATAGGGTTTTTAGATCACCAATTTCTTTCGATTGATTACCAGGGTATCTTATGATATTTCTTTGTGATAAAATTTATTTAGAATCACATTAATGGGACTAAAATAATCTTATTTATTTTAGACTCATATTGTAAATTTATATAAATTTCAATCCAATGATAGTAGGATTTTAATTACAGGTCTTGTATTTATTGATATATGAGTAAAACATAGTGTAATAATTTTTTAAATATCTAGGGGAACATTATTTGGTATGAAAGGATTACATAGTTATCTTTATCCATTAGGACTAGAATATCTGAGTGAAGTCCTTACATGTAATTCTATTTATAAGAAAACATCATATATTTTGGAGAAGTGTAAATTGAGTGTTTAACAATAATGTATATCCCAATAACTAAAATAAAAGTGTACATGTATTTGGAAGAGATGCATATAGGGGTCATAACCCAAAAGGTTAAAATTGGGAAATTACATGATAATACCATGGTTGATGAGAATGAGGCCTTGTTACCAACATGGTTTGGCACTCCTAAGAGATATGCTTTGGAAAATTCAAAAACACATTATGAACCATTTTGAAGTGATTATATATATTGTTATATGAGAAATAAAAATATATTATATTATAATATTTAATGTAAATTAAACCAAGATACTCATATGTTATAATTTACATGTCATTTGAAATTTATTCCTTATATGTTGATAGTTTCCCTTTTATATGACTTTAATTTTCATACTATCATCAATCATTTTTTGGATATAGTGAAGGTCATAATCTATAATAAAATAGTGAGAGGTATTCTTATTATAGATTGATGGTATTAAAATAAAATATATTATTATATATCAAACCAACCATTCATGTTATGCATATTTACTATAACTATTAAAAAATTACTTCAAAAGATGGTTGTTGAGTTCTCTATGAATATAGAAAATGAAGCAATTTTTTTTCCTGAATATATAAATTCTCCCCATTTAATTTTGTGTTATTAACCTCTTAGAAAATTATCTCACATCATTTAGTGGAGTTTGTTACTGTATTTATAATATATTGGTTGTCCAAATATATAACCATCATCATCTTTTGGGTGAGGGAGATCAATCTTGACATTATAAGTCATCCTATGATACTATACAAGTGTATGGAGGAGGTTAAATCAGCTATGAAAAATTATACTCATGTGTGAATATTATTTCATTATGTGAAATAATATAAAACTCAAACTATTAAGAAAAATTATGTAATCATTATTAAAACGCATACATTGTGATGGATTATAAGCATATTTTGCATGATGTGATTCCTAGTCTTTTTCTTGACGGATTGATTAATTTCTCAATGAATCTTATATGTGTTTCTTTTCAAATATCAATGAATCTATACATAATTTGCACCATTAATATAAAATAATAAAGAGAAGTTATATGTGGTTTTCAACAATGGTTTTAGATTCTTTAGTGCTTCACTGTGGGGTAAACATGTCTTCTTAATCAAGGAGAATGATGAGTTAATAATCCTGTTTATTGATTATTGTGAATCCAACTATATCGCGATAAATAATATATATCCAAATATCTATATAGATTATTTTTTCCATTAACTATGAGGGTTTTTATTATTTATGTAATGTGATCATTGGTTAGGATATCTCTAATTAATATATACGAAATAAAATACAAATAAATAAACATATTTATATATATTGTAAAGACATTAAAACAAGTTATGGACACCAAAAAACTAAAATTATCACCTTAAAAATAACTCTCTCTCTAATGGAATTTGTGGAAATATTGAATAGATTCTTTACAGATTACCAAGAAACATTTTTTGTAGTCTTTTTAGGTGATATTATGATATACTCTAAATTCATGATAATAAGGAGAATTTGAGTACTGTAATAATGAAATTGGGAAGATAGATTCTTTTTAAATATTTTAGTAAATGTATGTTATGGATAGAAGAAGTATTATTATCGGGCCATGTTATCACCATGAAACCGATATCTATAAATACTTATAAGACAATGAAAATTGAAAAGTTCCAATGGCCACAATCATAAACAGAGATACACAGTTTCCATGGAATATATGGTTATTAACTGATATTTATAATAAACAATTTATGGTTATAAAACCTACTAAAAAACCTGAATTAGGATGAATTATTTTTTTGGATACATTAATGTGAAAAAAAGTAATAAAATTAAAATTGAAGCATATCACTACACAAGTCCTCATGTTTCCTTCGAGTAGGGAAAATTTAATGGTATATAGTGAATCATAAATGCGTGTATAATGATATCTACTCAGGAATAAATGAAAATTGATAGAATAAACCTCAATGAATATAATATTTCAATCGTTGAATTATCCAATTCATGATTTAGAGTTTCTTGAATTGATATTCACATTTAAAATCACACAAAATTATCTCTAAGGTGGGATGTGGGAAATAAATATGCTTTATTTGAGCCTAAAATATATATTCACATGGAAGGAACATAATATGAACCAAAAACATTGATATAGTAGATCTAGGATTAAGACTACTCCATAAATATGCATCCTGTGAAATATAAAAAAATGTGAAATTATTTATGTAGTAATTTTAATATAACCATAACTGTAATGAGAATTGATATTGACCTAGTATTCATAGGATTGCAATGGATGGACATGTAAAGGATAGAAAAATAGCTGTCATTTATAAAATTTTATTTTAAAGATATTTTATAGAGAATTCAAAGGATGCTAAAATTGATTATGTGGAAGTATAGAAGAATTTGGAATCCATATTAAAATTGACACACTCAAAGAAAGAAATTGATCAAAAATGAGTCATATAATTTGGGTCAGGATTATGTGTACCATCAAACAATGAGATAATGATATAGTTTTTAAATTATTCACATAGCACAACCTTCTCTATCTACTAAGAGAGTGAAAATATTTATCGAGATATTATATAGAATTGTAGGGGATATATAGAGAAGGGTATCACAGAATATAAATCAAAATTCATATTCTATGATTAGGTGACTGATTAAATGAAAAAAATCATAGGTAGGGATACAACTATTCTCCATACCTACATCGAAATAGGAAAACATCATAATACATTTTGTTATAGGAATTATGAATATATCAAGAAGAAATAAATTTATATGGTCTATGGTTAAATATATTGTAAAAAAAGATAATTTCATCACTATTATAGAGGAAATATCACTTGATAATCATGCAATTGTATACATCATTTAAATTTTTAGGCTTTACCTAACACCATTATCGATTTTTTTTGATAGAGATGTGATTTTTATCTCTATGTTATAGAAAATTTGCAACAAGATTTAAATACTAGGGTGAATCTCATTACATCTTATTAACCCAAAACTGAAATCTATTTTCATCAGACTATCTAAAAACATGATGATATGTTGATATATTGATCTATGAAATTTAAATGATATTGGGATCATCATATTACTCTTGTATTGTTCTCGTATAATACTAGTTTTCAATAAAACATCAAAATGGATCCATTTGAAAACCATTATGAGATGATATGTAGAATACAAGTGTTCTTGGATGAAGATAGTGGATCCTATATATTGGGACATTAAATGGATAGGTAAATAATAGAAATGGTTAAGACCATCCAGTGATAATCTAGGGATGCACTGAGTTGATAGAAGATTTAGTTTGGAATAATCAATGATACGTGGTGATTGAGGTTAAATATGTGTCATATTTTATAATATAATTTACATAATGCACATTCCACATGATGAAAACAGTAATATATTATTATTTAAATGTGAAAAAATTATTAAAAGAATAAAAATTTCTATATGAAATGAAAATATTGTAATAGGACAGAAAATAGAAAATGAGTTCAAAAAAATGTGAGAATTTGGATATGCTCGACCCATAAGAATATCCTCACATAGACAACCATTATTGGTATAAATTAGATTATTATTAATTCAATATTATTATTGAGTATAAAATATATATAAACATTACTGATATATAAGTGAATGATAAATGAGTGATACGTGAGGTATTTATTGAAATTTGGGGACATATATGATCGTTTAAAATTTGACAGTTGGAATTGAAATATAATAGTTGGAATAATAACATAACTATTACAATACTTATATTACTATTTCTAATAGTATAATTACCATTAGAGTAGTATCCTAACATATATAAGTGAAAAATAATATTTATGAAATTTAAAAAAATGAAAATAAATAATATTTATATCATTGTCAAAGTAAATAAATTATTCAAAAGTCATAAATTAACTATATTTTATTCTTCTTGAATAAATAAGTGTTAATTTCACATTGATTATAAATATATTGATTAAATTAATTTATATAATTTTTTTTATGAATTAATATTATGTTGTATTAAATTTATATGAAAATTTTATGATACCATATGAAATCATTCAAAGGGTTATGAAATTAATTATAATAATAAAATCATAGTTTCAAATAAATATATTCTTTATGTAAAAAATGAAATTTATAGAATATTATAATTATATTCCAAAAAATTATTTCATGTTTTTAATGTAGATGTTGAATATTTGTGAGGGATATTTTTTTATATTTTTCTGAAATAGTTTAATTATTTTTTGAATAGTAAAATATGGTAAATTTTGGTATATTACATTATAAGCATAATACACGAATTTATTAGTCAAGGAATATATAGAAACTTATTATAAAAAACACATATGAATTTGTTTTCTTTCATATAGTCACAATAATTAGTATATATGTAGTCATGATCCATAAAAATAAACTACAGAATACTATAATAAAAAACTCCCACATCCTATACTTATAAATACCACCTCTTCTCTCATTCCTTCTAAGAAATAAATAATATATAGTATTAGAAGAAAATATCTTTCTAAAACACAATATCATTACCTAGTGAATCAATACTCACAAAAATACCAAGGCATGATACCTTAGGTTATATTTCAAGGAGACGTAATTTAATATGTATTATTCTCAATTTTTCTCTTCAAAATATATTTATTTTTAACAAATTTCATTACCTCCCTAATTAAACATGGAATTATAAATCCATTATCACATATATATGGTAATATTATATTAGAAATGTAATGTTTCAAATACACCACTTTCCTATTTCTTTTTACATGAAAAAATGAAACCTTTTTCTTATTTTATCTGTTTTTCACCCTTATGAATGATGATTTCTAATTTTACACTATAACCTTAATGGTAGGTTTAAATTCAAATATAATCATTTAAAAATAAATAATTGTTTATATTATATGTTTTACTTCACATTTTCTACTGAAAATTTTTCCATAAAAAGAAATATAATGAAATGAGTTCTTAATGATCTGTAGAGCCATCTAAATAAATTGACAACAACAAATTAAAATTTATACTAAAATAATATTACATATATCAAAAAAAATGTTAAATTTGGAAAATAATATTTTTATATAAATTAGTACCATTTTAGTTTAGTTCATTAGTTCAAGTCCCATTTCAAAGGAACTCCAATAACTATTCAAAACTTATATAACCACTAAACTATGAACTGAAGTCCTGAGAAAAGTGATTATAAAAAAATATAATTTAAATGATTATAAATGAAAAAAATTATAATAAGTAAAAAATAAATGGAGATGTTTTGGAATTATTTAATTAATGAATATTATTTAATTATAAATGATATTATCGGAAACTACATAGAAAATCTATGACCTAGGGTAAGGGATCTCCCTAAACAACACTTTTTGTTTAGGTTATCACATTTCTATCTCTAACAAGCATTACAAAAATATTCAATGTTATGTAAAGATTTAAAATTTTATATATATTTCTCTTACATATATACAATTCATTATCTTCATTCCTTTATTGGGGTAATACATACCAATGTTCTATCTCTCAAATACATCCCATTTCATTCGATATAAAATTATTATGATATGTGGAAATATTATGAAACCTATTTCATTCAATGGGTATTTTTTAAGCCTTAATATTTGTTAAATTTTGTGGAACCAATATTTATAAACATGATATGATGGGTTTTGTTAGATAGTTCTCAATTTCACTTGGTTATTTTTATTATAATTAGATAATATCTATGTGATTATAGGGTGATCCTAATCCACACTGGGACTTTTTCCATCATGTGATGTTGTCTGGAATGTTATCCTTGAATTGTTATCATTTCATGTTATGTGTTTCTTCCAATTTCTTAATTTTTTTTATTATATTTTGATTCCATGTTCTTTATATTATTCGTCCATAGTATTATTAACGAGCCCTGCATTCTAAGATATTGTGTTATGCCTTATAAATCTTATAAAGTGATTTATTACAATTTTTATTCACTTAATGGGATTTTTAGAATACCCATTTTATTTATTTTCCCCATGTTATTCTATAATATTTATTGAGTTGAAATGAAATTATGATTTCATTAGAGATATTAAAATAAAGATGTTTAATTTCAGTTTCATGTTGGGGTTTTATGTCATTAGTCTTACAAAAAGATAGGGTTTTCGATCCTATAAATGTATTCATCGAGCATATATTTTAAAATTCATGTAATCATATGTGTAAAAGTCTTGTATCACTATAACATACCAACTTTAGAGGGATTTAACTATAAATCAATTGGAGTTATCTGATGAAGATGTATATATTTTAACCAAATGTTTAAATATTATTTATTCATACACATCATTCAAATATTCTTCATCAATGATAAAAGAATAACATAAGTATATTTATTATATTGATATTTATTTGTTAATTTAATAACATAGATCCATAATCTATCCCATTATATTTGAAGTCAAAAGAGTCATTTCTGTGTATGGGGCAGTATCACATCGCGAACCGATGTAATTGTTTTTACATCATTGTATTCACTGATGGTTATAATGATATATTTAATTTATATATATGAAATTAATGAAGTAATTTTCATTATTCATTATATTATATAATATATTTTCTTATATTTACATTACATGAAATTTTATAACATCATTCAATTATATGTGTGGGTTACCATGACCACGATGTGATGTGATTCATTTTTTATTATATCCAAAAATGGATGGTATATATAATTATATTTAAATAGCTAATATAATATTTTTGATATAGTAAAAATTCATTATAAATAAATTAATACCTTCCTTCATTATATTATATTTTTGGAGATAATGGAATCATTACACATGTGTATGTACTATCTACAGTCTCTACTATTGAAATGTAATTCATTTTTCACAACGACCCTTCATTATTGGATTTAAAATATTAATATTTGATTTAGAAATATAATTATGTAAATATTAATATTTTGGATATCATATAATAAATATCCAATTATCCATAGTAAACATACAAAATGCATTTTGATGTTAGAAGAAGAACATCCTAAAAACCAATATCAAGGACATAATTGCTTATCTATTTAAATATGACATTAAAATATATCAATTAAATGGATTAATAATAAATGATTAATAGTATATGTTATTATTGTGATAAAAGGTAATTAATATAATTTTATTATATGGCGGTAAAAATAAACACATATAATAGATGTACTCCATGTTAGTGATTTCATCCTAATTTCACATCATTTAGAAATATTTTACGGTTATACAAAAAATAATAATTATATGATTTATATAATTAAATTTTACATGTTATATAATTAATACCACATAATTTATGGTATTTTATTTCATAATTACACTTTTTTCATCGATGGGTACTTCTTGAATGTTTCTATGAGGTCAGTGTCTCATAACATAGTTTCATTCGATTTTTTTATATTATATCTTCAATATATATGTTATACTGTGATTATATGTTTATTGATATTATATTTTTTATTTTTTATTAAATATTTTATATGTGGATATAAAATTTTTAAACATAATCAATCCAATTAATAATTCTCAAATAATTTATATTATCTTTCTAAGTGTTATTCTTCTGAAACAGGATTTCATTGTGATATACATTTATGTTATGCACAAATCATATTTCATGAGGTGTATATACTGGCCCTTTGAATGTTATAACATGAATATCCTTATATTCATGTTTTATAAATATTCATAATAAGTCATTTATTTTATCATATTAAAATTTAAATGTTACCAAAACTACAAGGATTTTTGTTATACAATCTCATATTATTTTTGTATTTTTTATGTTTAATGATCATCTAGGATGGATTATATGATATTATTCTCATATATCAAAAAAAATTATTATCTGAAATTTTATAATGTTATTACATATTTATTTTTATTTTACACCATTATTTATTAATGAAATGTCAATAAATATGATTCTATGTGATTATGATCTTGTATCTTATTTGAGATTACAAATCATTCTATTGGATTAAAATATTTTTTAAAATGATTTCAATATTTTTATTTTATAAAAATAATTTTTTTAAATTTTCATTATCATTTTGTTTAACTACATATTATATGGTTTTATTAGGAAATTTATTTATGGTTTTAATGTAGCTCACATTTCACTATATCTACTAAATTATGAAAAATGGTTCTTTTTTAATTTAAAAAACATGAAATGATTTTACTAATAACATAGATATTTTTTTAATTAATTATCTAATTATTTTTTCGAATCATATTTTTATATAAATGTTTTTTAATAAATTTTTTACAATTTTTAGTTTTGAAATACGATTTTCAATGCGGAAATAATGTTTTACTAAGGAATTTTAAATTGTATTTTTTGGTATTTTTATTCATCAATGATAATAAACCATTATTTCACCTGTGCTTGAAAATGGATACAGTATAATGCTACCTGAATTATAATTTATCAATATATATTTTAATTGGCTCAAAATAATTTTTATGGACCCCATTTCATTTACATGCATAATTATAATAATAAAATAACAATATTAATTGTTTTGTTGAAAAATGAAATCCTAAACGTTTAAAGATTTATCTATGATTCTAGGATATTATAAATGATTATGGGTTGTGAAAATATATCTCATTGTTATGGGTGATCTAGATATATATCATTATGTTGTAAGATCCTAATACAGTTATAAACCTCATTGGTAAAGGTATTGAGTTAACCAGTTATTAGGTTCTCCAATGTGATAATTGGAATTTATGAATTATTTTAATCCATTTCAATTGTGATTATAATAATGAATTGAAAATGATTATCCCTATGACAAAAAATTATTATTTATGATAAAAATTAAATATGATATATCTTATTCCTAAGAATGGTTTCCACCTAGATTATTATTTTTTACCAATATGATTATTACCTTATTCTCAAATTATTCTCACTAATGAAATTAAATTTTTATTTTTTATGTTTAGAGATTTTATGAATTAGATCTCACCCTACTTATGTTTTCATTATCACTAATTTATGATTATTTATTTTAATATAATTTTATATATAATGGTTTCTTGTGTAAATAATTTTAAGATATATGTTGAAGACATAAAAAAAATTAGAAAATATGTATAATTTGGAAAATTACTCATTTAAAAAAATGGGTATTATTATGTTTGTGATCATTATATTTCTTGAAAAATATATATCTTAAAAAAAATTATATATTAGTGACACAATATTTCTACCTTATTTTGTTTGTTTTCATGAGTTGAAATTGTGTCTAATTTATTAGTATCAAATATAAAAATTTAAAGACTATACATTATAAACCAGTTATGGGAGTTCATGTACAAGTATACAGTAACACATATCTATCTATTGTAACTTGTGTCAAATTGGGAAAAAAATGGTCTATTAAGAGGTTAGGATGATTTGTTCACCCAATCGTCTCTTTGGGGTAAAATAAAACTCAAACAGGAAACAGATAATATTTTTTTCATGGTGTATTCATATATTCATGTTTAACATAACCACTTGATTATATGTGGATTAAAAATATTTTTCCAGTTTACATACAAAAAAAATTTCCTATAACTTCATGTAATTCCACTGATTTTTTGTATCATATATAAGAATTCCATATTTTTTGACACATCATCAAATTGAATATTTATTAAATATTTAACCCTATTTTTTTCGATATTTTTTCATTTTGATGATAATTTTGTAGGTATCCTAATGTATAGAGTAATTATATAAAATTATTAAAATCCATGATATATTTATTATCTGCCAAGTAATGTAATATAAGAAATATATAACCCAAAAAAGGATTTCTAACTAGTATTAGATGTTATTTCCATAGAAAAAACCATTCAAATCATTGATTCGTAGAATATGAAAATAGACATATTAACTTCATTGGACTATGTATTATTGATCCATAACGATCCCAATGGGATACCCAGGATACATAATCTCTAAAATATACCCATTGAGCTATTATTATATTTATACTATGTTCATAATTACTTTCCAAGTAAATGCAGTGATGTGGTTTTTTAAACCCCAAATTTAATATGTGTGTTTATATTTATATAATAAATCATTACAAAAATAATGTAAATTCAATGTAGTGGTTTTTATGATAGAAACATCTATTACATATTTAAAATTACTTTAAATTCCCACAAGTTTTATTTTATCCCTAATAACTGATAGTATTATATATATATCATAATGAAAAGTTTATAAATTAAATTAATAAATATTGAATAGTAACATCTATAGAAAAACTATATAATCTTACAAAATTACCTCTTCTCCCACAATTCATAACACTATTGGGGTGAATTCCCCCATATATAATATTTATTCAAATTTTAGTCTATTATTTCTATATTACAGACATATGTCTATAATTTTTTGTGGGATGCTCTTATCAATATAATGATAAATTAGTTTATTCTCACACATTCTACCATTTTCTCCTACTAACATAACCCTAAATTTTGTATCTTGTTTTTATATAATCCCTTATTGGATATGTTATATGTTATATTTTTTTGATTTAATAATATTTTGAGACTATTTTTCTACCTTTATCAAAATCACATACCCCATAATGTAATTTTAAATGATGGTGAATCTTTACAATTTTAACAGGTTTACTTTAAAACCATTTAAAAATTTATTATTTTATTAATATTTTATTTAAATTCATATTGAAAATGTCAATTATGGATCATTATGATTATATAGGATCATTAATAATTGTATTGATTGAATTCAAATAAATTTTGTCTATTAAAATTTTAAAATCTATTATGGAATATGTATTGATTAAGTAAAATTGTTATTTTAAATTTTATGTATTGTTGATACCTAATTATAGCTATTTCAAATTTTATTTTTATAGTTTGTGAGTAAAATTTTTCTTGACACCCTCTTCAAAAATAGTTCCCCTCTTAGTCAAGAAATGGGAGAAGATAGATAATGAACCATGGGTTCCACCCCTAGTAGGTACCGAGTTGGTTATTAGAGAATAGGGTATAAAAAACATGTAGATGGGAGGAACTACACTCTAAGAGAATCACGATAAGAGAGAGATAAGATAGAACAAAACTAGCTCCTATATAGAAAAAAATATAAAATAAGTGACTATAACAATAATATAATTTCATGCAAGAACTACTACAACTAAAAGGGAAAACTGAAAGAACCAAAGGACATGTAAAGATGAAAGTGAATACAAATCCCAAAAAGAACATAACGAAACACAAGATGGTAGAAACATGCCTAATCTCCATCCAGAACCAACTAAACTGAAAAAATGTTTATATATAGTTTCGGTGTATATAAATGTATACTTAGTCGAATCCTCCCCAAAGAATATCACGAAAAATTAAATAAAATAATGCTAATGCACAGTGAACTACAAGTGAAAAAAATCTACGCCAAAACAAACTACGTTTCCACCATCACCATTGATACTCTCCCAAAGTATCACATAAAAAGAAATATAATAATGAATATCAAGTGTACCCTACTACCACTTCCCCACTTTATTCATCTCTTCCACAAAATTGCACATCATGAACACCACATTCCAAAATGGATAGCCCACAGACACTTGGGAAAATCACCACAACATAAACCACATTGAAGATAAAACCACGTCTACATAAATAGATGTAACTTGTTAGTTTTTGGGATTCACCAAGGCCCATATAATGTGTCTCATAAATTCAGTATTATACATCAAGACATCGAAGCCCATACACTGACTAAGGATCCTCAATCCATCACAATCTACACATGTTATACCTATTGTAGTCCTTAGGAAACTATATCAAGAATGTATATATCATAAATAAAAACAAGACATTACATCCCTAAAAACACATATATGTGGATGAATGTGCATCATTTATACTATCATAACAACACAAGTAAATACCATGACAAGAGAGTTGTACCAAGCGGGTAGTCATCCATCCATCCACCCATCGGGGTGTTGTAGAAAATCCCCCAGGGCTTAGAATCCATAGAGTATCATTTTCCCAAACCAAAATGGTAGAGTTGAATATATAATCCTAAAAATACCCTGATATAATATATCTGAGAACCATTCTAGGGGAATATCCAAGTCTTAGGATCAACTACAACTAACATTTCTCCGAGTCTCATCTTCCACTTCTAATTATAGATAACCAATTATTAAAATACCATTTAATGGGAAACATAAAAACACTTTTTTCAATTTCTATAGTTTCAATTTATAATAATTAATTATTTAACCATTAATAAACCATTAAAAACTCCAAATTATTTTACATTAACATCACAAAGTACCATGACCTCAAAGCATAATCAATCTGAGTCCATGACATCACAGAATTACAACAATAGTATTGCATCTCTACAAGATCTATCTCCATGGTTTAAAAATTTATTCATTTATAATAAATATTTATCCCTATATTACAATATATTATAGGAAATCATTATATTCTACCAAACATTATGGGATCAACATGGTGAGTAGGTGAACTACCCTTCGAGTCATCACAACCCATAGAAGGCGGGTAGACTCATTAAACCATGAGAATCAAAATATAGAAATCATATGGCATACAATACACATATTCACATATCATTGAAAGAGGGTAGACAAATCCATCTATATCATGTAGTGGGTCATGTAATGTAGATAAATAACCCAATGTCCGTAGTCCACAAAACTTTTTTAAATAGGCATCCAACATTCATAATTAAGGGCACGCTCAGCTTCAATATGTTTGGTCATCTTCAGTGTCCTCCCCAACACCACATGCATATGACATTTCATCTCACCACTCCATGAATCAACTAATACCTAAATAAATGGGTTTCTATAAACCTCATACCACAAAATCCTTTGAGGCTCGAACATCCTAGGCTGACATACAAGCTTTAGGATGAAAACAATCCAATTATGATCTTGCCAAAAAACAAGGCTTTCATCATTCACACCTAATGATCCCTCATAGCGACAAATCACAATTCTCGTGGCCTTTACAAGATATTAGGAAACCCCGAACCTATAATGGAATTACCTGTAATCACAAAACCAATATTTATGCCATAAATAGTTAACTGATTCATTACTCACGGGATCAAACTATGGGAAAGGTAAGAAAAGAATTATCCCCTGATATCAAATATTAATTAAAAAAATTAAATTTACATTCATTTAAATCATTTAAAAACATGAAAAATCATGCTTTACATCCATTAACTAATTAGATTGAACATGCACCCATATATAAATATCATTAACATCAAATTCCAAAAACCACAATCGGGTTCATAAAATTAGCCCATTTAATTCCATAATCTTATTTGTTACCAACTAATAATAGATTTTTGTTATTTACCAATTATATAAATGTATAAATTCTAATAAATGAATGGTATAAGTACAAAATAATCTACAAAAATCATGTGGATATCTATTATCACTGTACAAATTAGTAACATCACGATACAATTGATAATAATTCCTTAATAGTGTTCAAATAATTATCATGTTAATTTAATTTTGATGTAAGGGGTATAAATAAGGTTAAATATATTATTTCATATAAATAAATAGATAATAAATGAAGCCCCTTCCTCAAAATGCTAATTGATGTTCTTCACATGATAACAGACCAAGGAACAAATCTATGATCACCCATCCCTCATTAATTGGATCCATCTGAGGACCATCTAACAAAACTACATTACAATAACACCAAATAGAAAAACAATTCGAACACTGTGTAAGGAAACTACAAAGAACGAAGATATAATTTGAGAGTAAAAATATCAAATAGGGAGAAATATATTGAAAACAAAGGAATAATGCACCATGGGCCATCATTGGTCACCTTAGATCGAAGAAGGAAGCAACAAATTGATCCATATTGAATGAATCCCCAAAAAACATGAAGAGGGGGTGGCCATACCACTTGATTAGGAGAGAGAGTGACAAAATCCATACGGATTACCAACCCAAGTGGCTAGATATTTTTTAATATAGAAAAAAAAGGAATTTGATGATGGGTAATCCCCTTTCTTGTTGTGTAATCCTCATATTTCCATGTTCTATGAAAAACACATCACATCTTAAATTTATTTTAATTTTCAAACACATGTCTATTAGATGTAGTGAAACCCACATTCCTATAATGAAATTATCAAGGTATTAAATCATACCCCCTTCCAGAATCTAGTTTCCAAACTCATATATACTTTATACGAGCATCCTCCAAGCACCTCAAGACATAGAAATGTCGAAATTGTGTATCCAAATAGATCTATTCAATTTCAATTAATGCCTACATCAAAAATTTCATCCTCAATAATCTATAACCAACCTATATAGGGATAGAAAGGGGTCATTCAAATATCCACCGCACACGACACCTCTCAAACCACTTTCTATGCCAGGAGCTCAACGACAACACTTAGGGAATATGAAAAAACCACGCAACAACCACAAGAATCTCCAAAAAAACTAATATGGGGGAGATAAATATAAAAAAAATAATGACACAATGAGAATGAGGAAAATACAGCTTTTATAACAGAAAGAGTTCTATTAAAAATGGATATAATTACTAGAAAATAGAAAAACGTCAAATAAGATGGAGTATTGAGTGAGTATCTATGACTCACATTTCTAAGTAATATCTTCTATTCCACTATTCCTATCAAAGACACTAAAGATGGGGATTTCATGACATTGAAACACCTTCTCCTAGTTTTACATGATGTCTATAGGATTATCCTTGAAGGTAAAATAATTATCAACATTGATTTTTCCCCAATTGATGATATGAGATTCATCATGAAGATAATGACAGATTTGTGACATGTGAAAAAATATCATGTATCTTACTCATATGAAGGGATGTTATACCATATTTTCTATTTCCCAAATATGAGACAACACCACAAATGTCCCAAATAATTAGGGAGAAACATTACTCACATGCTTCACAACTTCACATCCTTTGATGAGAATTCAACATTAAGAACACATGGTCCCCCAACATCGAACTCTTGATTTCTCTTCATCTAATATTCATGGTAATTATTATAATTCTATGATACTTTAATCCTCTCATCAATCAGATAAACCATATATATTATATTATGTACATGTTCCATTCCATGAATTACTTAATGTCTTACCCCAGTCCAAAAAAGAAGAATTGAATGGTCATCAATACAATTCGCCAAATAGTGTCATAATGATGGTGGAGTGAAAAAAAAATTATAAGAAAATTGTACCAAGGGTAGCTGCCACATCCACTAGCATCCAAAATCCATGACACCAAAGAAAAACTTATATTCAAAAGTCTAGAAGGTCTACACTATCTGACTATTTATTTGTAGATGAAAACTATTGGAAGGGAATAGCTATGAAAAACATTGTAAAAAAGACCTCTTCGCACTATGTGGGTAAAATAAGGATCATGATAATTAATGATCATCCTAAAGACTCCATGGAGTCTCACTATTCCATCTAGATACTACCTTCACACAATTCTCAGTGATATTATCTCTATATATTCTATAATGTTGGTTGATTTTGAAAAATTATCCATTGTCTCCCATGATGAATCATACCCTCCCCGAGCTCAATGTAATCCATTAACAAATACCATTAAGGTATCATCTTAATTCCACTGTTGAGCATATAATAGATGGAACAATCAATCAAGATCACAGTGACCTCCCTTCACCATTTATAAGACCAAACATCAAGAAAAAAGCCTTGAAAATGGACACTTCATCCCAGTCCTCGAAAAAGAAACCTCCCAAATATTGTTAAATATTGTCATTCTAGGATGTAGCACTAAAGGTGATCAATGGAACCCTTTTAGAACCATATCAACATTTCTAAAGGAATAAAATTCCTTCTATAATGAACAGATGGATTTATTAATCCTCATTAAAACCATCAGGGGCCTCACCACAAACATATCGGTCTCTCAAGACCTCTACATCAAGATCCCCCAACAAGGATTTATCCATAATCTGTACCAGAGATGAATGTACCATCATATTAAAATAAAATGTATTCCCGTGACTTCTCCTATATAATTTTACATTGATCAAAGTTCTTATACCACTCTCAATGAATCACCTAATTCATGAAATACATAACATTGTGAATTATTCCTCAAGGAATCATCCACAACATTCCACTTTCTATTTGTATTTGAAATCAAACTTTCATAATCCTATATGTACTCTATCCAATAAGGTTCACACATGTTCATGTCACATTAGTTGATAACATTCACCAATATCTAGTGATTGGTGATGAGCTAAAAATGATCACATGTGAGATAATGTCTCCACAATAACATGGAAAACACAACTTACTCCAACTAGAGATCATGTGTTTCATAGATACATTCATTGGGATGTAAGTGAAAAGATCTATAAGAAACGTTAAATCACTTCTATGTCGGATCAAAACCCAACTCAAGATGAAAATCATCATAAAAAATATGAAATTGATCTCCTTCATCTAGTTGAAAAAGAAAAATATCACTAAACAACATATCTTTCAAATACTCAAAAGATATATAAAAATGATTATTCTATAGGAATTATTGATCTTTTTAGGAAATATATATTAGATGAGTCGCAAACCAAAAGAAATTGACTACGATCATCCCGTAATAGCTTGAAAGTCCAAGGAAACAACACACCTCTCTCATTGTATTATGGACTTCCCAAAACACAAATAACCCTTTCATTGATATATCCATAGATACACTTTATTAGGAAAATATAGGCCCCATGAAACACACTTCTCGATCCCAAATTACACACTTCGGAATCTTCACAAATATCTTAACATAGTGATGCACTCTATAAATTATTAAAATATTTTCTGCATGATCCAACATAGACACGATGTATCCAATGATTTCATTGATGAAACCCACCCTAAAATTATCCAGTAACGCATGTAACAATGTGTTAGTTTACCCGATGCACATAGCTATATCATTCATCACCCTTAACAACATCAAAGCCAACTTGTAATTCCCACAAATACCTCAAAATGTATTTTTAGGAATATCCTCATAACAGACACATGTCTTATGGTATCCTGACCACATTTCTATCTTCATGAACTAAATTTCAAATTTTAGTTGATCGAATAGACCATAAATCATTGGAATAGGGTAAAAGATATTCATTTCTACATGGTTTAAGTGATAGCAATTGGTACACAACCACATATTGTGGTCATCCTTCTTTACGAAAAAATCTTTTTACCCCACGGTGACACACTCTGATGAATAAAACAAAACCACAATATAAAATCAAGTAACTTATTCAGATCTCTCATTTCATAAGGTGACGTCCCATTCAGATACATTGAGATAGATGACACACTTGGCTATAGCCTGATCTCGAACATGATATCTCACTAAGGTAGTAATGCTACATCCTACACTATAAAGTCATCTGTGTACACTTCTATGTCATTGGGAAACACCATCTTCTAATAATCTGATGTACTAAACATCTGCTCAACAATAAAAGATGACAAGGACATAACACACCACTAACCCATTTGAGGGTCTCACTCACTAACAAGCACGACTGGATCTCTATCTGCATCAATGAACATAATATTCCTCATGAATATTTCTGTTATATCATACAATGGAAACAACCAATCTATTCCAATGATGATTATATATGGATGTATCAATAAACATGTGAAATATACCCATGAGAGGTGCTTCCCCAACACTAGCTGAAAATCTTTTCATAATTAAAATAATCCAAATCAACCTCCAACTAGCATAGTCAAAGACAAGGTAACTAGAAGCATATCTACCTAGTGTACCAAAGCATGGAAAATTTTAAATGATATGATGGAGTGTCTGTCTCCTGAATCAATAAAGGCATGAACCTATGTATAAAACAATACAAGGATTCTTTAAAAAACCTCTGGATCGCCAGACACATGAAATTATAAAGCATGAAGGTAACATTGACTAGCTTCATGGCCTCTTTGACCCTTCCCACAAATACCTCCATGGATATTATATGGTCTCTAAGAGTTGTAAGCATCATGAGGCAGTCATGTTCCCTCCCCAACACCTCTTTGAAGATCATAATCTAGAAATACCTATTAATATTTCCATTCCTAGGACTACTGAAATGGAGGAACGTGATTCTAATAAACTAGTGAATTTATAATACTCAAAAACGCTGGGAGCTTTCACCGCTGATGACATGGCCTCTATAAGAAAATTATGCCTATGATCCCTTGGAATAAGCTAGATATCTCAATCCAAAATATAAATGGGACATTGATAGTTGAGACCTGACCCTACTGATCAGATAATTTTATATTGTAAAAACTAGGAACCCCAAAATAAGTCTCATCATTTTGTGAAATCCTATTGACTTTCGTCTTATGATGATACATTTCTATTTAACTTCTTCTCAATGACCTATTCCCTTTCTATCACATCATGGTATGTTTATAGAATTAAAGTAGTGAACTCACACTGGATATTTATATTCAAAAGGTCCTTGAAATTCCTCCCCTTAGCTTCTTCCTTTAGATGTATGTTTTATGCATATCATTGAAGATTCTTGAAACATATCCAAAACACTAACATAATGGACTTCCCCTACTAAAGGGTAAGGAACTCCGGAAAACTAGATACATACATAGTATAATATAAAAACTCATCACTTAACTCATCTTTGAACACATACTATGAGAAATATTACTCATAAGGTTATATGATGAACAATAAACACCACTTCCACACTACCCATATAGCATCATTAAAAACAATGATACATAGTTCTCCTTACATTTATGGATCAAACTGAATGTTATATGATACTAGTCCAACCAGTTTTCTATGACTGCATCTTAAATGTATCCCCCATACCTATACATACTCTAGAAATAGAACACTCATAGTTTCTTCTTCCAAGTGTCAACATCTCTATCCTCTACTCTATGGTGATCTATTGGGGAAAATTTTTGAACATATTCTATACAATCTTCAAGAGGAAGCAGACCTAGATCCATAACTCCAAAATAAAAATAATATTTTTTCACCTAAACCTAAAAATGGAAGAACTAATCATTGATTAATTGTTTTATTTTATTAATTTAATGATGACATATACCTTGGTCTATCTATTTAGTCACATGCACGTAGAATAATGATGTGTGAACATTTCTTATATCACTAACCCACAACTATTATAACATTCTTTAGTAGCAATTGTAATCTTACTGGTTGATGAATTAGATCATATGGGGCCCGAAATACCCATGTCTAAGTCATTATTCTAATTTTATAGTGATTAAAAAACACAAGTGAAATTGTTTCCCTACCGTCCAAAGTTACCTCATATGTGCCGAACTCCAAAATCAGTCATATACCTCTAACCAACCTTTGAAACCACAATATCATGACCCCTCCTCAAATTTTTTACCCCTTTTGTGTCAACAATGGTAGAAGAGATACAGTTACCCCACCGAGTCCCACCTCTAATAGGCCCTCAGATGAGTGCTATCGCTAAGCGTAGTATAAATATTTAAATGGGGGAAGTTACCCTATAAAGAAAACACATACAGATGATAGAGGTAAGAAAGACACCAACCAACACCTACTCGGACTAAAATTTAAATGAAAACCCAAGTACACAAATGTGATTTCATGTAAGAAATACTACATCTGAAAGTCAAAAATGTATGTACCAAAAGAAATTATATGAAAAAAGTGACCAAAAATCCCAACACAATCATAAAAAATACCAATCTGGTAGTAACTATCATTATCTCTAACAAGCTCTAACTAACCAAAAAAGATATATATAAATGTAGGGTGAGTTTAATAATATACTCAGTTGGAACCTCTCTATAGCCTCTCATGAAAATGCTTAATAAATCCCTTAAATGAACATTTTACAACAAGTTAATCTAATTAATAGAAAAACATGTATACAATGTTTCCTTCTTTAACATGTATACTCTCACCAAGTATCGACTACAATGACATAAAAAAAGAATATCAATTGTACCTTTCTACTTCTCCACCAGTAGTTTTAGTCTCTTCCCCAACATCATTGGTCATTATCATCTCTATCTAAGAATGATATCTCTTCAACACCTAGGTGTAACATCACAAAATTCACCTCATACAAGACACATCCAACTCTATGTAACCAAAAGAAACCATCTAATTTCTCTGATAAATCATATATCAGATAACATGTAACATACATTGGGATTACACCCCATGCCATCAAAAACCATGAAACAAGTAAGGATCCTCAAGCCATCACAGCCCATACATGTTACACATGTAGTGGTCCATAAGAAACTCTATTTAGAATAAATTTGTGTGATATAAACACAAGACATTACAACCCTCAATATTAATATATGGGGAAAACATACCATCGTATGTAACAACACATGTAACTATACAGATAAGAGACCAAGAAAAAAGGGGATATCATTCATCCATCCTCCCAACTTGATGTTGGGGAAACACCCTAGGGCTCAATGTCCTGGGGGTGTCAGTTTACCTAACCAATGGGTTAGAGTAGCATATATAAACCAAAAATTTTCATGACATAATATATCTCACAACCATAATATGATCATATCCTAGTATTAGACTCAATTGTAGATAACTTCTCTAAGAATCCCATTTTCCACGGCTAGGACAAGATATACTGTAAGAACACAACCATTTAATGACTTATATTAAAATAAATTATTTCTTTTCATCAGTTTTATATTTTGTTGACTAATTCATTATCCATTAAATAACCATATACAACTCAACAATATATAACTTTACAAATAGAACAGAATTAATACCCTGTAGGTATAAGAAAAATGAATGAAAATATTCTCATAATTACAACCTTAAGATTACATCCTAGCCAGATGAAAACCTTTGGTTAAAAAATTTATTCTTTTATTAAAAAAAATTAATTTCCATATTACCAGGTATTCTAGAAAAAAATTATTGTTTACCAAATATACATGGATCAAAACTATGAGTATGTGAACAACTTGAAGAGTCTTCTCCACATATAGTATGACCATAGACTCAACCAACCAAAAAATGATAAACATGGAAATCACATGTCATACCCATCACGTGTTCACCCTTATTGGAAAGAGAGTAGATAAAACAATCTATATCATGTAATGAAAAATGTAAACTAGATAAACACATATATGGTCTTCATCAAAAAATTGATCTATAAATGAATCAATCTTTTATAATAATGTGTATACCTAGCATCAACCCATTCTATCATCTCTAGTGTCCTCCTCAACAACACAAGAATATCCCGATGAATATCATCACTCCATGTGTCAATTGATGCCTAAAAAATTGGTCCACCACACACCTCAACCCACAATATCCCTCGAGGATCAAAAATATTAGGTAGAAAAAACATGCATCAGGAAGAAAACAAACAACTGGACTATTGGCCTTAAATATTGCATTCATTCTTCACACATAATGACCTCTCACAGATCCAAAGCACTAGAATCATGGACTTTAAAATTAAATGGGAAACCCATTCCCTATAAAGGAATTATATTTTATCACACATCCATATCTTATTAAATCTATAATTATATGATTCATCATTTATAAGATTCAACTATGGGAAACATAAAAAACAAGTTATCTCTTGATATAAAAAATTAGTAAAACAATTAATTCAATATGAAATTATTTGTTTAATCAACATGAATCACCATGATTTAAGTTCATTAACCTATGCAATTGAAAATGGACCTTGAAATCTATTTTATTGTCATCAAATTAGAATAAAATCAATAATCAATGTCAGTAATATTGCTGCTTTAATTCCATAATCAATCAGTTAGAAATTAATACAGTATTTTTGTTCTATTCTTATTTTAATCAAGAGAAACATAAAAATCCAATAAATTCGTGGATTTCACACTATCTAGAAAATCAGGATATAAACTATTATCATGGAAAAAAGAAAAAAATCATAATGTGATTGATAAAAATTTAATAAAAAGATCTAAATAATTATTTGGTTAATCACATTATGATCCATTGGGGTTAAAATATGTCAACTCTCTGATTTAATGAAAATAAATATAGAAGCAATGAATCCCCTAATTCTAAAAGGTCTTTAATGTAATTTGCATGAGAGCATACCATGAAATAGATCTCCAATCACCCCTCCGATAATAATGGAATCCAGACGGGGATGCTTCTATATAACCACACAAACAATAACAAAGATAAACCACATTAGAACCACTAATAAGGAAAATAAATCATATGGAGAGATGATATGATAGGAAAAAGATCAAACATAGAGAATCCACAAGAAATAATGGAAGAGGGAACCATGGATCTCTTCAGAGCACCTATTATTGAAGATGTAAACTAGGAATTGATCTTTGATGAAGTAATTACTAAAACATTAAACAGGGGTCATTGGGTCACCTAGAGTAGAGAGACAACCACTACAGTCAAAGGGTTCAACATTCTGAGTAGATGTTTTTTTTTAAAAACATACAACATTGGGGAATTACATGATGTGTATTCCCCATTCACATAATGTAATCCTCAAATTTTGGTTTTCACTGAAATTAAAATTTACCCTTCACAATATGTTATTTTTGAAATAATGATCTTTTACTCAAGATGAAACCCAAATTCACAAAATGTAACTCTCAAAGTGTAAAATCCTACCCACTTCCAGTATCTTTTAGATGAACTGCTCCCAACATCTTCCTAGCCGCCTCTAATCACCTCATGAATTGGAAGTAAGGTAAGGGTTGATCCACGTGGATTCTGGTCCTTAAAATAATTATTATATTCCAAATTATTTGGGTATAAAGAGAAAAAATAAAGTACTGATAGAGGTTTATAAGTTGACATTTGGGTAGATGGTTCTCGGTAGATTTTGATTAATTAATAATTCAAAAAAACTATTATAAAACATAATATATCATATAATGAATGATTGAAGAAATAAAAAGTGAAAGGAAAAATAATGTATTATTGAAAGAAAAAATTAAATGGAATAAGAATAATCCTTATGTGTATGGAAAAGATGTTTTAATTTGATATTTTTTAGGGATCATGATAATGTGTTAATGAATAATTACATAACAACAAATATAAAATTAACTCTAACTACAATAAGGGTTTGTGGAGTCTGACATTGAGTAACTCCTTATAGAAACTAAATTGTTATTATGAAAACAATTTTAATGGACAAAGTGAAAAACCAAAATTTCACATTGGGTACCACACATAATGCAACAACATAATTGTTTATTGAGAGACTAATCATACTCACATACTTCTCTATAAATAATTTCAAAGAAACCATTGATACTTATATTTATGGATCATGTTTTATCAGGTTGTCTATGGGTTCGTGAAGATTATAAAAAGTTTTAATTTACTCATATTTATTGATATTCACTTCGTCGAAGCCTTTGATCTGTATAAGATCCCTTTAATCTATCTATGATCTATGATCAATGTTAGTTATCATGCATATTTTTCTCTCCATAATCTTTATATCTCCCACTTCTATGGAATTTATCATCAACACTTTTTCTCTTAATTATGCTCCCGAGTTCATGTGAAATTGTAGAGCTTGCTCAGTATCTTCAATAAATTCCTAACATTGTCCAGATGGAATGGCTATAAATTATGAAACCTCCACCTCCAGCATCAATCCTAAGAGTGAAGTGGCAATTCCGAATGTTGATCCCCTTATATATCTTCAGAATCCCTATGTGAATGTGCCAGGATTTCTAATGGATCAATCCCCTTCATAACATCATTGTCTTCTCCCCTTAACCTCGAATCTCTTTTATATTGATCCTCCTTATTTCCTCCCATTTATTTGCACTCCTATATGTTGATTTTTATACATTTATAAGCTGATTGATTCTCTATTGGTCTTGGAAATATTGAGTATTATTTAAACCCCATGGATTTAATCTTCTTTTTTAACAATGAAATCCCCCTAGCCCCAATTTCATTATTTAATCTCTTCACCTAGATTATGAAGACACTTACAATATTGCCACGATGCATTTTCATCCTTGTTAAAGATTCTCGTTTCTTAATTTTTTTGACGAGATATTTGGTGATGCTCACTTATAGACCATAATAACCATTGCTGTCAAGATAGTCATTAATGTTGAGACATGACATAGTCCTTCTTGGATTGGACCACTTTTTACCACATAACAAACTATCAAATCCATTCATTGGGTCCTCGCAGTCCTGACAATCTTTTTATATTTCCTCACTAGTAAGTTGAGTCACACCATTAGAGTTGATTCAATTTTATTATTTCACAACAATAGTGTAATTGAAAGGACTGTAATTCAATTTTTCATTATCACATTCCTTACCTATTAAAACTAAGGCCAAGGAGGCATGTTCAGTAGATTTGGGATCTCCCAGATCATTTCTCAAGTGATATAAAATATCTTCTACTTTTGGGTTTCACTATGTTCACTTATTATATATCATATTCACATTAGGTTTATCCCTAGAGACACTCAAGAATGTTTTATCCATTGGCGATTCACTAGATCTAGAGACTAAACATTTATTTATGTCTCGGAAGCTTTCATTTATCTGAATCAAAATCCTACATGTTGTTATAAACTAACCCAGTTTCATATATTTAGAGAAAAAAAAATCCATGACACCAAAACAACAGGATTTTTCTAGCATATTTCTTGTCTAATTGTATGAAAAGAAAAATCAACTGGACTTATAAATCCATCCACTTACACAAAGGATTGGGGAGAATCAGGATGAAAAACTAACCTATTTCTATTTTAGGAACATAGATATCTTCCAACAAAATTTCCAATAATGTTCAATATTGACGGATTTTAAATGGTAATGGATGTTCAGAGAGACTACCCCAAAATTCCATGGTTGGGATACTATGCTTCATCTTAATGTAAATGGACCACCTGAAATGATTGAACCGAGATCCATTGCAGATATGGCATGTACTGGACCCCACCTTAATTAATGATACATCATACAATAGAATGTGTAAAAAATTGAAAATATTAATTTCCAAATATGGTCTCTTGAAATTATGTGTTATATGAATATCATATTTTATTTTAAATATATATTTTAAATTTATTTAAATTGAAGAAAACATATATAGGATTTAATATAATGCATGTTATATTTTATTTTTGTTAATTTCCAAGTTTCATTTATAAATCACATTGTATACTATTACACACCATTGGATGGAAATTTTTTATGTTATACAATATGAGTTCATGTTGGTAAATGTGAGAAAAATGTTTTTATGGGCTTAATATAGAGTATTATATAATTATAGATTATATTCTTTGTTAATTTTTGTTGTTCTATTCGTTAAAGTTTTAGTTGTATAATATAATAATTACTTATATAATCATAGAATTTTTTTTACTATTTAATTTGATAAAATATCTTATAGTTAAATATTGTAAAAAGTTATTTGGAATTATTTAATAGTTTTTAAAAAATAGATTTTTCTTGTTTTTATAGTATATAGTATTATATTTTGTGAAGTTTATTTATGCTATGTTGAAATATAATTTTCACCCAAAAAATTAGTTATGGTTAGTTATTTTTATTTGATGGTTAATACTATGTATAAAATATAATATAATATTCTAAAATTTAGATAAAATTTAACTATATATAAAACGATATGTAATATGAGAAAATTTTCTCCCAGAATTCATTATTTAACATATCCTCTTGAAAATTTCTTAAAGTCATTACGAAGAACACATAAGAGGTGATATATAAATTTATATTCACTTCAGTTAATCATGAATTGTTTTATTATATAATCCCTAGGTAAATGGAATATGGTAGATAATGTCTAGATTTATTACTATTATTTATATGTGGTTTGTAAAGATTCATATTAGTAAAAAAAATTGTCCACATTGAAAGAAATGAATCTAATTTTTTTGGTTTTCTTCGGTTGTGATGGTTGAAATAATAGTCACTTCTAATTTTCTAAAAAAATTATTTATTCTAATTTAAATGATGATGAATTAGTTTTATTTAGTAAATCCATAAATATTAAATTAAACCTATACAAATGGGATAAGGATCACCATATAGTGTATTTTATTTCAATCCCATAGTTTCTCATTGATTATTATATTAAATATTGTTTAAAGTTTTCTATAACATGTAACTAGTTTTCCACATCAATAATGCTAAATATGGATAATCTATTAACCTAAAAAATTAGGAAAAAATAAATATTTTTTCAATTATATCAACAAATGATTTACATAATAGAAAAAAGTATGCACTGAACTATATTTTGAAATTTTAATAAACTATGTATACAGATTCATTAATGTGAACTTCTGAATTTACATTTTATATTAAATAAGTGTTCTTAATAAATGTAAAATCCTATTTCCTTTGTTCTATGAATGATATTTTCATCAAACATTTAATTATGTGTGTGATGTTTAGCATAAGATAATGATTTTTTAGTTTCATAAAATGTATAAATATTGATCATTACTTTCATGTAATGAATGAATAAAATTAATCATTTATTTGTTTATGTATTTTTCTAACTAAATTATTTATAGAATGCAAAAAATATAAAATTTTTTGGCATTATTTATGTTGAAAATGATATGGAATGTTTGTAGAGATGTAAGCATAGTTACGTCAAAATTTCCTAAGTCATTACATTGAAAATTTTATTTATTAAAATTTTTCATATGGGCAATTAATGGGAATTATATGATAGTGACAGTAAGAAATATGGAAAAGCTTGGGTGGGGCATTTATTTGAATGAACCATTCATGTTATATTTATCCAAAACATTTTTTTCATCTAATTATATCATTTCAATCATGATTTATTGTGAATATAGTGTGTCCTAGGAAATTATAGAATGAATATGGAAAATAATTAAATATTTATTATCAATAAATAAGTATTATCACAAATTTTTGATTAATTCTACTCATTTAATTTTTTTTATCTATTTGGGGTTTCATATAATTTATTATATAAGTAGATAAAATATTTTTTTCTGCAACAATGGGCAGATAATCAATAGTATCATGATATAATTAATATATGATATATTGGAATAAAAAATGAACGATGGATACGAAATTGATTTTCCAAATAATAAATATGGTGATTTGATAGGAATGAATATAATTTTAGGATAGATTATTGACAAGAAATGATATATGGAGGTAATAAAATTTGTATATCAGTTATAAATATTTGTATCTGAAAAAATTATTAGATTCGATGATTCTGAAAATAAATTAATATCATAAAATTAAGTATATTGAATTTTAATTTGAAATTTATTAATTTATGTTGATAATTACATTGGATTGGTGGCTAACTAAGCTCATAATTTATTTATGTTATAAATATGTGATGTTATTTATGTATATATAAGTTTTAAAATTATTCTAAAATTTAATAATATAATAAAGATTCGTTATGATTAAATTAGTGATTAAAATTGAATATGATTTTCATTTTTATAAAATTTTATCCTATAATAGTGATTTTTATTAAAAAATTGTACTAGGTTTGATGGTAGTTTCATCAAAATATTATTTGGGGGTATTATTATTTTTCATGAGGTTATGACACATTCTATAAATCTACATGATCATTTTCATATGTTTTACAATATCACCATGGTAGGGTAAGGGAAAATAGTTTTAGTGGTCTATAAAAATGCAGTGAATTCTTGTGAATTTTGGGAAATTATCCAATGATGATGATATACATGTGATGGCATGTTATGGTGTATATGTGTTGTGATTTATCTTGCTAATATCTTAAATAAAAATTGGATAGAAATATATGTCGATAGTGATGGTGAATGTAGGTTAAAATTGGGGTTATTTAATGAATCGAGATGTATAATGAATAAATTTTTAGAATTGGGCATGACTAGGACACAAATAACATTTATGATGTACTAAATAAACTCTTGGTTTCTAATTTTGTAAGACCTATTTTGTAATGGGAATAAATATTTTATTTTTTTGTAATCCCTGTGTCTATTTCATTAGTTTGTTACAAGGTGTAGATTAAATGGATATGGAATGAATAAACCCATTTTTTCATAAAAAACATTTTTTTGGAATTTTCCATTATTGACATGGGATAAGTTTTTGATGATGTTAGAGATATATAGGTTTATAATAATATATATATATATATTATATGAATTTCCAATGTTGATATCGGATGTGTGTTAGGGTTGATAAATTTTGATGAGGTGATGGTTTCATGGTGTGAAAAAATAATAATACAATTAGAGTACCTGAAAGTGTAAATTGATACTATATATATATATGTAAATGGGGGATCATTAACTATGTATATGAATTAAATAGTGAGAGTACTAGTCAATAAAAATGACCATATAAATATTATTTCTTAGTTATTTAATCAATGTTATATAAAAATATTAATATAATAAAATGAGATACAATATTTTATATATTTACATTGTGGATGAGATATTATAAGCAGTAACCAACTAATAAATAGCTACCTACACGTAATAATATTTTATTAGGGATGTTGTGGGAGGACATGAAGATAAGGATAATTTAGTGATTCAACTTAATGTTTAAATACTATCATTTGATCAATGTGGTTGGATTGTGGTCACATTTATAAAGTGGGATGGTTTTTTGGTTTAGAAATAATGTAGTTATATGGTTAACATTTATGAAATATTTATGAAATGATAAATTTTTTCTATTTACTCTACAAGTGAATGAATCTTTATTCATTATTAATATGTAAAAATTATTTTTATATAATGGAATATAAAATATATATTTTTATTCCCACACATGCCTTGTATATTATATTTTATTGAAAAATTGGATCGAGTTTCTGGTAGTGTTAGGAGACGATACTGCTAGAAACTACAGACTTGTTCATGGTGGTGGATATTATTCTACCACTGTAGTAGTATTTATTATACAATTGAAATTATTTTTTTCAAAAAATATTTATCCTTATTTTTTATGAGTTACTAGTGTTAGTATACATTATTTATTTATGATGGTTGAGAAATGCATACTTGTTTTCATACTTATTTACGATTTTCATTTGTAACGGGTAATTCCATTCATATATTAATGATGATATACACTTAATTCTAGTATCCCACCGATGACCTATTAATGATTATTTTAGGGGGTAAAAAACCCCTTCTCAAACATTATGATGTACCAGTAAGGGAAAATAAGGATTCCAAATTATACACTTCTTGAAATGTTAAAGGCCTTCAATTAATTTCTTTTTTTCAATTTTAATATCAAATATATATAATGATTCAATTTAGATAGTGAATTTAATACTGACTACATCATCTCTTTTTATACTAATTAATTAGAATATCTTATACAGAGTAATATAGATATATATATATACATGAAGTTTATTAATATCAATATATCTATTCATTTATTATTTCTAAAATGGATTCCAAGACTTCTAAAATGTTTTTGAATCATTAAATCAAGTATTTGATATGAAATTAGTGTGTTAACAACTTTTCATTCTCATGTGGGTAGACAATTTAGTTAATTAAATTATTTGTTAGACTATTTGTGGTCTACATCTATTAGGGATTTTAGTGGCTCATGGGTATCCATTTTTCTAATTTAATCATAAAAAATAAAAAACTATGATTCATATATATTTAATAAAATTTCATTATGATATACAATATTTTTCATCACTAAATTTAATAGAATTTGGATAATATTATCTAATTCACCAGGTTAATATATATGAGACCTGAATTTTTAATCAATCATTTTAAATTTTAGAAATAATAAAAATTTAAACTTATTCCTTTTTTCTACTATTATTAATTAGAGACCATGGTTGTAAATCAGATATTATTTTATAAGTGGACTTGATAATGGGACTGATGGCTCAGTAAAGAATAAAATTTATCACTATTATATAATGATTTATTCAAAATTGTTGATGGTTATATATAATTTAAATATTAGTTTTCATTACCCAATAATGGTTTAATTTTATATGTCATGTTTGATATTTCATAGTTTTATTTGTATGAATCAAACACATTATATATTATAAATTATGATCATTGTACATTATAACTGGGTATTAGTTTTTTTTTCTTAAACACTTTTTTATTATTAATAATTATGATGACTTTTATATGGAATATTTATTAAATTGGTACAACTCCCATTGAAACATAGTAAAAAAAATGAAAGAAATAGGGTTGCAGTGATATTTAGGTTTCACTTGTTGAAAAAATAATTAATAAAAACCAAATCTACTAACAACTAGTGGAGATGATATGGTTAATGTTAAGAGTTTTTAAATCCACATTTTATTGTTTGAAATGTTAATAACATATTATAATCTGGTTTGTATTTTCTATTAATGTGATGAAAAAAGAAAATTATATTTATTAAAGAAAAATATGTGAGCCTTATATATATATTTTTTAGGACAAGAATAAAAATACATATCCAGAAATTTTTCATGGGTATTTTAATTTCATATACTCAAAATATTTTATACAATAATTTATGTATAGAAATGATAATATGGATTGAGTGCATTGATAGTGCATCATGCATTAAATATGTGAATGAATTAAAATTTAAACTATTATTTTTAATTTCCTTAATTTTTAATAATAATTATCTAATCACTAGAGTTATAAATGTGTAAAAATAATTAGGTTTCTCTAGGAATACATTTTTAATATTAATATCTCTTAATTTACACTTCTCCGGATAATTTACATTTAATTATTCAATTAAATTTATTTTAATCATAGATCGGTTTTATTAGTATTTTTTTTATTTAAATGTTATAAAACTATATTCTATAGTCACTTAGATTAATTTTTTTGACATTATTAAACTGTTGTTTATTTTTTTAGATTAATTGATGTATAATGAAATATTTGATATCAGTCATTGGAATGTGGTTTCACTCTAGTTGGTTTTAAATTTATGTGGATTCCTTTGTACTATATTTTTTTCTACAATTTTTATTGGATACTATATTTTTAATAAAATATAAATTTTTAAAAAATATTTATATATTATTATTTATATGTTATCCTCACAAGATTTTTTATGGTTTTAATTAATGGTGGTAATTAATTATATTTTCATAGTGTTATAGACATTTTTATGGAGATTTGAGTTATATTTATTTATATTTACAAAAAAAATCATTACTATTATGATTAATTTAATTAATTTTATATATTATTTTACATTTATAGTTTATTTAATAATAAGGGGTCTTAAATCCCAATTCTGCATTAGGGTTCTATAAGGTTGAGAAATAGATAATAATAATATATTTTCCAAATAAGCAATGAGTCAACTTAAGGGGTAGTCATTTTTCACATGAATGAGATTAAATCAAGTGGTTGTGGGATGTAGATATAGGTTTCCATTAGGTTTTATATATGAAACTATTGCATGAGTTTAATATATGTAATGATGGATAATAGGAAATATTCATTTTTAAATTTAAAAATTTAATGTTATATTATGATTAGTTCAAATAGTTTGGGATTTTTAGAAGATTATGATATTATGTGAATGTTTTTTGATGTCTCCAAAAATAGTGAAAATATACAATAAAATAATTTATTAATAATATATATGTATTAACAAATATTTTTGTATGGGTGCTAAGTCATAAAAAAAAATTCACTGAAGGAAATAAAAAAGTGGATTTTAAAGATTTGGATTTTGATACTAATTTTCTATTTTTTACAAAATAAATAAATTTTTTCAATTTTTATTTTGAGGTTGATGTTTTTAGGGAAGAGGATATCTGAAATATTTTTCCAATCAGGTGAAATATGGAGTGATTTTCGGTTGTAGTAAGGAGAAATTAAAGCCTTAATAAAAATTTCATTAGTCATTAAGAGTGTTGGGCACTGGTGCCACACCTCCTCCCAAGATATTATGAGACTATTGGAAGCCTCTAAAATATTCTTTTTGATCTACCCAAGATCCATAAGATTAGATTTCAAAATATTTTCTATAGTTTTTTTAATTTATAATATTTTTTTTCAACATACAGAAGTAACACCATATGGAGGTGTCTTCTTCTGAGTTTTATCTTCTCCTCCACTCATCTCGCTTCACTTGTTGTAGATTGGGATCATTTTATTCAAAAATTAGTGATCAATTCATATATTTCATGATTGTCTAAAATAATTGTTTAATATATTCTAATATTTAAATGTTTATTGAGTATTTCTTTTTTATTATATTAGTAAAAAGTTAAATTAAGTCAGAATGATATGAATTTTGTGAAAAGTTTCCGTAACATACCAGGTAAATGAAGAATAAATCATTTTCATATTTATTAATATTTATGAATTAAATATTAATTTTAATTTAATAGGGTTTCTATGTTCGATAGCGTACCTGATACGCAACAAAGAGTTTCATTGAAATCTTGCGTAGCACACTAGTAATAAAATAATATTATTTTAATTGGTAGTTAACACATAGCGATTGTATTGGCAGCAATGGATAGAAATAACTAAAATATGATTATATATGTTTTTAAATGTTTTTATATTTTTCCAATAAAAAATAAAGGCTTAAAATACGAAAATAATTCAATTTTAGGCATTTATACCCTAATTTTCACTAAAGGATCACTTATCACCTTTTGATGGCGAACCGTAATTAAATATAGTTTTAGTCACTCTTTTACATTCTATTTGACCAAATAAAACTCTTCTTTAGAATCGAGGCATCAAAATTTACTTTGTGTAATTTGTTGGAATTTTTCCGATAAAGTTCATTTTTTTAATGAATAGTGAAAAATGTTGTATTTTAATTCAAAACCTCTTTTTAATATAATTTATTTATATGATTATATTATCATTTAAATTGGTTTTAAAGTGAAATTAGAATATATTTTTACCATTTATTTCAATATTGGTCGTTGGAATTAATTTCCCTTTGAAGTCGGACTTAAACTAGTGTCAATCTTTTGATACTTATTGTTTCATAAAAACAGGCTAATTGCTTTGACAGCGGGAATTAATTATTAAATTAATTAATGCAACTTATATGTTTTGAATTTTGTAAAATAGGCTTCATTTTCGAATTTTTAATATCTAATATAGCTTAAGCTGAATTTTTGATATTTTTCTGAAAAACTTCAATTTTTGATGAATAGTGAAACCACTAAGTGGTACTTAAAAAACTGATTTTTCGTTTAAATGAAATTTTACCACCTCTTGGTTTTGAATTTCAAAAATACGACATACATGGTTTTCATTAAGATGTAAAATTTTGTTCAATGGGATTAAAATAATTTTTTGGGGAATAGTAACTTTTAAGTTTATTAATCGCGATTAGAGGTAATTAGTTTAGTTTAAGTTAAAAATAATGTTTTAATAATATGAAATGAATATGACACATGTCCTACCCTTTTTGGATGTGTCATGGCCGACCATGAAAATCCATGTGTCAACTTGGGGACCACATGGAGCCACTTTGGTAGGAAAATGACATTAATACATTTTTATTTAAAGTTAAAATAAAAATGTCACAATCATGAGTTTTTTTACTAAAATAATTCTTAAATGGGGTTATACAAGTCATATTTTTTACTATAAATATTATTTAGAAAGATAAAAAGCCTTCCTACAACATTATATTTTTTTTATAATTTTTTGACAATAAATAAATTAAATTATTTATGACACCATGATGATGCAACGATTGCCTCATTATTTAACGATTTAAATAAAATGAAACAATAATGTAAAATATAAGACCTACACATGTCAAAAACTTATTGGATGAGTATATTTAGAACACTTATCACCTTATACTTGAATTATATGATTTTGGGACCTTTAAAATCCGAAAATCATTTTATAATAATGTATATTTTCTTAACATTCCAAGAGTTCCCCTCCTCTCCTCTTATAAAAGGCCTCCATCTCTACCACATTACCCACTCCTCTCAAGCCTTTGGTTCGGCCAATATATGCTCTTTTTATCTATACACATCCCTATATTACTCCTAGAAGCCTCACATTGGGCAGAAGTCTTCCCAAGGAAGCCTTTGAGCTCAAATCTAAGAGAGTTACCCGATTTTAAGGTAATGTCTTCACTTGTGTTCTTTTGTTTTATTTTGCTTCTCCAACCCCCTAAACTATTTTTATTCATTTATTTTGTAACAACTCCAACATATTCAATATACTAAGATGTTTTTAAAAGAAGTATTCGAGCTACACTTACACACACCTACATCTAATGGTTAAAGAACATACCGTTTCTATGGATGGTGAATTTCTGCCTCACGAAACGATGATTGTTCAATATTCATCTTACAACGTAAAAGGTGGCCATTAAGATGTCACTATATTTATATATGATATATAATATGTTTATTTTTTCCTTAAGCTTCTGTATTTTTCATTTCTGTCATACCTTTGTGGCTTCCATTATGGGTATACGTGATATCTTTATTTTAGGAAGTGCGGACTACCGCCCCCTCAATGTGATTTGATTCGTTAATGCCATATGTGGGACGTATAAAGGATGGATTTAAAGTTATTATATTTGATGTATGTTACATATAAATTATGAATATAATTATGGAATTAAAATATACATACCTATCATTTAGTTTTTATTCCATTAATATGACATAGAAATGAAAGTAGTGTTCATGTGCACGTACGGCTTACCATCTCCATAAACGGTGCATTTCATTTCTTACCTATAAATGATTATGTAATATTATAATTACATGTATATGATGTATATATATGATATATATGATATCCAAATCATGAATATCATTCTAGATAAAATGAACCTTTGACCACACGAACAACATGTAATTGTAAGAAGTCCACTTTCGACTGAAGAACCAAATATCAACAAAACAAATATTATTAACTTAATGATTACATAATGTTTATAAAATGGTAATAAGTGATAAAAAAGTAATAATGAACTTGAAAAAGGTTCTTAACCAAGTAGAAATTAGGTCAAGTTTATTATTCAGGGCGTTAAAGAACGATCGAGTCAAGTCAGAACTGAGGAAAGGGACTTCGTCTCAATCTCCTTTCATTGAGGCATATATCATTTTATACAAAACTATCTTTTATACGGTGTATAAACCCATTTCACTTTTACTTTTATACAAAAGGAATCTTTTTCTACGAAGAGTTTTACTAAAAGAAAAAAAGTAATGTTTCTTTTAACGTACGCGGTGACAACGACCTTTTCCACCACCGTGAGTATTATTTGGTATTTGGATTTCTCAACAAGCCGTAATGTTTTTAAAATGAAATAAATATAATATAATATTTTATGTATTTTGGTTTTGAAAATGTTATTTATAATAGATTTTTTATCTCAATATATTTATGTGATATATTGTAATCAATGTGTGGAAATGTTTTCTTTCAATTATATTTGTTTTATGTCTTATGATTTTATAATGGTACTTGGAAATTTGACAGGTGGTTATGTGATATACCATATGTCAAGTGGTGTCGTGAATACCAGGATGGGTGGTTACGTTATAACCTCCAATGCATTGGGTATGGAAGTCGGCCGTATGGCTATTCCATTAAGTTATATGTGTAGAAGTCGACCGTATTGTTATTCCATTTAAGTATGTTTATGTCCCAAGTTACCTTTATATGTTATGTGTTCTTTATATGGGTTTATGGTAATATTTTGGTTACAAAAGGGTATGTATTGATCTTTTATTTATTGAAAAGTTTTTAATACCTCATAAAGGTGAAAATTATTACATTGATAAAGCATACATGGTTTACTTGTTGTTTTGAAAAACTGACAGTTTTCATTCTTTGTGTTTCCCTTACTGAGCTTTTTATGCTCACCCCAAGTTTTTTTGAACCTTTTTTCACAGGACATAATGGGGAATAGGGTCAATGATGTGATCAAGGAAAATTCAATCTATATATAACATGGAACTAGACATGTTTCTTTTTAAGTGTTTTTATTCTATGGAAACTTAGTACAAGTGTCTACTTTGTAATCCTTTGAGATGTAATAGTTATGTCCTAATTCTCTATAACACTAAACCGAAAAATATCCTCAATGTGAATTATTCATTTAATTCAATATTAAGTAAGGATTAAGGTTGGGGCCTTATATTTGTTATCATAGGTCGGTTTAGATAACTTTAGGAGTTATAATTCTATTAAATGATTATCCAAAAATATTTTTTTATGGTCAAATTGAAATGATATAGAATTTAAAGATTACCATGTTTCCTTGTCTAAGATATTTATGTGTATAGAATGGATTTTCAAATAGGAAACATGGAAGTTGTGCTAGGAAGGTATTCAAATGGAAATGAACTTCTAAATCAGCATCCTGAGATGGTCAGAATCAGAATTGAACAGTTTTTTGCAGTGATGGCTCAATTGACTTAGGTGATAAACTATGGTTGTGTTTACTGAAGATATTTTGATATTTTCTAAAGGTAAAGAGGAGAATGAGAGTCATTTGAGGGTGATCTTGCAAACCTTAAAAGAAATGAAACGTTATGGAAAATTCATCAAGTGTGAGTTTTTGTTAGAACAAATTTCATTCCTTGGTCACATTGTTTCAAAAGATGGCATAACTATTGATCCTGCTAAAAAAAGTTGTTGAAGAATGGACAAGACCCACAAATGTAACCGAGATCCGTAGTTTTCTTGGTTTGGAAGGTCACTACTGAAGGTTTGTTGAAAACTTATCACGGTTATCTAGTCCAATGAAAAAGGTAACTCAGAAGGGTGTTATGTTTATGTAGTCAAAAGAATGTGATGATAGTTTTCAGGAGTTGAAAAGAAGACTGGTGAATGCTCCAGTTTTGGAACTTACATCCAGGAATGGTGAGTTTGTTATCTATAGTGATGCTTCATTGAAAGGACTTGGTTGTGTCCTTATGCAGAATGATCAGGTAATTTCCTATGCTTTACATCAGTTGAAAAATCATGAGGTAAATTAACCTACACATTATTTGGAATTACCTACAGTTTTTTTTACATTAAAAATTTGGAGGCATCATTTGTATGGAGTAAAGTCTGAAATATATACCGATCACAAAAGTTTCAAGTATATATTCAATCAGAAAGAATTGAACATTAGATAGAGGAGATGGCTAGAATTAATCAAGGATTATGATTGATCAATTCATTACCATCCAGGGAAAGAAAATAAAGTGGCTGATGCTTTGAGACGAAAAAGTAATTCTTCATTAAACATGATACGTTTGGAACGTGATCCATTGGTTAAGGATTTGATGAAATTTGGCATAGAAGTTGTTGGTGCAGGATGGCCTTCTGTTTTGTTTCAAGTATCAGTGAAATATTCTCTATCAGACAGAATTAAGCATGTACAGATGCAAGATAGTGAGTTGTATAAAAAGGTAGAGCTGGTTCAGAAGGGTAAGTTGCCTGAGTTCAACATTGATAATGATTGTGTTTTGAGAATTTGGAAGAGATTGTGTGTGCTTTGTGATTCACAATTTAAGAGAGAGTTGTTATGTGAAGCTCATATTTTTCCGTTTTCAGTTTATCCTGTAAATACTAAGATGTACAGAGATCTGCGAGAGTATTACTGGTGGGATGTAATGAAAAGGGATATTGCTGATTTTACAGTGAAGTGTTTGACTTGTCAGCAGGTTAAATCAGAGCGGCAGTTACCGAAAGGGATGTTGCAGCCTTAACCAGTGCCAGAGTGGAAATGGGAGAATATATCCAAGGTCTTCATTGTGGGATTACCAAGGAAATATTGAGGTAATAATGCAATCTGGGTTATTGTTGATCGATTGACTAAATATGCTCATTTCCTTCCTATTCCACATACATTCTTTCTAGATCAACTTTCTCGATTGTATCAAAAAGAGATAGTAAGGTTGAATGGAGTTACCCTCTCCATTGTATCTGATCGTGATCCCAGGATTACATCTAACATTTGGAAAGGCCTTCAGAATTCATTGGGTATGGAATTAAATTTTAGTACAGCTTTTCATCCGCAATCAGATGGGCAGTCGGAACGAACAATTCAAACCTTGGAGGATATGCTACGAGCTTGTTCGATGGATTATCAGGGAATTTGGGACCAACATCTTTATTTGGTTGAGTTTTCATATAATAAAAGTTTTCATTCTAGTATACAGATGGCTCCATTTGAGGCATTATATGGGAAGCGGTGTCGAACTCCATCTTTTTGGGATGATGTAGGTGAAAGGAAGCTGATGGGACCGGAATTGGTTGAAGAGATGGCATAAAATGTTAAGTTGATTCAGAAACACATGAGAACAGCTCAGAGCAGACAGAAAAGTTATTCGGATAACCGGAGGAACGATCTATCTTTCGAGGTTGGTGATCATGTTTTTCTCAAATTTTCTCCATGGAAAAGTGTGATGCGATTTGGTAAGAAAGGAAAGATGAGTCCAAGGTTCATTAGACCATATGAAATTCTGGATAAAGCTGGATCGGTTGATTATCAAGTGGCTTTACCTCAGATTTTATCTCAGGTACACATTATTTTTAATGTTTTGATGATGAGAAAGTATATGCCAGATCTGTCTCATGTTTTGAGCTTAGAGGTAGTTCAGTTGGAAGAGAATCTCTCTTATAAAGAACAACCAGTTCAGATTTTTAACAAAAGAGAGAAAGTGTTGCGAAATAAGGTAATTCACCAGGTAAAGCTTATGTGGAAAACCCATATGGTTGAAGAGGCAATGTGGGAATCTGAAAATTCTATGTAGGATAAAAACCCCCACTTATTTTGATAAGTGAATAAAATTGCGAAGATGAAATTCCCAAAAGGGGGGAAGGATGTAACATCCCAGGTAAATAAAGAATAAATAATTTTCATATTTATTAAGATTTATGAATTAAATATTAATTTTATTTTAAAGGGGTTTCTATGTTCGATAGCGTACCTGATACGCAACAAAGAGTTTCATTAAAATATTACGTTGCACACTAGTAATAAAATAATATTATTTCTAATGGTAGCAAACACATAGCCGTTGTATTGGAGAGAATGGATAGAAATAACTAATATATGATTTTATATGTTTTTAAATGTTTTTACATTTATCCAATAAAAGAAAAAGGCTTAAAATACGAAAAGAATTCAATTTTAGGCATTTATACCCTAATTTTCACTAATGGTTCACTTATCGCCTTTTGATGGAGAAACATCATTAAATATAGTTTTGGACACTCTTATACATTATATTGGACCAAATAAAACTCTTATTTATAATTGGGACATCAAATTTTTCTTTGTGTAAATTTTTTGTATTTTTCCGATAAAGTTCATTTTTATTGAATATTGAAAAATGTTGTATTTTAATTGAAAACCTCTTTTTAATCTAATTTATTTATATGATTAGATTATTGTTCAGATTTTTTTTTAAGTGAAATTAGAATATATTTTTAACATTTAATAAAATAGTGGTTGTTGGAATTAATTTCACTTTGAAATCGGACTTAAACTAGTGTCAATATTTTGATACTTATTGTTTCATAAAAACACGCTATTTGCTCTGACAACAGGAATTAATTATTAAATTAATTAATGCAACTTATATGTTTTGAATTTTGTAAAATAGACTTCATTTTAGAATTCGGAATATCAAATATAGCTTAGGGTGCATTTTTGGTATTTTTCTGAAAAACTTCAATTTTTTATGAATAGTGAAACAACTAAGTGGTACTTAAAAAACTAATTTTCATTTTAAATGAAATTTTACCACCTCTGTGTTTTGAATTTCAAAAATCCAACTTACATGGTTGTCATTAATAAGTAAAATGTGGTTCAATGGGATTAAAATAAATTTTTGGTGAATAGTAACTTTTAAGTTTATTAATCGCGATTAGAGGTAATTAGTGTAGTTTAAGGTAAAAATAATGTTTTAATAATATGAAATCAACTTGACACATGTCCTAACCTTATTGGATGTTTCATGGAAGACCAATAAAATACATGGGTCAACTTGGGGACCCCATGGAGCCACTTTGGTAGGAAAATGACATTAATACCTTTTTATTTAAAGATAAAATAAAAATGTCACAAACATTAGTTGTTTTACCAAAACAATTCTTAAATGGGGTTATACAAGTCATATTTTTTACTGTAACTATTCATTAGAAATATAAAAATATTTCCTACATCATGATATTTTTTTATAATTTCTTGCCATTAAATAAATTAAATTATTTATGACGCCATGATGAAGCTGTGATTACGTCATTATTTAACGATTTAAATAAAATGAAAAGATAATGTAAAATCTAAGACCTAAACTTGTAAAAAACTTATTGGATGAGTACATTTCGTACCCTTATCACCTTATCCTTGAATTATATCATTGTAGGACCTTTAACATCTGAATATCATTTTATAATAAAGTATCTTTTCTTAACATTCCAAGTGGCCCCCTCCTCTCCTATTATAAAAGGCCCCCACCTCTAACACCTTACCCACACCTCTCAAGCCTTTGGTTCGGACAAGATCTGCTCTTTTTGTCTCTCCACATCCCTCTCGTACTCCTATAAGCCTCACTTTGGGCAGAAGTTTTCCCAAGGAAGCCTTTGAGCTCAAATCTAAGAGAGTTACCCGTTTTTAAGGTAATGTCTTCACTTGTGTTCTTTTATTTTATTTTGCTTCTCAAACCCCCTAAACTATTTTTATTCATTTATATTTTAACAACTATAGTATCTGAAATATTCTATGATGTTTTTATAAAAAGAATTTGAGCTACATTTACACACACCTACATCTAATGGTTAAAGAACATACTGTTTCTGTGGATGGCGAATTTCTGCCTCACGAAACGATGACTGTTCAATATTCTTCTAACACCTTCAAAGGTGGACATTAATATGTCACTATATTTATATATGATATATAATATGTTTTTGTTTTCCTTAAGCATCTTTATTTTTCATTTATGTTATACCTTTGTGTCTTCCATAATGGGAATACGCGATATCATCATTTTCGGAAGTCCGGGCTACCGCCCCCTCAAAGTGATTTGATTCGTTAATGCCATATGCGTGACGTATAAAGGATGGATTTAAAGTTATTATATATGATGTATGTAACATATAAATTATGAATATAATTCAGGAATTAAAATATACATACCTCTCATTTAGTTTTAATTCCATTAATATGACATAGAAATGAATGTAGCGTTCATGCGTACGTACGACTTACCGTCTCCATGAACGGTGCATTTCATTTCTTACCTATAAATGTTTATGTAATATTATAATTACATTTATATTTTGGATATATATGATATATATGATATCCAAATCATGAATATCATTCTGGATATAATGAACCTTTGACCACACAAGCAACATGTAATTGTAAGAAGTCCACTTTCGACATAAGAACCAAATATCGACAAAACAAACATTATTAACAGAAATGATTACATGATGTTTATAAAATGGTAATAAGCGATATGAAAGTAATAATGAACTTTAAAAAGGATCTTAAGCAAGTATAAATTAACTCATGTTTATTATTTAGGAAGTTAAAGAACGATCGAGTCAAGTCGGACCCGTGGTAAGGGACTTCGTCTCAATATCATTTCATTGAGTCATATTTCGATTCATACACAACTATCTTTTATACGGTGTATAAACCCCTTTTACTTTTACTTTTATACAAAAGGAATCTTTTTTTATGATGTGTTTTACTAAACGACAAAAAGGAATGTTTTTCTAACGTATGCGGTGACAACAACCTTTTCTGCCGTTGCGAGTCTTATTTGGTCTTTGGCTTCCTCAAAAAGCTGTAATGTTTTTAAAATAAAATAAATACTATACAAACTTTTATGTATTTTGGTTTTGAAAATGGTTTTTATAATGGATTTGTTATTTCAATATATTTATGTGATATATTGTGATCAATGTGTGGAAATGTTTTCTTTCCATTATATTTGTTTTATGTCTTAGGATTTTATAATGTTACTTGGACATTTGACGGGTGGTTACGTGATAAACCATATGACGGGTGGTGTCCTGAATACCAGGACGGGTGGTTACGTTATAAACTCTAATGCATTGGGTATGGGTGTCGGTTGTATGGCTATTCCATTAAGTGATATGTGTGGAAGTCGACCGTATGGTTATTCCATTTAAGTATGTTTATGTCCCATGTTACCTTCCTATGTTATGTGTTCTTTATATGGGTTTTCTGGTAATCTTTTGGTTACAAAAGGGTAAGTATTGATCTTTTATTCAGGGAAGTGTTTTTACTACTTCATAAAGGTGAAAAGTATTACTTTGATAAAGTATACATGGTTTACTTATTGTTTTTAAAAACTAACAGTTTTCATTCTTCGTGTTTCCCTTACTGAGCTTTTTATGCTCACCCCATGTTTTTTTGAAATGTTTTTCATAGGACTTAATGTGGAATAGGGTCAAGGATGGGATCAAGGTAAAGTCATGCTATATAAAACATGGAACTAGACATGTTTCTTTTTAAGTGTTTTTATTCTATGGAAACTTAGTAGAAGTGTCTACTTTGTAATCTTTTGAGATGTAATACTTATGTCCTAGTTCTCTAAAACTCTAATCCTGAAAAGATCCTCAATGTGAAAAATTCATTTAATTAAATATTAAGTAATGTTTAAGGTCGGTGCCTTATATTTTCTATAAGAGATTCATCAATGTAGAATTCTAGATACTACTGATGATTTCATTAAAGGTGAAATTATATGTCTACTTACATACATATATACTAATCATTGGGATGAAATTTGTAGGTTAGTTTATTTTTAGTGTTATTTTTTTATTAGTTAGGATACATTTCTAGGGTAGTCCACATCTGGTTTCATAAGGTTTCATCCATGGGAGGCAGTTAGTGGATTTTACAATTATTAGTCATTATGGAATGATAAGGGACTAATATAAATGACTATATATATATTTTTTTATATTAGTTATGGGTATTTTTAATGTCATTTGGGGCTCATGTTATTAATATCCTATAATTATAAATGATAAACTGTTTTAAAAAAGATCCAAAATAAACAAAAAATATCACTATCGAACAATGAAGAATTATTACTTAAATATGGTAATTATAAAATAGATTTAAAATTAGAGGGTATTAATTTTATTAACTATTTTATTATACATATATATAATGGATCAAATAAATAATAAATTATTGATTGTTTCAAATAAAACTATTTGTAAAACATTATTACAAACATTTTTTTCATTGAAAATATGGTTTCATCAAAAAATGGTTTTATACCGTTTTATCTCAAAATGATATAATTAATTAATTTTTTTTTGATATTTTGTTTAAAAAGTAAATACAATATTTATAATCATTGTATCAAAATTATCCTATGGTAAAATATTCAAAATTTTATCAAAATTTTTATTTTCAATTGAATACATAAAAATAATGATTTGCTTAAATCTTGAATTTAATTTTAGTATATTTAAAAAGTAAATTTCTGATATTGATTATTCTTGAAATATAATTAGTTATTTTTTATTAAATTAAATACAATTATATTATATTAAATGGATTTTATACATGAATTTAGTTTAAAAAAACTCTATATAGAAAAGATTTTTTAAACTCATTTTTGTTGCATTTTTTCAGATTAATTTTTAATTTAATACTCCAACATTTATTTTTTGAATATTGAAAAATTGATAAATTTTTTTAATCCAAGTCTATAAGTTTAGAAAATTGTATAATTATATTTTTTGTCAATATGAATAGTTACTTTAATAATTTTTTTACAATGGTAAATAGTAAATCTTGTAATTGAAGATAAAAATATAAAGATAGTAACCAAAATGACCCTCATTCATTATTTATTTTTAATTTATGATTATAATAAATATATAATAATCCTATATTCATATATAGGTACTTTTTACCATTATTATGGCATTATGACCTTTGCAATATTATATTTAAATAAGTGTAAAAAAATTCACCCTCTTAATTTAAAAAACTATAAAAATTTTAATAATGGGATAACCAATGTTTATGATTATTTATAAATGTTTTAAATAAATACATATTATTTAAATTCATCATTTTATATTATTTTTAATTTTAATTTGATAAATAACTACGTCCAATTATTACGTAATACTTTTGTAGTAATTTTTCAATTGATGAAATAATAAAATAAATAAATTTTTGTGGTATAATTTAAAACAATTCAAGTGAACCAGGAATCATTTTATAAAAATTACAAATTATATATTTTTTAATACATTTCATTATAATTCCATTGTTGTATTGATTTTATTATTGTCAACATAAATGAATAGTTTTGAAATTGTCTGTCATGATATTTTACAATATATAATTTTTTAATAAAGGATTCAAAATTCATAAAAATATTATATTCAACCCAAAATGGTATATATAAATTTAACCAACCATGATCTATTTTTTGGTTTTTGTTATTTTTATATTTTAATTATAAGTCAATAAATGGTAGAAGTCTTACATATTATAGTAATTGTTAAAAGGGTTAAGAAACCGATAACATATGATGATAAGGGTGAAAATGTGATCCAATCAAGTAATATTTTTAATTTATGATATAATATCGACACATCGTCATATTAAATTCTATTGTTATTAATTGGGATCTATTTTTATGTCAAATATAATTTATACTAATTTAATTTTTTATGAATGTCCAAGAGTTCCACATCCATATCTTATAAAAGGGAACAACTTCTTATAATTTAAGAACACAAAAAAACAATTTGGTTGTAAAATCACATAATAATTACAGAGATTTTATTCTTATCCGCATAATAGAAGAAGTTTTGGTATGAAAACCAATCGATAAAAAAAATTTGTATTCCTTAAGAGGATGTTCAAAGAAGGGCTTTCTTTCTTTTCTTAGGGTTCTTATTTTATTTGTTCATTCACTAAATTCAAATATTTTTCCTTTATGATGATAAATTCACATCATTATATCACATATAATTTTACATTATAATGTTAATGTCATAACCAATATCTATCTTTACCCCCCAACAATTTGGAAAAAAATCATCTTTTGTGTGCTCAACATACTACAATATCACGGAAGGACGTAATTCATTTTCAATCATAACCTATCATGACTAGATTATTATTATATATGTAATGTATAGATACTATATTTATGAATTATTTATCATTTTTGAATTATAATATGTCTTTTACCTTACAACCATTTGATTCAACGGAAAGTGATAATGTTGTATCTGTGTATGTTTGAACTACCACATCCTCAAAGTGATGTGATTCAGTTTTCATCCCCATATCACATAGATGATATATATATATATATATGAATATATAAATAATTAAAATTATTATAATAATATATTTATAATTATTTAAAAAAATACATAATTTATTTCCATAATGATCATTGAAAAATAGAATCATTACTCTTGTATTTATATAGATGACCAAGTCCTAGATTGTAACTCCAATTATTTTTCATAACCATAATGGATAGTTGAATGAAAAACTATAAAATATTAGTAATAATATTTATTATGTTTTTACTATTATTTTTTATATGATGGTGTAATTAACAATTTCACTATATTCACCCTAAAGAATGATATTTTGAATTTGTGAACCGAATTTATCCAAAATGTATATTGTTATCTTAAATGATTATGAAATTATATATGACATGATAATAACTAAAATAAATGGAATTATAAAATTGAAAATTATTCCCATGAATTTGAATTATTAACATATCTTTATTAATCAGTTATTTAAGGAACATACATGAGAATCTATAATCATATAGAGGTATATCCTTCTAAAATTATCTTTTAATGTTTCAATTAAAACTATATTTTTCATTAATGTATATATTTTAAAATATTTTTATGGATGTATTTATATGTGAATAATTGTATCATAATGGTAATTTATTTTATTTTATCATTATTTTATATGATTTTCAATGTAATAATTTAATTTAATTTTTTTACTATATTTAAGAAATACAAAAATTTGGATCTAATTTAATGTACAAAGTGACAAAAACTAATCCCACTACTATGAAAACTATTTTCTATTTTAATTCAATTAATTTATTCTATTTTTCTTTAAAAACCCTTCTTCACTATGTGATGGTTATTTGAAGAAAAAATTTACAATTGAATATATATATATAAATATATATCAATATCCGATATTGGTTTCATATGGGTAAAAAATATAATATTAATGATGAATGATTTGGTGTACCTTGTTATGGTACTTTGATATTTTTTATGAGGAAATGTGGTTCCATTAAAAACTGAGCGTGGGTAATCCCATTGTAGATCTATAATTCATTGGGTAGGTGGACATAAAAAACTAATTATTTTCTCTCAAAAGATTATTAGAATATAATATGATTGTTATTCTATTTATAACCATGATAGTTATTTGATGTGTAAATAATATGGTTATTCTATGGGTAACTATCAAGCATATCCATCTGTAAGATTGAAATTTATTAGATTAACAAATTTACCTACATATTATATTTCTTAATTTTATGGGTTCTTATGTAAATATTTTAATATAAATATATAAATGAAATTAAATTTTACTTCTTAAAGGTAAATAATATATGTTTTTGAAAGCATCGTTATGTGTTTTTTATGATTTTAGAAAAAAAATATTTTTAATTTTCATTAAATATTTATTATAAAATATTTTAAAAAAATATATGCAAAAATGACTTGATTCCATTGGTAAGAAAATTTTTATATTGAGAAATTTTTTTTTTGAGAAATAGAAAAAAAAAATTATTCATGGATTAATGGTTCCTTTCATTATTTTAAATTCCTTTCAAATATTTCTTTGTCATCCCATGGTATTAGTATAGGTTGGGGATAAATAATAGTAATTTTGAATGTCATGTAGATTTTTCATCAAAAGAAATTTTGTATCATTTTAAATGTTTTATATTATGTGAGACCAAATAGTGATTCAATGTTTCCACATTGTATATATATGTGTTTTTATATTATATGTTTGAACTAACTCTCCAATAAAACAAAAATGAATGATCATTGGGAAAAAAATAATTTCAATTTTAGTTTAATGTCACAGGTATAAAAATGATAATATTTAGGTACTAACTATTGTTATCAGAGAAGGTTTTAGATTACTTTCATGGTTAATATGTTATTTGAACATAAGTTAAAAGTCCTTCCTAAACATAAAGGATTGTTTGTTTGAAAGAATTATAATTATTTTGGAAAAAATATAAAATATTTAAGGATACCATCATTAATTATATCTTATTATATATTACCTTCATAAGAGTATTTATTTGGGTTTTATTGACATGATCACACTATGAATTTTTGTCAGTAAAAGGCTGGATTGAGTGGGAAACAAGGTAACAATTCATGTGAATTGAGAAATTGGTTGTTTTTTTAATAATAAAACAAATGAAATGGGATATCTACTGAAAAATATTGTGTTTTTTACTTAACACCAATCCCAAGTTATGATTAATAATATAAAACAAGGTGAGTTTTCCAACCCATAAAACCAGAGGAATGTAGAGATTTTTGGATATTTAATAGATAAGTACTATAAATATAAAATGATTCAATGACTTATAATTCATGAATGTGGGGGGAAGCACCCAATAAAATGACCTAAAATAATGATAATATGTTTTTAATGTATTAAATGTGGTAAGAAATTAATAATTTTAAAATAAAAAGTATTTTTTATTTAACACCATAAAGGGAAGAAATTTCATGCAATTCCATCTGATGAATATTTTATATTTTGATAGTATAGAAAATACATAAATCAATGACCATGGGTTTAAGATCTAGAACTAGATTAGCCAGACCATAAAGATGAATTTTTAGTAAAACATTATATGATTATTATTAAAGATAAAGGAAATTATAATGGTATATAAAAGATAGGTATTATATATTGGATTATGTTTTGATATTAGTTAATCTTATGAATGATTCATACTATGTTTTTAGTAAGGATTTATTAAATAAGAATATAGAAAAATACATTAAGTAAAATAATAAAAATAAGAAAAAACTAATTATATTATGACAATTTGGTCAAGGAAGAAGAAAAAATATGAAGATCATCATGTGAGATGTCACTCGTTAGCCGATGTTCTAGACAATGAAACAATTTAAAAATTTATTTTAACATGCCTTGTGATAGGTGTACATCATTATACTACGGATAATATATTTTATCTTCACATAGGCTAATTTATCTACCTACATAATATTAGAAAAATAAAATGTACATTATAATAAATTGAATCAAATTGACCCCCATTTTATAATTTAAACAATGTTTTACTACTTTTGGGAGGCCGTTACAAATATTTTTAATAACATAAAACATTTTTATTGGTTGAAATTTAAAAAATGATAAATATTATGGTGTATTAAATTTTCATAGACCATATGAAATTTATGAATAATGTATGTTATCTGAGACGACATCGTTTAATCATAATCTAATTCATTATAAATTTTTGGATTTGTTATGATTTTTGTGGAACCTATGAGACATTGGTGGTTTATGTGTGACAATTAACCTATGTGTAACATGTTTAATGTAACACCTTGTGTTTTTATGGGACATTTTTTCAAATCAATAAATTTTCATTAATTTCATGAACTTTCCTAAGTCAAACATTTCAATCTAATAACACCAAATTGGTATACGTTAAATTTACTATTGATTTCATGTATGTTACAAGAAACATCGGCCTGGAGTACGTTACACGCAAAACTGAGTATTTACTAAACAACTATGTTTTGTTATAATTATCTATATAAAGTAGTAATATACTATTTTTTAAAAAAATAACATGACTAATAATAACTACCTTTAAAATATTGTTTATAATTATTTTTTTCAAATATAATATATTGATAATGAAAAAATATAATATTTTGTAAAGTCTTTTTATTTTTGAAAATAGTATTCATTCAATTGAACTATTGTTAATATACTTTTGTAAAAAAATATAAATTAATATCAGGAATTTAGAAATTTAATTTCATCAAATAAAAATTATTTTTTATTTATTATGCTGAAATTTGTTTAGGTTGAATTATATGGATTATTTTGAAAAACTTTGTTATAAAATGAATTGTAAAAAATACATAATTTTAAATCAAAACTATGTTTTAATGGTTTCTATTTAAAAGGATTAACTATAGAGTTTATAAGTTTAAAAATTTTATTAGATCATATATTTATATATTAATTCAGTTTATGTCATTATAATCAATCTCACATTGAAATTGGGTATAAAAACATATCAACTTTTTGATTATTCTACTATAAAACATGCATTATCCTCAAATATATTGGATTATTTTTATATCAATTAATACCCCATTTTTACTATAATATCTAATTATAGATTCCATATTTATAAAAAGAATAATTTATAATTTATAATATGGTCAAATTAGTTTTTTTAAAAAATATAAAGAAAGTAATTGAATTTATTCTAAATGACTAAGGTAAAATTGGTCATAATATGGGACTAAACCTTAATATTAAGGACCCAAATGACCTAGAAAAATTCCCAACCCCCGTTTTAATTCCATTATACTTCCACTAAACTTCAATTCTGGAGTTATATTAGTTTTTTATGAATATGATAATGTAAAAACATAGTAACACAAAACTTGTTTTAAAAAAATACCAAGTGTGTACTTTTCCTCCCCTATAAAAGGCCACCGTCTCCCCCTTCCTCACACCTCTAAAAATATTAGTTTTATAAAATATCAAACCAATAAACTTTCCAAAATCCCTCCCTTAATAATTTAAACCTCCATTGAGGAATAATCCCATCCAAAGTTTCCCTTTGGTGAAAACCAAATGGAGTTACATAAAGTAGAGGTAGCATCCTCTCTCAAGATCCTTTATATTATTTTCATTCTCCAACCAATAAAATATTTTTATTCCATTCATATAAAATAAAAAAATTATCCTAAATATAATTATATTTTTTATTCTATTTTTCTATCATAAACTTACACACACTTCCATCCAATGGGAAACAAACATGCTATATATGTGAACGGAGAACTACCACCTCATGAAATGACAAATGTTATTTTTTCACCACCTTTTTTGTTGGTAATTATGATTAATTAATTGTTTATATATGATATATATTGTACATGATATTTATTTAGGAATATTTAAATATTTTTATACAGATATATTTCTACATTCATTTTTTAAATACGATGATTTCATTTTAGAATGTATAGACTATCTACCCATCAAAGCTATGTGATATATTCACACACTAAAAGAGATGTATTAGTGATATATTTTTTGAACATATATAAAATATGATACCTTATAATTATACATTAATAATATTATAAACATATATTCATATATTCTATTTAATTTATTTATTTCAATGTGACAAAAAACTGAAATTGTGTTCATCCGTGCGTACGACCTACCTTATCCATGAACAGTGTGTTAAATTTCACTATTCAATTTCATAAGGACTGTTATAATAAATATATAATAAATATAATGTATATTTATATCATTATTTGAATTATGGAAATCATGATATAATTTAATGAAGCAATGATATAACAAATTAAGACACATGCAAAGAACAAAGTAGATAATACCTGAAGTGAAATAGTAACATCAATTTGTTATCAAGAATGTAATATAAACTCATAATAAAACAATATATGTAATTTAATATAATAATATGGTTCTATGATATATTTATAATTAAATTATATTTATATACTAGATTATTATACGAGTATAAAGAGAGTCAATACATATGTTAATGGAATTTCATATCATTATATTTATATATCTTAGATATATGTCATGTTCTCCAAATATTATATTTCATGGTGTATATAAATCACAATAACTTATTTTATGACTAATATTCTTAAATTTGTGGTTTTTTACCTATCCATTCAATGATATTTCTTTCAAGGGGATTATTTTTCAATAGTTACCAAATTAATAAGATTGTTTTTTCTAAATTTTCCTTTATTGAGACACCAAATTTTTTATGATCTTACATACATTTTAGAGGTGTATTTAGTTTAATTAAAATTTTATATCTTTAATTTCCTTATTTTTCAGATTTATTAAGGTCTATTTCATTTCCCTTTCTTACATTGGTAGTATGATTAAAGGGTACCATGTTGTAAAATTTTATTAAAATAATTTCATCATTTGTTGAGATTTTTATGTTTATGATTCCATTTATGAAATATTATGTTACCTATATCTAGAACACTAAATAATTTCCTTCAACTTATTTATTTAATATATATCTATGTTTAAGTACAATTTTCTCACTAATTTTTACATTATATAATTATCAAAATGCTTTTAAGAAAATTTAATGATATTAATATCTTTGGTCAGAAATCTATTTTATTGTAAAAATCATGTATTAAAAACGATATAAAGATTTTAATCATATGATATATGAATTTTTTTTCATGGTAATAGTATTTTAATAATTTTTTATTGTTTTTTATAAACAACAATTATATTATTTCAAGTATATTTTTATATAAAATGTTTTTGAAATGAAATAAATATTTTAAAAATATTTTTTTCTATTATTCAATGATATTTTTCTCAAGAAATGGTTTTTAAGTAAATATAAAAAAAATTCCACCGAAGATGATATTAATTTGCGTTACTCATGCCATTCTGGGTAAATTATTCATTTATAATATTAATAGTATTTATCTGAATGGTTATTTCTCTGATGGTATGATTTTTGTGAATCCTGTTTCTCATTAATGTGTTATTTTTTTTGAATCCTACTTCATTTCAAGATTTATTCTTTTGTTGAAATGATTATAAAACATGTATCTATTTTTTCATAGGTTATGATACGATTATATGTTTATGATACCGAATTTATTACATGAGTTTTGATATTATTATATATGATGATTTTGGAAAATGGATGTATGATTTAATTATGATATGGGTGAGACATATATGTCCCTCCAATTCATTGGTTACTTTTATATATATGATGAGATAGACTAAGATTGTATTGGGATTAAAAATTGAATAATATGATGGCCATGAAAGTGAAACATAACTACAAATAAGGAATGATGAGTGGACAGAAACTACTAAGATGGTCATGGGGGTGAAAACATACTACCTTGATCAAATAGGGAGTGAACCCATACTACTATGATGTCTTGGAATTAATTTATAGAAAACAATGTTAATTATTTTATAAGATTATGGGTCTCATGTAATTTCATGTTCTATTCTCATATTATTATTTTATGGATTATGATCATTATTTCTATATGACTCATGTCCTATGATCTACCATTAATTATTCCATGATTCATGTATATTATCATCAATTTTTATTGTATAATCTTATATTTAAGTTATCATGTTTTCATACCCTTATTTTTACTATTATGCCTACATATATCCCTTGTTTTCCCTTACTATGAAATCATAACACACCCCTTTTTTATGTCTTCTCCCACTAGTTATGAAGATATGTATTATGTATGATTTTTCTAAGTAGGTTGATAGTCATTAAGAACCTAGTGGGGGATAATTTATCTCACTTATTTTCCATTTTCTATGTTTCCATGTTTCCAAAGCCACTGGACTAGTATGGTCTTTAGGCACCTCTTTCGGTACTATATTATATATTCATTAAAACTTAAGAAATGATAATGTATGAAAATTGATGGTACCAATAAATGGTATTAGATGATAATTATAGACAACTTTTTTAAACTAAGATGAGAAAACCATATTTAGAACCAAAAGGAAATGTCTAAGGATAATTATAAGGATAAAGACATGTGTAGTAAAATGTACTATAATTTTGGTAATGGATACAGTGAGTGTTTTTCTATAAATACATCCTTGTCTAGATACTATTAGGGGATATGGATCTAGAACATATATACATAGTAGTAACAACTCCGAAAATGTGTGTTTGGATTGTCATAGAATAACCTTTTAAATTAATGTGGGCCTTGCTGCACACCAGTTTTGACACTCCTAGGGGATATGCATTGAGAATTTACAAACATTTTCTGTATCATCAAGAAAAATTTAAATCGGTGTTTATTATGAATAGTATAGTATAAACCTATGGATTCATATATTAATGAAGGAATACTATGTTAGATATCATATAAAAGTCATTTTATTGTTATGTTATTTATCATTATGAAAATTGTTTCTTAACCATGCTATGGGGTTTAGTCAATGGCTGACACCCTAAAGAACCATGTTAATGATTATTCCAACATACAATAATATTATTTACCACTTTATAAACCAAATTATTTGAGAGTTGGAATAAAAAATATTATTTATATGCTCACCCAAATCATTTATGATATGAATAATGGTGGGTTTCAAAATTAGAAAGTAAGGAGAAAATATTATGTTGAGTACTTCATGAGCCAACATATTCCATCATTCAGAGGGTATTCTGATCCACTTATTTCGGAAAAATAGATTTTTGTATCATAAAATATGTTCCCCATTATCCATTATTTATATAATTATAAATTCATTCTATAGTATTATCAACTAGAAGGTGAAGCAGGCCAGAGGTGGAATCCAATCAATAATTTGAGGCAGCAAGATGGAATTGAATCCATGGATTGGGAGATGTTTATCAACTAATTTTTCATTATGTTCATTGAATTTATTCTTAATAAAAATATGGTTAATGAGTACTAATATTTTATGAAAGGGTAATAGTAATAATCTCCTGGTACCTATCATGATAATTTTACAAGGGTAACAATGTCTGCTTCATGAATTTTTAGGCAACACAAAGGTAAAGTTGATAGGTTCATTAGTGGCTAAAAACAGTGTATTAGAAGAGAATTTTCCTTAAGATACTTTAGTAGATAAGATGATATTGTGCATTTTTAAATCAAGGATAAAATGGAGTTTGGAGTCACATATATATCTCATGTATTTGACAAGAAAATGGATATGGGGTTTAAAAAGAAATATAAAAAACATGATGTGATGAAAATGATATTTTTGTGCCCTTTGTGATGGGAGAATCATGGAGGAAATTTCATTTAGGGTAATAATAAATGTTTTGGGTGTGGAAGGGGTGGACATTAGGGATTTTATTGTCTATGTTATGAAAAGAATATGCCTAATGGTGACATTGGAGAAAAGGTGTCCCAAAACGAACCTACACCACATCACTGCTACAAGTGTAAGGGGATTGGGAATTACACTAATATGTTCCCAAATCCAAGGACAAGTGATGATGATAGATATATTAATACTCTTAACCATAGGGACAAGGGGAAATATCATGATTTCTTTTGACAGTGTTGATATTAATGGGTTAAAAGGTACACTTATTATCTACTCTAGAACTCTCTGATATACTATTTGATTCTAGATAATGCCACTCAATAAAAATAAAAGAATATTATATGTGATTTAAGATTTAAAAAAGTGATTATATGTGGACTTTTTCATAAAAAAAATTAATTTATAATGATTTCATCCCATGCCTATTATTATTCTCTGGTTGATGTTTGTGGGAATGTGCTTCCTAAAAATCATGTCATTATTCCTTTGGTTGAGTTTGATATCATCATAGGCATGGAGTTTAATTCTTTGCATAATTCCTACATCAATATTAGTGGAATATATGTTACAATTGATATTTCAAACCCTCTTATAATCAGTCATGAATGTGATAATAAGTATCAACTTATGGTATAGATTACATCTAGTGTATGTGTCTTAATTCCCATTTTGAGGGTTGTTTATCTCATTTAGTATGGGAGAAAACTAAAATTGATGGTATTTATATATTTCATGAATTTTTTGAATGAATTTTTTAAATATTTCCCAAACATACAAAACAATGTAAAATCAAGTTCTTAATGGAACTTTTATATAGTTCCATCCCAATTTCAACGACCCCTTACAGAATGCCTATAATTGAGTTTCAGGAATTAAATATTCATCTTCATCATAACCATGATAATAGAATATTTCAATCAAGTGTTTCACATTGGGATACTCCAGTTCATATTGTGAGAATGAAATATGATTCAATGTGACTATTCATTGATTATTGGGAGTTTAATAAGATCACAGTCAAGAACAAGTGTCATCTTGCCCATATTTGTGATTATTTTGACCAACTCCATGGAGGTCAATATTTTTCTATGATTGACCAATATTTTGGATATCACTAATTGAGGGTAATGAAAGTGGTATACCCAAAATATCATTCTGTATATGTTTTGGACACTATGGAAATAAAGTGATGCCTTTTGGTCTTACTAAGTCCCCTTCTATCATCATTTATTGGATGAATACAATCATTCGATATTTTCTCAACTAGTTGGTGGTATTCTTTATATATGGTAGTATAATAAAATAGCAGATAATGGAATAAAATATAAATCACATGAGAATTGTACAAAATATCAATGCAATGATATGTGGTATATAGAATTTACAATGTGTGAATTTTGGTTGATATTGGATTCATTTTTTTGGGTTACATAATCTAAATAGATTGTTATCAATATATCCATCATATACAGAGGCTATTAAATATTGGCCAAGACCAAAAAAAAATTCAAGGTTCCATAAAAATATTTTATTAGATTCATATTATAGATGTTTTGAAGAAAATTTCTCATGACTATATAATCATCTAACCATGTTAACCTCGAAGGGTACCATATTCTTATTGATAATTGAATTTGAGGAAAATATAATGGATTGAAGGAGAAGGATAGTAAAAAAACATAATATTTAATTACCTTGTAGTGGATATGGGTTTGTAATATATAATGATTCATCCAATGAGTTATTGGGATGTTTAATTATGTAGAATACCATATTTAATTATTTTTCATCATGATAATTGAATATTCATGAGAACAATTACCCACCTCATGATTTTTCATTTGACATTGTAATTTCTTCCATATATATATATATACGATTTATCTTTGTAGTGAAAAGTGTGATATATATACCAATCATAAAGGTATGAAATATATATTCACACTTAAGGAGTTGAAAATTCAATAGATAATATGGCTAGATTTGATAAATTATTATGACTTCTAAATATATTAGTACACTGAAAAAATATAACAAGGTTACCAATTATTTGAGTCGATATGATCCAATTATATTATACGTGATAAGGATAAAAAATAATCCATTATTTCTATATTTTCAAAGCGTACATAAAGAAATGATGATGAAATTGAAAAAATATTATCTTTTCCACAAAAATGATCAACCCACAATCTATGTGATGATTAAAGAGGCACAAAATTAAGATGTAGAGTTGAAAGAGAATTTTTTAAATGTTTGTATGTTTAACCATGATCATGATGCAATGATAAGAATCACTAACCATGTAAGTGTTCCATCTACACCATATTTGAAAAATGAGATATTAGAAGAGTCTCATAGATCATTTATTTTATATTTATCCAGAAATTATGAAGATGTATATGTATTAGGAAGAATATATATGGTGGGATTTCATGAGTAGGGATATCGAAGAGTTTGTATCTCAGTTCATGGTATACTAGAATGTTGACGATGAAGGGAAAAAGTGTAAAGGGATTTTACATACATTACCCATACCAAAATGAAAATGGAAGAACATCACTATGAATTTTATCGTTGGACTACTGAAATCATTTAATGTGTTAAACGATATATGGTTGGTATTTGATCACCTTTCAATGTAATCTCAATCCATTACTATCAAATAATAATTCTCTGTGGATCATATAGATAAGATATATATTTAAAAAGTGTTAAAGTTGCATGGAGTAACACATTCCATTATATCGGATCAGAATCTAATGTTTATATCAATGTTTCAGTGAATTATTTAACAAACAATTAATATATATTTGAGTTTTAGAATATCGTATCATCATCATAATGATGGAAAGTCTTAAAGAAAATCTCAATCCCTAGAGAATAATTTGGGATCTTTTTTATTATATTTCAAAGTTGTTTGGGATCAACACCTTCCTCTAATTGAGTTCTTTTAAAATAATAGATTTCACCTAAGAATAAAAATGGATCCTTATGAATCAATATATAATAATAAATTTAGAGAAACAATGTAATTGGATGGTGTTGGTGAAATAAAGCTATTGGGATCTGATATAGTTAAATAAATGGATGAGATGGTTATAACCATTCAATAAAATATCAACGATGCTCAAATTCTGAAATAAAATTATTCTAATAACTGACTAAGAGATATAGAATTTTAGGGTTTTAATAATGTGATTATAGGAATCTCCCTATGTAATAATTTTATAAGGTTTAATAAAAATGAAAAACTATTACATAGGTATATTGTTCCCGTTGAAATTGTTGATCATATCGGTATGGTAGCCTGTCATTAAAAACTTACTCCAAATATTTCTGAAGACAGGCATGTCTTATATGTATCTCTCGGGAGCAAGTACATACCTACGTCTTTACGTGTACTAAAATTAGAGGTCACACCACTGATTAAAGATCTTTCTTACATGGAACAACCATTTGTATTTCTTAATATTACTGTGAAAGTTATAAGAAACAAGACCATTAAACTATTAAAAATTTTATTTGATAAACCGCTAGTTAGTGGAAGATATATGGGATCTTGAAAATATGATGAAGCATATTTATCCACATTCAATTATCAGAATGTCTAAATTTGAGGGATAAATTAGTTTTACGGGGGTATAATGTAACACCCAAAGTTTTTATGGGCATTTTTTGATATTAATTAATATTCATTGAGGTCCTCAATTTAACTAATTAATACATTCTTTTCACATATAACAAAATCTTGATTTTTTAAAAAGAACACCGACATGGAATAAGTTACATGCAACACCAACATGAAGACGTTACATGCAATTTTGAGTCTCTATCCAACATTAATTTTTGTAATATTTATTTAAATGAGACACTAATAAAATATTAATTAAAAATTGTAATATGAATAATAATAATAAATTTTCAATTATTTTTTATAATTTTTATATGTTTATATCATATTGATAATGAAAAAATATAATATTTGGCAAATCAGTCAAATGTTTAAAAATTCTATTTTCTCAAATTAACTATTTTTTACATTGGTGAAACACTAAAAAATTAATTTTACACAAATTAAGAAATTAACTTTTTGAAAATAAAATTAATTTTGGAAATTATATCATCAAATTTAATTTTCTATGAATTTTTGGGTTTTTTTGTGAAACTTAATTTTTTGTTGAAATGTGAAAAAATATTCAATATTAATTCAAATATTTTGTTTAATATATATTTTTTATAATGTTAATTTATATTTTTTATTCGGTGAAAAACTTTAGTAGATCATATTTTTATCTGTTAATATAATTTAGGCCATTAGAATCAATTTTATTTTTAAACTGGCTATAAAAACATATCAATCTTTTGGATGTTTTTACATCAAAAACATGAAATGTCCTCCCATCTAGGAGATTATATTGGAAATAATTACTTTCATTTTTGTTATTGGAATTTTGAAATATTGATTTCATATTTTTAATAATAAAAATTTATTAACTCTAATATGGTCAACTTATTTTTGGATTAAAAAAATTAGTTAATGTAATTAAAAATATTTACATCGATTATGGTAAAATTGATCATATTAATGGGCAAAACATTAATCATAAGAGACCAATTAACCTAACCATTTGTGAAAAAACCCATTTTCATTCCATTTTTTGTAAATAAACCTTAAATTGTTGAGTTTTTTTGTTTTTTGATGATTTTTTGATAAATTCGGTACCCCTTACTTGTATTAAAAAATACCATGTGAGTGCTTTTCCTCCCATATAAGGCCATTATCTCCCCCCCTTCCTCACACTTCTAAAATAACATAAGATTCATTAATATATGCTCAATCCACTTACCAACCTCTCTACCTTACCACTTTAAGCCTCCATTTTTTTCATAAAGACATCTAAGGATGTACTTCAGTGAAAACTAAAAGGAGTTACCCCAAGAAGCCCTAATAACCTCCCTCAAGTAGCTGTATATTATTTTCATTATCCATACAGTCTACTTTAATTATTCCATGAATATAAAACAACATGAATACCCTATATTTATTTATATTTTTTATTCAATAATTTTTACCAACACTTACACACAATTCAATATAATAGGTTACAAAATATTATTTATGTGTACGGTGAACTGCCACCTAACAAAATAGTGACTGTTCATTTTTCCTTTACCACCAATAATGGATGGGAATTTTGGTTGAAACTATACTTATATATGACACTGAATATTTTTTTTAATATTTAATTACTCATTCTAATACATATATTTATACATTCCATTTTGGGTAAATACAATTATTTCATTTGAGGAAGTGTGGACTACCACCCCCATCAAAGTGAAGTGATTCATTCACAAACTACAAGTAATGTATTAAGGATGGGTTTAGTGAAATTATATGATATATATAACATTATAGTTATACTTTAATGATACTATATACATATATACATGTATATTTTTTTTATTTTTTTCTTTCAATGCGACAATTAATCAGAAACACTATTCATGGTTATGTATGGCCTACCGTCTCCATTATGATGTACTCCATTATATATATATATAGTATGGATTATTATAATACATATATAATTAATATAATTTTTATTTATATAATTATTTAAGTTATATAAATAATGATATATGTTTTATATTTAAAATTATTGTTATGATATTGATGCATAATAAAAATATATTTATTAAACAGTATTATTGTATGAGTATAAAGAGAGTCAAGACATATGGAACATCAATTTCATCATGTTTTTTTATATCCATGAGATACATGAAATGTTCACAATTTTTCTATTTTATGATGTCTATATACAAAAAGTTAATGTATTTTATTATTATTATACTAAAATTTTATGTCGTTTACCTATCAATTATATGATTATTCCTTCATTGGATATATATTTCAAAAATCCCCAAATTTATAGTATTGTTTGGTTTCAATATTTCTCATTTGAGATACAGGATTTGTGATACAAACTACTTTTTTTTTAAATATTTTTTTACATAAATTTGCAATGTTACATATTGAATCTCCATTTTTTCATTATATTTTAAACACCATGAACTTTCATTTTCTTACATGGGGAGTATGATTCTGAGTTACCATGTGGTATGATTTTACACAAATAATCTCATCATTTTCTACATTCTCTATGATTATTCATTAATTAATGAAATATGATGATTTTTTTATCAATAAAATTTATTAATGTTATTGTAATTTGTTTATTAATGACATATTCTTGTTCTAGTACAATTTTTACACTCTTTGGTACATAGTATAATTAAAAAAGACAAAATTAATATCTAATTGTATATCCCTCATCAGATGGATGTTTATTTAATTTAAAAAACCATGTTTTTAAAAATGTTTTCAAAAAATGTTTTCAAATGATTTTGAAGATATTTTTCATTGAGAATGTATTTTTATTTTTTTTATTTTTCAAAACCAAATTTACAATTTTTCTTACATAATTTAAAATAAAATGTTTTTCAATAATTATTTATGATTTTTTTGATCAATGAAGAGTAGATATTTCACTCATGAATTTTTTAAATATATATCAAAATTACTTCCCATTGAAGATTACATTTTTGGTGTTTCTCATTATTTTATATATAAACGATTCAATTATTATATCTATATTACTTAGTTGAATGGTTTCTATTTTGATGGAATGATTATTATGGACCTCATTTATCCTCCATAGGTTAAAGGATTTTGAAACATGCCTCTTTTAATATGTTATGTTTTTTATTAAATGGTTATGAAACCTATCTATTTTTATATAGGTTATGATGTGATTACATTTTTATGATACCCATTTCATTTAATTGGTTATTCTATGATTATTTATGATTTTCTGCTATATTTATGTATCCATTCATTTTGAGATTGGTGGGACCTATGTCTCCCTCAATTGAATTGGGTAAATATTTATATCTCTTAATATAGACTATGATGGTATTGGGAGTTTTCCTTGACTACTATGATAGACATGTTAGTGAACTATGCCAACAAATATGGTATAATGAGTAAACTCACAATACCAAGATGAACATAGGTGTGAACCGTAACTGCCAATATGGTATGTGGAGTGAACCCATACAACTAAGATGGCCAAAACATCAATTCCTTTACATTTATTTTTTATTGTTGGGGCCAAAGCCTCAATTTATTAGTAGAGAAATGACCAATTTTTAGTCTAGGTAGAGGGAGACACATTAAGTAGCCTGAAGTCCCAAGGCCAAGTGGTCTGAATACAAGGAATGAAAGCCCATTTTTGTCCCAAAATACACCTCGACGAATAGTACTACTACAATATACCCATTTCTGTAATACCTTATTATATTTATATCCCATATATGAACTTATTGTGTATTTGAGCTTAACCATTTTATGTTTTATACAATGGGTTTGTAAGATAATTATTATCCTGGATGTGAATATAAAGGGTTATAGTATAGAATATCATACTGGTAGATAATGCATCTTTCTTATTATATAATGTTTTTGTTTCCTTGTTTACCAAATCATTATACTCATAAGGTCCTCGGGAATTCGTTTGAGTAATGTTTTATGTATTTTTTAAAACATATGTAATTTTCATATATTAAAATAGAGGGTCACTATATTTATGGTTCATATATAATATTTTTATGATCATATGAAATTCATAGTTAGATAAATATAAATCAAAACATAACTGGATTCTTCATAAGGGTCGTATAAAAAATTTTATGTGCATAAATGTATCACTGAATAATATGAGTTTTGTTAAGGTAGTTTGGTATCATTAACAGTGTAACTAATATTATTAATTTATATGTTACAGTCATATATACTTTTGAAAATGTATCCAAAAGATATATAAATTTCACCAAAATACTCATAAGGTTATTCTGATTTTCTATAATTTTAAATTATAAATAAATGGATAATTAAATTTGGTAATTATTTATTTTTCATAAATTTAAAAAATATAATTTTATAGTACATATTAATGAGTTATGCTAAGATTCATTAGAAATTTAACAAATAGAACCATCATTCAATTTAATGGTATTTCATATTGATTATTTGAAATTATCAATTGTGGCCAAATGTTCTATTTTTCTTCATTTTTTTTAAAAATATAGAATCATTATAGATTCCATAAATTAAATTAGAAATATATTTATTAATTTAATGGGAATATGCAAAAAAATTAAATTGAAGATAGAATATGTATTCAGAAAATTTGGATGACTTCAATATAATGCTCTATTGAATAAAGGATAATTATGGAACATATACATATTAATTATTCCAATTTTATAAGTGGTCGAGGAGAGATTTATCTATTGTAATGAATCTAAATAGTTATAACTATGAATGAATAAGAACATATTTTCATTTAAGTCCCTCAAAACTATTTTTTTTTTCAACAAGTATATGGTTGATTAAAATATTGTATTTGTATTGAAACTCATTTGGAAGAAAAATCCTTTCATAAAAATTATATCTTCATTCATGTTGAGGAATATTATAATATTATAATGATATGATTCAACATAATTATAGGAAAAAATACTAAATGGTTTGTTGAATGAGGATACTTAATATTTTTATTTTTCTGCTGTAATATACATTCAAGGGTGTGATTTTTCATATGATTAAAGATAATTTTAGACATAAAATCATTATACAAGGATGTAAAATTATGATTTCATTTAATCACTATTTCATTTTTTTACTATTTAGTTCTCATGATCAAAACATACCCATGAATGTATTAACATCCTAGGATGAGACGGACCATTATGGGATTTTTTTTTCATTCTTATAAACATAGAATATCTTTGAGGAAGATATTTTATGAGTTGATAGTCAATACTAAAATTCATAGGCCTCAAATTAACTAAAGACAATAGCTTTTTTAAAATAGAATCCATTAATTAACTCCATCATATAAACTGATATATGAACTAAAATTGGTATCATATCCAAGTTCCCCTCAGGATCCTACTTATACTGAGTCTATAAATATGTAATCAATTTATTTGAATAGTAGTGAATTTCAATTTTCTAAAGGGAAAAATATTTATAGATATAATATTTGTTCACTACAATTTTATTATTTAGAAGACATGGAAATTATTGATACTTTTAATATGGTATTTCCTCTAATTATAGAAGATGGATATATTATATTTGTTTCTAATAAGAACCATGAGAATTATGAGATGTCAATTAATTTAGTACAAATATCTTTGTTATAACAATATTATAACAATGTTATGTGTTTTTTAATATAATATAAAATGTGGGGAAACATTAATACATGTTTGAGGGGAAAATCAAAGTCAATGAGTCTATATTGTAGCATTGGACAGATACACAAATTTTTTTAAACATTAACGACGATAAAAAAATGTATGAATACATATCCAGAGTAAAATCAATCCTTAATCTTATTAATTGATTTGATTAATTTTCTAATATTAAAAATCGTAAAAAGGATATAATGATAAATATTCATATTATATTGGACATATAGAATTCACCCAATGATCAATGAATCTATATTTCATTATTGGACAGACACATTAAAATAATTTATTCATAGATGAGGATAAATCAATTGATGACTATTTTTCTAGATTAAAATAAATTCATAGTCATATAATAGGATTTTGAAAAAATTATAATATTAGTATATCTTAAAAAATAATAATTATAAAATATTCTATATTGATGTTACCTATAAATTCAACAAAATTAATGGAATGTAAATATTTCTTTTTATGAGTTTTAAAGTAATTCCTTTGAGTATGAAATAGGAATAAAGGTAAATATTTTGGAATAAGTATAAGAAGGAGATGCATTTTAAAATCCTTGGGTAACATAAGATCTATATAATGGGTGGATAATTCCACTAATAGATGAAAGAATGATAATAATAGTGATAAAATTTGAAAAATCATTTCAATTTGATATCAATGATTCAACAAATATAAAAAGGGATTTATAAATAAGAAATCATACTAAAATGATTTAGGTGTGGAGAAATTTTAGATTTGATGAATATATTCATAGAATAAATAAAAAAATATGGTATTTGATGATGAATATGACTATGTGATGACTTGTTGTAATAAAATTAGTAGTTTATTTAAATATAAAAAAATTCAACGTGATGGTTGTAAGAGAATATATGGAATAATGGAATGATTTATACTAATTAAGAAGGAGGATGGATTTTCATCCATAACTATTTTTTATAAAAATATGTATTTGATAATGTATGGTAACTTTTTTTAAGTTTTTAATTAATGATAAATTTTTAAATATAATAGAAAAAAAATTATTAATGGAGAAGAAGAGTGAAATGTGATTTATATGGTGAACATGCTCAAATATTATCTTCAAATTTGACTTTATATACATAATAAACTCAATATATAAGTATATGTGAAAGATAATTCATGATTTATGTTATCCTTGTATTAAATAAAATGATCATATGTAGGGGGTGAAAGATTTAAAAAGAGAATGATGCAAGGAATGATAACTTATATAAGATAATAATTTTTTTTGAATATATAAAATATAGTTCAATGTTAAAATCATGGTGTCATAATTTGTAAACAACCATTGTATAAATTAACAACAATTTGCATAAGGATGTGGAGGGAAATGATGAATCATCTCATCTCATTGAGAACTTATGTACATTATCTTGAGTAATATTTTTACATATTATATCTAAAACTACTAATATTATTTATTCTAATAATGTAATCATTGAATATATTCCTCAAAATATCTATGTTTAAAAAACCCACATACGATGTGCACTATTTCTAAGGCTTTGTTGAGAAATAGAAAACGTATGATTCTATAAAAACATATTGCAAATAATAGTAGTATTTCATAGAGATAATAAGAAGTTACATTTCATAAAACTCATTTTTTAATGAATGACATTGTGCCATGGATTTTTTTTTTGTTTTTTGTAGACTATGGAAAAAATTATAAATTTTGTGAATTTACATGAAAATTCTTTAAAATAAAATTGTATCCTAATTTGTGGGGACCTTGTTATATAATAGAGGTATTTGTTTTCTGTAAAGAGAAATAAAAATTGGGAACTAATATGAGGTTTATGTATAAAAGGTTTTTGAATGGAATGAGTTGGTATATAGAATATGTGATTATGTTTTTCCCTATATGGAATAATGTATGAATGTTTTTTAAGGTCAAAAACAAATTATTTTTCTAGAATAAGAGATTTCATAGAAAACAATGGCAGAGAGGAAACTAATTATTACAGTAGATCTCTAATAAATTAAAACATGGAACCCCAGGATCCAACCCCATGGATTATAATCACACAGTTAATAAGATAAAATGAACCTAAAAACATAGAGAAACATGATGGTAGTTCATTTACTATAAAAATTTAAATTTTCATAATGATCGGGTGTATATTAGCAGCTGGAATAGAGGCCCACATTGAAAATAAAGGGATGCATATAATGTATATAGTAAAAAAATATACTAAGTATTAGTTAGTATTTTAATTAGTTTAATGAGATTATTTAAATGATTAATACATTTCATTTCGATATAATTGAATATGGGTTTATTATTACATGAGGTGATCAGAAATATGGAAGTATATAGTAGCTTAGATAATCTAAAAATTTCTTCAACATGAGTTCAATGTATAAAAATATGATGTGTTATCAATATTTTATAAACTTGTATTAAATGTTTCACAAATATTATGTTGTATTATGCATTAAAGATAATTATTCACCTAAAAAGCGATATGGAATATGTATTTATGAAAATATATATAATTAATATCACATAAGGGAGATATAAAATATCTTAAATTTCGAAAAATATAAATCTTATATTTTTGACATTCCTCAATGTGGACCTTGAGAAGTCAGTCTACATATGGAGAATTTTATTATGTAAAATTTACTAAAAACATTAGGAGGATAACCAATGATATATTTTCAAAATAGATTTTTGATGATGTGAATAATTTTAAAACTAAGAAAAGAATATTTTAGAATGACTTAAGGATGTGAATCACAAAAATATGATATTTCATTGGGAATGAGTTTTCATATGTATAATTTGAATAATATATTAAATAACAGAATTAAAATACAATCTTGTAATCAATATACACACTAACAAAATATACTTTCATAGAGAAATAATTGTTGCCTAGTATTGATGGGCCGAATAATGTTATCACAAACTAATCCCTCAATATTATATTAGAGATAAGTTGTCTTCATGGCTGTTCAATTTCTAAAGAGATGAATGTTTATGTAAAATTCTAAAATAACATCACCTTATATTTTCTTTAAATTCAATACTATTTTATACTACATCATATTATGTCATAGCCCAATCCTTTAAAACAAAAAACAATTATTGTTTGAAGAAAAATACAAAAAAGGATTCATTTTTGGATATATATGAAGTGGGAGATGATAAAAATGATAGTTAAATGGGTTATATAGCAATATTTTAATCTTCTGTTAAAGTTACTAAATGTATAAATTTATCTAATGATACAAATTCATTTTTTAATGATGATGACGATGAAAAATGAAAGGAGAATAATTAAAAAGATGTTGATTTCCATGTTTAATATATACCATAGGTTTTTAAGTTCTTCTAGATCATACTAATGATGTTGCATATAATAATAGGAATATAAAATATAATAATGGTAATCTAATGAATCATTTATAGACAGATCATATCAATGGTGATAGGTTAGGTATAATAAAATCAAGAAGAATTAAACTATTTTGAATCAAAACTACTTTAATATGACTAATTGATCCAAATTTAGTATTTGATCCCTAACAATATTATTAATATATTATATATAATTATTATTTGTTGAATAAAAATAAAAACATTTCTAAAAAACATTTCTCTAATCCACAATAATATATTTTTTGGATGAAAATGTGTTCTTAGAGACAAACTAAATCACCGAGGAATTGTTTTCATAAACAAGGATAGATACATATATAATGTTTCTTCTTAACTTTATGTTGTGTATATTGAAGAAAGCATTACTCCATTTTTAATATGAGGTATTATAATTATTCTCATTATTGTGGTTGTATATTGGTAAAAAAATATATTCCATGTGAATGTGAAATATTTATTTTTCAATTTAGATCTTGAATAATATGTGGATATTCTTACACGTAACTGTTAATTAATGATAGTTATAGATAAATGGTGAATGGATTTATTAAATATTTAAGATCATTAATGAATTCCACAATTGAAAACTATTGAAATACTGAGAATAGTTTCAGATATTCGATATTAACCAAATGTAATGTTTATCGAAACATTTTTCTAAAATAGATGAAGATAGGAACCCTTATTATCAATGTGAACTATTGTAATAAAAAAAATTATCCTAATATTTAATTCATGGATTTTGAAAATATAAAACAAAAATATATTAGATTACCATTCATGGTGATCTGAGATTCTTCTTATCATTTTTATATTGCAAAAAAAATATTTTCATATTTTATTTAATTTTTTTGGGAAATATGTGGAATAAGTTCAAAATAGAGGATTGAAGGCAAGATTATACACCCATTTATGTGGGACTAAAATTATAAAAATATTATAATGATGAGTGTTTAAATATAATAGTAATAATAAGACATATTGTTTTTCTACATTATCCCTTTTCTTTTTGGACATATTTTGTATATCCTATGAATCTATGTGCCTAATTTCAAAGTGATAAAAATGAGACAGATCATATTGATTCCAAAATAGTACAGAAATATATTAAATAAACAATAAAATTTTTTATATTTTAAATTAATTTTGATCATTTTGATCATTTAGTTTTTAAAAATAATAATTGGGAAATTGATTTTGATTATTCAATTTCCATTTTTGGTAGAACATTCCTCTTTTCAATATTTTATGCTTATTATGATTCATGGAAGTAAAAACACCGAATCATTTTGTATTATTGTGGCTTCATATATTGATATTCCTAGTAATCACCCTCATATTACCTAGATGAAAGAAAAATGTGATAATCGGAGGATGAATACTAATATAAGTCAAATAACATATTATGATAATAGTTATATCATTAGAATATTATAAAAATTAATACTAAAATTTCAAGATTGAAGATATTAGATATCATTTTATTAATGATATAGTGGCCAATGGAGTAATAAAGCCTGAATCTATCCATAACCAATACGGGTTGTTTGATATTTTCATGAACGAAATCCCAATTTAAATATTTATATATTGACGGTTTATCATGGATTTTTAACACCCATTCAACCCACCAAACCTCATAATTTTTAATATTTGGAATTTCCCACATTGAACCATGTATTATGTTGTAAAATAGTTCAATAAGGATCAAAAATATTTTCATTAAAAGTACATGTCTTTTTATATCTTTTATATTTATGTGTATTTGTTTATTATGATAATGTGGTGTTTTTTATGATATCGAGTTCATGGATTGGTTGGAGAATAATATCACCGAGCGAGAAATATTTTTTATCACCCAAAGAAAGAGTTCCTAAAAATTCTAATCTAAAATGTGGTGTGGTTTTTAGATGTTTTTATTTTCACAAAAGAATTGATTTTGTGTTTTTTATGTGATAATTTTATGTTTATATTTTTGGTAAAAAATTATTAAATTGCTGTAAATAAAATGAAAGGAGAAAATTGAATATCTGATTGACTTGTTAAATATGTTTTCTTTTATTTTGAACCCCATGTACAATATATTTTTCTATTCTCAAAATGTGTGTTTATGAATATATGATGTGGTATAAATGATATTTTTATTCATCTAGTTTTATTTTACCATCATGTAGAATTTTTAGACAGTTTATTAAAATTTACCAAGAATATTATCCCACAAATATGATAATTATACTCTGTTTTAGGCATTTTATCTAGATAGATTAGTTATGAAGAATGAAATTGATATTATCCTATACATAAGTGAACTCACCAGCACATAATAGAATTTATCTATGTGGATGAATCTCGAGCGGCCCATAATATATTTATAGAGGGTCTTTTAATATTTTTCTAGGAATAATTTTCATATTTTTGGAAATATTATGAATATGAAATGTTTATATATTTCAAATAACATCAACATGTCATATGATATATGATATTATTACTTTTCATCAAAAGGTTTCTCGATTTGATTTTTCAACATTCATATTATGTAGGATGAAACAATGGTATATTTGGGGTGTTTGTAATAGTATATACCTATATATAATAGGTTTGAGATTTGTATTTACATGGGTTTGTAGAATAATTTTTTAGTTTTTAATTTTTATTCTTTATAGATGTAATAGTAGGGGATCTAATATATATAATTTTAACATTGGTAAAATTATTAAACCTACAAAATAAATTTAACTTTTATATATTTCAAAATAGATTTATAAATTATCCTAATATCCAAAAATTTCAAAAAACAACTTGTAGAATAATGATTTTACAATATGAAATGGTTTGGTAAACTATCATTTATTATAGAAATTTTATTTACAAATAATTAATCATAATAAACTGTAAAAAAACCACACAAAATCTTGAATTAATGACATCTGATATAAAATAAAAAAAATATTTTTTAAAATTTTATTTAGAAAATACCAACCCGACATGTATATAGAAAAATAATTATCTATAAAAAGTGTATATATAGTTATTTTTTACCACTAAATTATACTTTTGTAACAAATATTTACATGAATTATTTTTAATAATACAACAAGTTTATAATTGATGAATAATAACTTAAAAACTATAAATAATAAAAAGAATTTAAATCCAAAATAGTAATTTCAAAATGCATCTATGATAGGATTTGAACTCATTTACATTATCAGGTTTATTTTTTAAAAATATACAATTTATAAATAGAAAAATAATTATAATAATTTCTATATTAATAAAATTAAATGTTATAATAAAACCCATCCCTGTCAAAAATTATAAATGTTAATATTCGATTTTTTCAATATATTAATTCTCAAAAATAATATCGAAATTTTTCTATATTATTAATAAAATTTCAATATCTAATGTATTTATAAATTCAATAATAAATAACATTTTAAATATTAAAAAAATTAATACTTAAAAATGAAGTCACCCTTGTGCACAAAAAATTGATCTCTGTTTTCCCCTTTCATCATATCTCAATATAGTTTTCTCTAAATTAAACAAGATACAAATACAATAAAATAATCTGTTATTATAATATAAATTAATTAAAATCATGGAATATAAATATCCATTACATCATATAGGTTTTCTTGCACATCCATGTTTATGGATAAATACTGATAATCGTTCATTTATATTGTACAAAAAAAAAGAAACATATGGTCACCAATATGTTAAAAAATATGTCAGGAAATATATATTTTATATCATTTGAGATAATCAATCATCTGACACACTATTAAATTATTATAAAATAATTCCATCTAATAATATTTACCATATAATTTGATCTTTTTTCTTCTAGTGTTTTCTAGGCTTTGGGAAAAATAAATTTAATCTTCATGATTCTATAAAATAAAATCATTACATACTTAATACAATGTTAACGGAGATAGATAATATAAAAACAAAGATAGTATATCATATAATATAGATATACATGATATAAGTATGAAAATTTACATATATGGTGAAGATTATACTCATCTCAATACTAAAAATATATAAAGATAGACATGATCTGATATCTATCAATCATATTATCAATTTAAAATCATGCAATAAATTTTTATCATTCATTGTAAAATCATATATATCCCACAACATAAATTCATATGATGATAATGGGGAATATCTTTAAGAAAAAGAAAGCTAATCAATGTGGTTTCACAAATATTTTTGACTACGTACTTCATATACTAATCATTTATTTTACCATTAATTTAAATATATATATATATTATAAAAATATTTATAATTATTAAATAAAGTATATAATATATGAATACCTTAGTGCTAATTTTTTATAAAAACAACATGACAAAAAAACTTGGATGCAATTTATAACTATAGAAGCCTCTTCTATAGAGAATGGTATACTAGATGGTGAATTTATAATATATTATTCCATTACCCTATATTGAACCATCTCATTGTTATGATGATATATTGTATCTCCAATAATATATATGATCCCATATTTTCCCACATGATAATAAATATCCTCAAAATATAACTTATAGAAAATGGTAATATATAGATGAAGTGGTATCGTCTCAGGATATTCATGTGGAGATTGGAGATTGTGATATTAGGTGGTGGTGGAATGTGATATATTTCTTGGATCTGTATATCTATGTTAGAAAAAATTTCAGATAATGGTGATCTAATATGGTACATTTCATGACTCATAATGTTTACCATGGGTTTTATAATTTATATTTTACCATTATAAAAATCATCCCATGATGAATTTATAGAACAACCAATTAGTTTGTTAATTAATACACCTAAAACATATCCTTTTCTATGAACTATGTGTTTAGTAGTTATAAAGTAGCAGTATAAATAGAAATATTATCTTCTAGTAATAAATTCAATGTATATTCACTCTTTTTTGTTTATTATGACTTGAAAACTATAATTTTCAAAGTTATTAGGTCATTGGGAAATTCCAATCACTCCCTTAATATGAATCAAACAAATATGGTTGGAGGATTGGGTCATCCAAAATATTCGTTTGGAATTATTTCTTATTCCAAGAATATCATATAGATTTAAGGGATGTTCATGAATATCACCCAGTAATGTAAATAAATATATTGTTCAGTATCATAAAATACGGTGGATGAACAATATGATTGACTGACTGTGACCAGATTTGTTTGAATTAATGTTTCTGTATCTCAATGTTGTTCTGGTGAAGGGATTCTATATAATTTAATACCACATTATTAGGAACAATGGAATTTAATGTTATCCAGAGAGATTGTAGGAGTTTTGTGTTGTTATTGAACACATTGAATATGAATCCTATGCAAACATATATAAATAATCAGAAACCACATTTTTTGATTCCAGTTAAAGGGGGATATCACACATTTTATAGTCATCTAGAAAGGACTACTCAGTGTAGTTTTACATCGCATGGTAAGGGGGATAATTTTAAGGATTCATTTTATTGTCTTATGTAGTAATTATATGTGACCTATCATTTTGGGTTTTATTTGGGGGTGAAATGACCCAACAATGATGGTTTGACATCAAAAAAAATTTCCCTACGAAGATGGGAAAAAAATAAAATATCTCAATAATGGTTAGAAGTTGGGGAACATAAGATGAATGCGGTTCTCCCTGATATTTGGAAAATACATTGAAAATATGAACCAATGAGGGTGATGATATAATTTATTGAATTTTTATTTAACCTTAGAGATGTATCATATGTGTCCCATCAACATTGTGATCAAATCTAATTTTTATAAATTATTTTGGGTCATGGAGATAGAATTTACAATGATGTTTAATTCCATTTTGTAATGATTTTTCATGAATTTTAACATCGTGTGAAAAGGAAGTATTCTATTCATTTTAACAACTTCGTGAGAGTTCTTATGATTCATTAAAAGTATGTCTACACTAATTTTGATAATGCCTAAGCATATGTTGCATCCTCAGAATGATCCCTTGGTAATATAGTCCTTCGATTAAATGTATCATGTAAATATGGCCCTTTAAGAAAAATAATATAATTTTTTGGGCTTACACAATAGAATGTGGTCCATGTAAAAATAATAATAATGTTAATTTCAATATAATCCAAAACCACTAATATCAATTGCTTTATGATTAGTGAAATATATAGGAGACAGTAGTGAATCAGGTGCACTATAACAGATCAGGACAGTATGATTGTATGAGGATAAAAAATTCATTCTACTAAAGGTTAATTTTATTTATATATCCCATTTATGATTTACTATTGACGAAATCATTCAATGGAACCTCTTATGTGCAATCACTAATGTGAATCTCTGTACTTCTGTCTTCCAATATATATCTTACTCAGGACCATCTATTAAATTAGGTTGTATGAGGAGTATGGAATATAAGAATAATTACATGGTGATCAAATTAGAGGTATTCCATTAATATAATTCCATTATAGATTTATAATAAATCAATCATTAATCTATAGGAGGCCACTCCAATTTCATCAAAGTAGAAACGATCAGTATCAATGGGATCCAAAATCATGAAACCTTAGACAGTTTATCATTCATACAATTGAAAAAAAAATTGCTTCATTTTATCGAGGTAATTCGTGATTGATGGGGTTTAGGTTGGAGTGTATTCTATGATCAGTTGTAAAGGGTGTATTCAACGGAGGTTTCAATCTACAGTTTTCATGATATAGACCTTGTAGAATGTGTTCTTTGAAGTCCAATGCAGGACCTCAAGATACATGATGAACTAATTTGATCACATACGGGGGCATGCAAAAGGTGATCCAGGAATAAAATATTGATAAAAAAATATGTTGAAAGAAATCATGTAATTTGATCATTCTACCACATAATATTTCCAACTAACAGCCACAAAACAATGCTAATATAATGGAAATATAATTTAATCTGATAGATCAAGAAGAATAATTATATTTTCTTGATAATAATAATGTATTATGTTTTAATTTTAATTTATTGATGTTATATTTTATCACAGATTATTAGCATTATCTCATGCTATTTTCAATTGTTGATTATATTTCCACAATTTATAATTTATTATCTCTCCTTAGTCTATCATTTTTTATTATTCCAACATTTTTATAGATTAGAAATTCCATTATATTTATATGAATAAATACTAATGATGATGGTCCTAAATATTCCATGTTCCTTGTAAGATAGATTTTTTAGAGGGGGTTCTATCCCATGAGTTGTTGTTATGTGATTGTATCATCATTCTATCAACATTTCTTTTAATAGGTAGTGTCGCACACTGTCTACTTGATCATCATTGTGTAACTTCTCTTGAAAAATTTATTTTATATATAAATAAATCCATTCTTATAACCATAATAAGATTCAATATATAAGTCATATTTGTTTTCAAATGTAGCCAAATTGAATCTTGAATAGAGAACTATGCTTATAGATATTTTTTATATTCCCATAAAGGGTGTTTTATAATAAAAAATTGTACTCAAAAGACCCTCAACAAATGATTTATGATTCTGACACCTTTTTAATCAATAATTATAAAATCCACTTCATAATCCTAGAGGTATGTTCCCCCACCACATTAGTATAGTAGTATAATTATTTGTTGTATTTATATGTGTTTTTGTGTTAGAAGTCAATATGAAAATGGAAATTAATTTTCCTCCTCCTATATTAAAGGATATACTTTTCTACTAAAGCATTAATTCTAATTTCATCTATAAGGATTATGTTTTGGATTCCAATGTAATGTGAGTGGCCTAAATTTTTCACTTCCATCAAAATTCACCAACATAGAATTGTATTCATTTAAAATTAAAATAAACTACATCGAATATAATTATTGGGGAATTTTTAGAAATCCTGATATTTGGTAGAATTGTATGGAATGATCTTAAATGAGGGTGTCTTTAAAATGTCGATTATCTCAACTTATGGTTTCTATTTTTCCTTGTTTTATTAGTTTATGACAATATTCTAACCACATGAACAGTTAAATCAAGTATTAGTGAATCTACATAAATGTTGATGTGGATTGAATAATGTAAATCATGAGACTATAGTATTTGAATATGATACATTGTAATGTCTCAAACTTCTCTGTATTTTATTTTAATTTTATGTGGGAATTCATTCAAGACCAGGCATTGAGACGACGTGTAGTTCTGAGGCCTGGTGAGACCGGAACAAATGTTTGGATTTAATTTAATAAATAAATAACATGTGTGTGTGGTTTTCCTGATTAAGTGGAATAACACCGAAATGGGTCATCAGATCAGAAATTTGGGGGCACCATTGCATTCAGAGCAGTGATTTCACCTTAGGCGAGGCCTAACATCGGACAGAGCAGGTCAGTGGGGAAATCTAGTTTTTGGACATAATAGTAATAAAATATTTAATAAAAAAATTTATTAAATCTTGTTGCAACAAATATCTTTTATCTTTTTAAATAGATATTTGTGCAGGGGTCCAAGGTGACAGACCTCATAACACTCAAACAATTGGAGGCTCTAGAGGTGCTGAAATAACCCCCAATGAAGAGACAATGTTCTTGATGGGTTTCTCCAGTGGCAATCATACGGCGACCAGATCATCGCCAACCAACACCATGAATCCATGTAGGATGTTTGATTTTGATTTTCCATTGCCCGTTCTTGATTCCTCTGACAAATGTGGACTAATCCACAAATAGATTATCCCATGGATCGATCGTATTTGCGGGATGGAATTTTGTGGGGATTTTGGGAAATATTTCATCCTTTCGATTTAATTTGTTGATTATTTTTTGTTGTGATCTAATGGTGACAAACCCGGATTATCACGAACAACGATCGAGGGTCATCCTTCTTGTTCGTTTTGCTATTTAATTCCCTATTCTTTGTGGAGAATTCTCATTCTCCCCCATGATTGACATTCTTAGAAGAAATCGATTGTTGTGCGTTCGTTTGTTGGTGCAATGATCCAAGATTGTAGATCCAACCCTGAAACGATGCTATGAAGGTGCGACTATGGTGGAGATGGACGATTCAGAGCGGATCAAGAGATATGGGGTTTTGTGTGTTTTCTTTCGGATGAATCAACACTTGTTTTTCAAGCCGATCGAAGTTCCAAAACACCCAGATTCTGTGTTAGGACGATGAAACGATCTAGCATATTGAGTTTCACAGAAAATGGATGACAAAATCAAGATCTGGAGATCCGGCCGAGGGGCGAGGTGGAAGACGGTGATTCTGGAGAAATCCTGACTACACGATGTGTAGTATAGGCTATATGGCGTCTGTTTTTTGGCGGACCACCTGGCTTGTACACTGGGAGTACACGGAAACGGGTTGGGTACATGGCCAAGGACATGACATGTATACCCTTCCCTAGCCAGACCCGGCCAGATACACGGGATACCCCATGTACTGGTACACATGCAGGTGAGCCTGACATAGTCGGTGTACGGGCACATGGCCAGTGCACACGGAGCGAATCCCAGGTGCTCGAACACCGTGTGTAATCCTTCTACACACTGTTTAGTTACTTTTTTACGACATGTCTAGAGACATGGGTCGTTTACACGGGCAGTACCCAGTGTCAAGGAACACTGCGAGTGATCCTTCTGAACGTCGTTAAGTCTAGTATTACACACCTAGACTGGAGACACAGGCCATTTACACAAGCAGTACCTGGAGTCAAGGAACACGATGTGTAACCCAACTACACGTCATGTAACACATTCTACAAGTCTTGAACCAATTGTCTTCCATGACATGGATTAAATCCCTTAGGATTCGTACCCTTGGTCTTTCCCCTGAAAATTTCTTATATCATTTCCTATGTATATGATTATGATCCTGTCAGTAAGACTTCTTGAATAATGTTATTTGAATCCACTCTATGAGACTTAGAGCTGTATATTATATTCCATCATGGTACCCTAGGTATAGTTCTTGGTATCGACGTGAATTACCTTACTGGGTGCCGATCCTCTACTTAGCAGATTAGTTCAGACTGAGTTATTGGAATCACCCAATAGCTAAAGTTTGTGATCCTCATCTGAGCATCGTATTCCTACGTACCTGTTGAGTGAGTTCTCCCGAAACGAGTACTTCATATCTCTCTCTCCCGACATAGGAGTGTGTTCTCCTCGTTACATGCTTAATGGAATCTTCGAGCTGGATCTTAGTAGTGGTTCCGCAATAGTCGATTGTGTATGAGTATATCTGTATATTATTATTATATGTTTTGTAAACATATACTGTGTAGATATGACTATATCATTCCAGTGTGGTATTTTCCTTTGTTGTATTACTTTTTGGTTTTCGGGGTGTTCTACTGTGTATTGTTATAACCTCCCCTGCATGGGCTTTGCCTGCACGTGTCGTGTCTTGTGCAGACAAGAAATCCTTCGACTAGATTCTAGGAGGAGCAGGACCAGACGGTCCTCAGTGAGATCAGGTAGGCCGAGCTGCATTCCTATGGCTACAGATTTCAGTCCTAGTACATTTCTTTATAGTTTTTACTTTTCAGCCATTGTGGTCTCGGAGATGTGTGTGGGTATAGTTTTATTGGCAATGCCTCCAATGTTAGTGACATGACTTATCTCTGCTAGTCACCAGCCCCTGGCCTATTAGAGGCGGGCATGGGGAGTTACGGCACGGGCCCCACTGGGATGGGTCGTGACAGAGTGGTGTAAGAGGTGGTCAGTTCTACCTTAGGACCTAGAGTCTGTGAGTTGGTTTTGGGAAATAGTGTTAAGTGTTTCGAGTTCGGCATTCAGGCCAGAGAACCCATTGTTGCTGCAGGTAGCCGACATATCCATACACCAAGACTCTGGTAACTTTCTTTTTGACTCAGAACATGAGAACACTGGTTGTAGAGAAAAATAATGGTACATGAATCATATAAGAATGCGTTGTGGTTTCTATGTCCTTCTTTAGTCATCTCTCCTGATATAAAAACTGACTGAGATACATCTTGATTCTTTGTAGGATGCATCCCAGGTGTGCACCCACTAGGATCTAGTAGCATGATCATTAGGATGACACCCTTAGTGTTGAAGCTTTGATATAGGGACCAGATCGCCCAGTTTTACCTTTGGGTGGTGTGCCAGTTGTTCCACCACCTGTGGAGTAGTTTTCTGTGCCTGTTGTACATATATATGAGGAGCGCAGGCTGAGAGCACTCCACGAGTTTCAGAGTCAGAGACCCCTCAGGTTTTGAGGCGAGCCTGACCCTCTAGCAGCAGAGGCCTGGCTTGTGGCAGTGACCAGAGCCTTCTGTTTGGTCAGGACACCAACATGTCAGATGGTGATCCTGGCAGCGAGCCTTATGCAGGGCTCGGTAGGATGATGGTGGTATTTGGATATCCAGACCCACGAAGAGGAGACTCTTGTGTGGTCATAGTTTTAGTGTCTCTTGAAAGATGAGTTTTCACCGGGTACCTTGAGAGTAGTACAGATAGAGGAGCTTCTTCAGCTCCAGCAGGGGACCATGACGGTGGATGATTATTCATCGAGGATTACCGATCTCTCACAATGCTTGATGGATATGTTTGGGGATCATTACTTCAGAGCTCATACATTTGAGTGGGCTTGCATAGAGATATCCACGCTATCATCATCCATATCGACATTCCTACTTATGCTAGGGTGATCGAGCAGGCCTTGGTGGTCGAGAGCTTCTTAGTAGAGAAGAGATAGACATTAGTTGTCTGTAGTGAGCGAGCTGGAGATAAGTCCTTGGCAGCAGTGAGCCTATATCAGGGACCCAAGCATGGAAGATGTTTTTATAGGAGATTTCAATATAGAGGATCTTCCATACAGGGTTCACAGGGCACATCTAGCAAGCCTCGAGAGAGGCGATGATACTCATGTGAAGGCAGAGGACATCTCACTTGAGATTTTCTGACCTGCCGTACTACAGCCATGGGAGCGGTGGATGGACCACCAAGGCAGAGGCAACGTGTGGAGTAGACAGATCCGAAGGGCAACGGACGTGGTAGAAGAGCTGGGAGAGCATCTAGAGTTGGTTGGCGTTTTGACCCTTTACCACCACCCCGAGGAGGTCCACCCTAGGTTCAGGGAGCTGGTGGACAGAGGCAGGGACAGCTGCAGGCAGTGGAGGCTTATGACCAAGGTCCTATTGGAATGATTAGAGGTACAATTTGTGTCCTTTCTACATTGGTTGTCATACTGGTTGGCACAGGTCGTAGTCATTCTTTTCTAGCTACTCATCTTGTTCGAGACCTTGAGATTCTAGTTGGTCCCTTGACTCGACCCTTACGCTTAGAAAAACATACTAGAGAAGATTCAAAGATCACACACCTTTTCATACAGTGTGACCTAACCCTTGGAGGTGAGAGTTTCGGTTGGAAAATCTTGGTGGTAGCGTCGAGGCCTTACGGTGTCATTCTTGGTATAGATTGGCTATCCACAGTTCATTCCCAGATTGACTTTTTTAGGTGAAGGGTGCGGTGTGTCTGCCGTGATGGAACGAGTTTCTCCTTCGTTAGTGAAAATGAGACCCAGGTAGCGCAGGATGGAATCGTGCATAGGAAGGTGCATCCGATTTCACATCAGTTGGCTAGCCTAGCCCTTGGCGCAACACATGTTATGATTTTCCAGTTTCCAGCAGTAGTGGTTGAGTACAATGAGGTCTTTCCAGAGGATGTCCCCGGACAACCTCCCCGTCAAGAGATATATTTATGCATTGAGTTGCAACCCGGGGCGACACTGATATCCGCATCAGCATATCGTATGGATCCTGCAGAGCTTCGTGAGCTAAGAGTGCAGCTGGAAGACTTGTAGAGGAAGGGCATCGTGAGCCCAGTGTTTCACCATGGGTGGCCCCAGTTTTGTTTTCCAAGAAGGCAGACGGGAGCTCGAGCCTATGTGTGGATTACCGGTGCTTGAATCAGGTGACCGTGAAGAACCGGTACCCACTACCGATAAGCAATGACCTCTTTGACCAGTTAAGAGGGGTACAATGGTTCTCGAAGGTTGATCTATGATCAGGCTATCACCAGTTGCGAGTACGGGATGAGGATATATAGAAGATGGCTTTCAGATGTCGATATGGTCACTATGATTACATGGTGATTCCCTTCGGTGTGACGAATGCCTCGATAGTGTTTATGGGACTCATGAACTGGATCTTTCGTCCGTATCTAGATCGGTTCGTGGGGGTCTTTATCAACGATATCCTTGTGTACTCTACATCCGAGGAGGAGCATGCGAGGCACCTAAGGATGACTATGGACACAATTTGAGATCACCAGTTGTACGTGATACTCTCGAAGTATCAATTCTGGATACAGGAGGTCCACATTCTGGGACAAGTTATCTCAGCAGATGGGGTAGCAGTGGACTCAGCCAAGGTAGAGGCAGTGTTATCATTGGAGCCAACCAAGAGCGTGATAGATATGCGGAGTTACCATGGGATGGTAGGATACTACCAGAGATTCATTCTGGATTTCTCCAGGATTTCATCACCCATGATAGAATTGACTTGAAAGGGTAAGCCTTTCGTGTGGACCGAGAGATGCCAGTAGGCTTCTCAGCAGTTGAGACGTAGTCTGACGAGCACCCCTATCTTGAGACTACTAGAAGAGGGTGTCGAGTACGTAGTGTTCTGTGACGCATTAGGAACCAGGCATGGATGTGTTCTGATGAAAAGTCAAGTGGTGATTTCCTATGGATCACATCAGTTGAAGACACACGAGTAGAACTACGTGACCCCTGATGTTGAGTTGGAAGTAGTAGTCTTGACATTGAAGATGCGGCGGCACTACATGATGGGCGAGTAGTTTATTGTCTACTCTGATCACAAGAGTCTCAGATATATCTTTTTTTTGAAGGATCTGAATTTGACATAGAGGCAGCTTCTTGAGTTCATCCAGGATTACGACTTTGAGATCGTTTATACTCCTGGGAAGGGGAGCGGTATGGGAGATTCTCTTAGAAGGAAATCCAGTTCGGAGTTTATGGATGAGGCGACAAGGAAGTTCACCTCTTTAAAGTTTCCCTTATTTGATAGAGATGAGGGAGCTTAACTTCAGCCAATGGTTGTTACCCCTCCATTCGTACAGCGAGTCAGGGAAGCATAGCTCGAGGATACCAGCTGTGAGACTCTACGTGCTCAGATATCCACAGATGATGATGCTGATGGATATTCAAAAGGCGGGGAGCACATTGTTCTTTTCAGAGGGCGTATTGTAGTACTAGTGACGTTGCAGGAGGAGGATATGAGGTAGTTCCATACATCTCCTTGGGAGGTGCATCCAGGCATGGAAACGATCTACCAGGACCTCCAATGTCAGTTCTGGTGGCCAGGAATGAAGAAGAGTGTGGCATAGTTCGTTTCTCGATACCTTACTTGACTGCAAGTAAAGGCTGAGCACCAGGCTCCATCAGGTTTAACTCATCCCCTTGAGGGTCCAGAGTAGAATTGGGATGGTATATCTATGCTCTTCGTGATCGGTTTACCACGTACACCCAAGAGACACGATGCCATCTGGGTGATCGTTGACCGACTCACCATGTCAGCCAAATTTCTAGCCTTACAGGAGACGATTTTAGTAGAGATCTTGGGACGCCTCTATTTGAAGGAGATAGTTCGACATCATGGATTTCCATCCACGATCGTCTCAGATCGTGATGCTCATTTCACATCCCAGTTGTGGAAGGGATTGCAGGAAGATTTTGGGACTTAGTTACACTTGAGCACAATGTTTCATCCACAGATAGATGGACAGCCAGAGCATAACATCCAGGTTCTAGAGGATATACTATAAGCGTGCATACTTTACGTCAGTCATAACTGGGAGGATCACCTACGACTGGTGGAATTTTCTTATAACAACATTTATGATTCCACTATTGGTATGGCACCATTCGAGGCTTTTTACGGGCGACGATTCAGGTCACCACATTGATGTACTAACCCAGGAGAGTCAGCACTCATGGGCCCAGAGATGTTGCGAGCTACAACGGAGAAGGTGCAGGTCATCCTGGAGTGGATGAAGGTTTCCCAGAGTTGTAATAAGTCTTATGCCGATAGGAGATGGAGGCCCTTGGATTTCAAGGAGGGAGACCATGTGTTCCTTCGGGTCTCACCTCGACGGGGATTGTGGAGATTTGGCCAAGGTGGAAAGCTTTCTCCGAGGATCATCAGGCCTTTTCTGATATTGAGTAGAGTTGGCGGGGTGGCATACCACATGTCTCTACATCCTCATATGGACCGAGTACACAACGTCTTCTATGGGTCAAAACTACAGAGGTACGTGCATGATCCATTGCACGTTATCGACTGTGGCGAGATGGACATCACTGATGGAGAGACCTTTGCTGAGTACCCAGTGGATATCGAGGAACGGTAGGAGGATATCATTCATGGGAGAGATATTCCCATGGAGTTTTTCGAGTGGCAGCACAAGAATCTCCATGAGGGCACATGGGAGTGGGACGCCCAGATCCGTGCACAGTACCCACATCTTTTTGAGTAGCCTTTGTTTTGGATTTTCGAAGATGTAAATCCCTATGTCGGGGAGGATGTAATGTCTCGGATTTCTCTGTATTTTATTTTAGTTTTATGTAGGAATTCTTTTGATACCAGGCATTGAGATGGTGTGCAGTTCCGAGACCCGTTGATACTGGAACAAATGTTTGGATTTAATTTAATAATTAAATTACAGACGTGTGTGGTTTTCCTGAAAAAGTGAAATAACTCCTAAATGGGTGCTCAGATTAGAAATATGAGGGTACCGTTGTGTTTAGAGCACCGATTTTACCATAGGTGAGGCATAACATTGGATGGAATAAGTCGGTGGTGAAATCTAGTTTTTAGATGTAACTATAATAAAATATTTAGTAAAAATATTTTATTAAATCTTGTTATAGAAAATATCATTTATCTTTTTAAATAGATATTTGTGCAGGGGTCCCGGGTGACAGACCACATAACCCTGAAATCATTGGAGGCCTTGAATGAATCCCCAATGAGGAGATGATGTTCTTGACAGGTTTCTCTGGCGATGATGATGTGGAGACCACATATTTGCCAACGAATGCTACGCATCCAAGTAGGATGTTTGATTTTGATTTTCCTTTCCCCATTATTTATTCTTATGATGAACGCGGACTAATCCATGAACAGATTCTCCTACGGATCGATCGTATTTACAGGATGGGTTTGTGTGGGGATTTATGGGAAGTTCTTCATCCTTGCAATATAATCTGTTGATTATCTTTTTCTGATCTAACGACAACGAACCCAGATCATCACGAAAAACGATCGAGGTTCGTCCCTCTTGTTTGTTTTGAGATTTAATTCCCCATTCTTCATGGAGACTCCACTTTCTTCCCTGCACATCACATTCATGGAAGAAATCAATCATTGCACATTCTTTTGTTGGCACAATGATCTGAGATTTTAGATACAACCCTGAAACAATTCTACGACGGTGCGACTACGGTGGTGATGGACAATTCGAAGTGGATCGAGAGATATGAGTTTTGGGTGTTTTCTTTTGGATGAATCAATGCTTGTCTTCCGAGCCAATTGAAGGTCCAAAACACCCAAATTCGGTGTTAGGATGACGAAACAAACTAGCATCTTGAGTTTCGCGGCAAACGAATGACAGAATCGAGATCTGGAGATATGGCCGATGCGCGAGGAGGAAGATGGAGGTTCCTCGAGAAATCCCAACTACACGGCATGTAGTATGGGCTACACAGCGTCTGTTCATCGGCAAACCACCTGGACTGTACTCTGGGAGTACATGGACACAAGTTGGGTACACGGCCAAGGACACGACATGTATACCCTTCCCTGGCGAAACCCGGCCAGATACACGGGATACCCCATGTAATGGTACACGGGTAGGCGACACGGACAGAGACCGTGTATGGGCTCATGGCCAACCCACACGGAGCGAACCCCAGGTTCTCGGACATGGTGTGTAATCCTTATACATGCCGTCTAGTTCCTTTTTTATAATAAAAGCCTAGAGACACAGGCCGTTTACACGAGCAGTACCCAGAGTCAAGGAACACGGTATGTGGTCCTTCTACACGCCGTGTAGTCGTGTTTTACACAACTGGACTAGAGACACGGGCCGTTTACATGGGCATTACCTGGAGTCATGGAACACTGCGTGTAACCCTACTACATGCTGTGTAACCTACTCTACATGGATTGAGCCATTTGACTTCAGTGACTTGGACTTTCTCCCTTTGGGTTCGTACCCTTGGTCTTTCCCTTGAATGTTTCTTGTATCATTTCATAACTATAGGAATATGATCCCTTCAGGAGGACTTCCTGAATAGAGTTGTTGAAATCCCCTCTTTGAGACATAGATCTGGATCCTCTATTCCTTCCTGGTACCCATGTAGAGTTCTTGGTATCGATGTGACCTACCTTACTCAGGAACTGATCCTCTTCATAGCAAATTAGTTCAGACAGGGTTTTGTGAATCACCCCATAGCTAGTGGTTGTGATCCTCATCTAAGAATTTTATTCCTATGTACTTGTGGAGTGAGTTATCCCAGAATGAGTACTTCTTATCTCTCTCATCAGACCTAGTAGTATGTTCTCATTATTATGTTCTTTTTGGTATTTTGGAGCTGGAACATAGTAGTGGTTTTGCAATAGCTGATCGTATATGAGTATATCTGGATATTCTTGTTATATGTTTTGTAAATATATACTGTGTAGAGCAAACTATATCATTCCTATGTGGTAATTTCCTTTGTTTTTCCCATTTTAGTTTTTGCGGTGTCCTACTGGGTATTGTTATACTCACCCCTACGCAGGCTCTTCCTGCACGTGTCATGTCTTTTGTAGACAAGCGAGCCATTGCCAATATTCTAGGGGAACAAGGACTGGACGGTTCTCAGTGAGATTAGGCAGGACTAGGAGCATTCCTACATCTACAGATTGCAGTCCCAGTACCTTTCTATACAGTTTTTACTTTTCACCCTTTGTGTTCTTGGAGATGTGTGTGTGTATAGGTTTATAGGCAATGCCTCCCATGTTAGTGACATGTCTTCCCAGTGCTAGTCACCATCCCCTTTCCTGTTGGAGGCATGCTTGGGGATTTGCAGTATGGGCCCCACTGTGACGGGTCGTGACATAATTCCTCCTATTTGTATCTCATTAATGGTTATAGGCATAACAAACATTGATCAAATGTTATATTGGTTTCATTTGACTGATTGGACTCTTTTTTATGAATAATGGATGGATATACACATAATTATCACCACATTGAAACTATATTTCTCTTAGTTTGATGAATTTTCCCCTCCTAAGTGTATCTCATATATGGTTATAGTCATTATTATAATCAACATAACACTAGAGTTTGTATATTTGGAAGGATTTTCTCGTACTATATGTGTATTGTGGATGCTATATTGGTATGAATTCCATAAAGTTAACACTATAGTTTTTCCATAGAGATGACTGATTGTATTAACTATTGTTGAAGCTCCTTTTTGTCACATTACCTAAAATAATGGAATGGGAAATGACGTAGCACAATTTGATTCATCCTTTGAATAAAACATCAAAAATTGACAAAGGAATGAAAAAGCAGTCAAAGGACCAAGGGTCCTGCAAGTTCCTTTAATGTTGCGTAAGTATACTTGCGCGCCGCCTAATGGTCATGAAAGTGACTTGCGCTCCAAAAGTGATAACCTCCTGGGGTCTTATCTAGCCTATAAATAACCCTGGTGGGCCCCCCTTTTCGGGAGGAATTTTTTCAGAATTCATATATAGAGCTCTGAACGCCCAAGTCTCTTCTTCAGGTATTCCAAACACTTATAAGGTAATTATTTACCTATAATGGAAGGTCTAAACAACAGGATTAAGGTATAAGTGTGAGAATTCACTAACATATGCGTGCCTACGTGTTTTACCCTTTAGGGAAATGGACACACTTGCACGCCGCCCTACTTCTTCACCATAACTTGAGTGCCATCTTCTGGAAAGCCTCTAGGGATAATTCTAAAGTCTTTGATCTAGGATCTCCCAAATATTACTCTAAGGGATGAAATTTACACAAGTACCCATGTTTCATGTAGGTATACCTGCCCGACCAGGACTTGCGCGCCCACGCAATACCTGCGTGCCTTCCAGGACATGGGCGCCCCTATCTTTTTGGGTGCCTTTCCTAACCATTTACCCCGTCTTATTCCATTCCACATATATTATTGAAGATTTAGTCTTCAAGACACTATTAAAAGCCATTTATGGCATGATTTCTTGATATTAATTCCTTATCTAAAAGGAACACCGTGGAACATCTCTCAAAACCTAGTGATTTACACATATTTATGTCACTAAAGATTGAGATTTCATTCATTCAACCTCATCCACTAAGATGAGAGAACCCCCTAATTTGGGCATCCTTTTCAGTAGTAAGTCCCAGTCATAATTCCCATTAATTTTGGGCATCCTCCTTAGTATTAAGCCCCAATTCCTTCCAAATATGGGAATTATTTTTAGGAGTAAGCCTCAAATCCCTTAATCTGGGCCTCCTTTTTAGGAGTAATCCCCAGTCTTAAAATTCCCAAATATGGGCATCCTCTTTAGGAGTAAGCCCCAACCAATATTCTCTTAACCTAGGATTCCTTTTTAGGAGTAATATCCAGTCTCAAATATGGGCATCCTCTTCGGGAGTAAGCACCATGTCCCTTATTTTTTCAAGTCCCTTAACATGTGCCTTCTTCTCGGGAGTGAGCCCCATCCCTATTCTCTCTTAACCAGTCATCATTTCCTTTTGATCTGGGCTTCCTTCTCATGAGTTAAACCCAATCATAAGTCCCCTCCTAACTTGAGAATCTACCTTAGGAGTAAGCCCTAAGATTATAATATCCAAATCTCCATGAAGCACATATACCATTATGGACCCTGTTCCTAAATTTCTTCTCTGATGTAAATCTTAATCCTCATCTATTTGGGCAGTCATACACACATAAGCCCCACATCATTTCATCTTTCATGGCACAATTTTCTGGTTTCACCAATACCTCTTGTTTCTCACACCGAGCATGACTCACGTGAGATTAGAGTGTAAAAGTAATCATAACATCTTTCTTTGAGTCATCAATCATGCATAAACATCATACTCCCTTACTCATACTATGTGGGTTCTGATGGCTTTTCCAAAACAAAGGATACGTAGGTAGCCCATCTGTGGGTACAATCCCAACTTTGAAATAATCCATGTCATCCTGAATAGCAATAAACTTCAAGTGCCCCCCTGAGTAGATTTAAATCTAGAATGGTCATCATAATGATCAAGAGACATTTATGTATCATAGAATACAATTGACTAAGAATCTCTAACAAATACATATGATTCTCTATCAATGAGAAACCTCAAATACATATAAAATACTCTCTAAATTTCTTACATATCAATCATTGATTGTCAAGTCTAAAGGAAATCTCATTTTCTTACTTGGTAATGTAATAAGGATTCATGAACGTAACTTAAATATATAAAGAGAGTCCTATAGTAGACAATAATTCTCCTTAAAAAGGTGTGATGAGTCCGTCCTCACATCCTCTCGACCAATGAAAATTCCTAAGCCTCATCAGTCAACAACTAATGAGCACCTACCTTTGGATAGTAGGTTCAAATGGATACGGAATCATTGGATGTTTCCGATTCTATGAGCAAACCTGTTAGAAACCTCTTGGAATGTTTGAATCTTAAATCAATGAGATCATACCCAATTCTAGAGGGAAACAAAAAATGGTGAACCCGACGTGAATCCTTAACCATGTTAAAATGATGTGTTACTTATTTGTTAGGACCCTATTTAAAACTCAATGAAAGGGCCAACAAAAACAATAATTGACATATGTGCTGGTCCAAAATTTGTAGTGGCTGAATTTATCTTGATTATGTCTGCTATATCAAACAAGAACTCTTTTCCAAGATCTTCTACATTTCCAAAATGTCTTCTCTTAAGTTATCACCTGTGAATACGTCTGCTGTGAAATCCTCAGCTGCGAATGCCACTCCTTCTACTCTTAATGGATCATCGTCCGCTCTGAGGACGACATGACCTACTCATCATCTTCAACACTAGGTGTCAAACGCACTGGTTATAGAGTACCATCAACATGATACCATAACAACTTTGGAGGCTTCTCGACAAGCCCTCCAGGTGAAAAATTCACCCTGGTCATCCGGACAGCGACGACCAGTGATCAAGAAGCAGCCGGTGCTAACCACCGACTTCAACCATTTTGGGTCATTATCCCCAGAACACAATCACCATTTGCTCCCTTATTCTGGGGATATGAATGATTAGGTCCCTCAGGGCCTTAATTCAAGCAGACATGAGTTCTTCCCAAGGTCTCCTATCAACAATCACTGCTAGACTCGTGCGGCAGTGCGCCCTCAACGTGATGAGGGTGTCAACTCCAGGCGTTTGGCTCAGGTTCCTCGAACCCGAGCAGGACAGATGAATCGCCAGACGTGAAATCCGGTTAACAGTGAGCAGGTTCTCATATCTTCAATCTCCAGAGAAGTCCACCAACCTAACTTGGAGGAAAGAAATGAGTAGGAACACACACCTGTCCATTTTAATTCCCCTGTCTTGCAGACTCGTCTGGCAGCATCACGCCAATCCTGCCTGACAATTCCGACGGAGTACTATAGGCAGGAACATATACCTGTTTATATATCATCAGCTAGTCATTAGGCTCTTATAACTAAATATGATGGAGCTCTTCAACCACGTTCGGAAATGTGCAATCAGAAGGAACATACACCTGCTAGTATTGATCAAGCCTACCAACAACCTCTCTTGGTAGCACACGGAGACGTCAGTCCGAAAGCTCCTGCGATAAACAGGAGGCAGACTCAACTTTCTGCCCCCACACTTGAGTACTGTCAGGATTCAGTGATAGATAAAGGAGGACAGGAGAAGGCACATACACCTACTCCAAGCACAGAATTGACGTATATCCATGTTCTGGCAGATGAAGTCACCACGAATATTCTATCAATGGTGAAAGAGCAGAAGAAAATCCCTTCTCATATTCTGGATGCTTTCCAGGATATTATAACAGCTTCATAAACATCTCAGGGAATGACACATAAATCCATCCCTACCAATGGAGTGGCACATCAACATTTCACTACAGAACAGACACACACATCTGTTTTAGTCCAAGAGGGTTGTGGGGAATACTCCCCCATATCATACGAACAACCAAGTCAGGCACATGCACCTGATTTGAGTACAGATCGTCAGCCTAACCTGGCCATCTCTCATGATCAAGCACATACACCTTCTCAGAGCATCCACTTTCATCAACATGTGGTTTCCAAGGTTAGTATGAAGGCATCTAAGAAGAAGACCTGCCTAGCACAGTCAAGAGATCAAGAGCCAATCTATAACAAGGCTTTTCTTGATGTTGGAGTTCTTGAAGCCCTCAGACAGTTATCTATTGGAATTCAATATTCTACCCCCTCATTTCCCAATAGTGGGAACATTAATTCTCAAGGTCTTCAATAGACACTTACTCATGAAGGCATGCTTCATGACAATTTGGTCGATCTCAAAGTTTCATCTTCAGATGAGAGCCACAGGAACCCTCTATGTGGTCAGAAGACCAAGGAGCAAGAGATCTCATATTTTTCTTTAACCCACCACGGTGGTCCTCCGCATGATGATGAATTTCACTGTGAATGTCCTCTCCACAGTAGTGATGCACATTTCCTGGAAAATGCTCCAGTGGAAAATGTAGTGCTGAGAAAGCCCTCTTATCTTGAGGAACTTGCAAATGTGAAAGTAGTCATGTCTGATGCTTTATCGCTAGCAGGTGAAATACTTTCTCAATCAGAAGATAGACCAGGGTGTAAGTAATTCTCTGAACAACCCCTAAGTCATGCATCTTCTAGTTTGATCAGTGATTTCTCTACCAATCTTGTTTAATCCGATGAAGCAACAAGGAAGCACCAACTCTGGTCAAATCAGGTAGAAGAATCATTATTGAATGATAATGAGGAAATTCTAAACATGAGAAAACAATTGGTGAAAGGTGAAGTTCCAGTCATGTTTTGGCCTCTGGCTGACTCTTAGTATGACATTCCATAGATATTGACAAAAGATGGAATTTATGATATTCATCTCAACATATGGAAAACTCTTTGTTAGTTGAAAAAGAAAGTATTATCTTATGATGAATATGAAAATCATGTTATGATAATAGAAGGGTTACAACATCAGATTGATTTGGCATCTCTATCAGTCTCTCGATATCTGAAGGCTGAAAAACAGCAGAGAGCCCTTCAGTGTTCATGCCTTGGCACACTATGAATATTGTGCCAGTTAATTTCCAATGCCTCATCTGGTATTCATGTTTGAGGATGGGGTGTTCATGGGGCACTACATTTCACTGTGCTCTCATGTCAGCAAATCCTACCGAAAATGGTCTCATGCAATGTTATTGCCCGTGGTTGGCCACAGTCAATGGCTATTGTTTGTAATCAAAAGATTTCCCAAGAACAGGGCTCAACTAGTTCTTCTCAAAATCAAGAATATAGAGAACAAGTTGTTGAATTACTTCGGCATCAAAAAAACGAGAAAATTTAATAGGCCTCTCATATGGAACAAGCACGTCATCAAGTGACAGAAGTGTCGGAAATCATCCAACAGTCTTTTGAGATGGGTGATAAATGTGGATATCGATTGATGAATCCAGCTAATTTCCAGTCTAAGGTTCACAATATCTGGAGTTCTTTTAAGAAAGTCTCAGATATAGCATGTCAAAAGCCACCCCAGATTGCCAGACTGGGGACTCTTTTAAACCAACCCTCAGAATTGACAAATATGATTCGAGGAGTTGAGCAAAGACAGCAGGAACAACTCCATTCCATCGGACTAGGGACTTTTTCAAATCATCAACCCGCTCCTCAGAGAAATTCAGTCTTTTCTCGATTAGGGAAGAAGCCTCAAGAGGAACAAAGAGGAAAATTATCCGGAGATTCTCTCCAAATTACGGTTCTCCAATACGTTCTTTAGGGATGAAACCAACAAAATCCAATGTCTCGTCAAGGGAATGGTAGAAGACAATATCAAAGAAATGATGATGGAAGGGATTGAATGAATTATGCATCAATTAATGCCATCAATTCACTAGTTGCTGATCCACCAGATGAGGCTCACACAGTGGGATCAGATGAAGAAGTTCATGTTCAAGAAGTTGTACGCACAGACACAAATGAAGCAGGTGTATGTATACGAAATCAAAGGTGTACCCAAAATCTTGGCGTTCCTTCAAATAACCCACTTCCCCCTATCTGAAAGGTATCAAACAAGGGGAAAGGAATGAATTGGGTTACATATCCTTCCACTGGAGAAGGCTAATCACACTCAATAGAGCAAAGATTTTCACAACAAGAGGAAGAAATTAAAGAATTAAGGAGGTTAAACCCAGAATTACTTCAAGATAGTCTTATTCCTAATCGTGCTGGAGTCAGTCAGCCAAGGGAGTTTGTTTCAACTACTGAGATGGATCAAGAATATCCTCCTTTATCATTACACCCTCACAAGACTAATCCTACGTGCCAGGTGCAACAAAAATTTGCAATGCTACCATCAGTTGCAGTACCAGCTGCCATACCTATCCAAACTATAGTCATTTCACCTGCCCAAGCCCAAGTTCAACCGGATGTTTCTCAAAAGTTAATAACTACCATTGAGTCATTAACAGCTCGGTTAGAGACTATGAAAGGGAATCATGCGTAGGTTCAACCACAAAAGAAAGCGTACCCTGAATGGGTAGATTCAATCTCTCCCACATCATGTTTTGGGAACCCTTTATTCCCTATTTTCAATGGATCATGCGACCCTGAATAGCATTTGATGCATTTCGTGTCTTGTTGTGATCCTATGATGGGAACTCTAGAGTAGCAAGAAGAAGTGAAACTCAGATGCTTCGTGCGAACCTTGTTAGGACCAGCTTTTTCCAGGTATAAAAGCTTGCAATCCCAGTCAATTACCGGATGGGAGGATCTTCGCAAAAGATTCCTTCTCCAATTCAGCTCAACATTTCCAAAGACAATAGTTTTTTATCTTAAAAACATTAAGAAAAGGGAGAATGAAAGGGTCTCAGATTTCATTGCTCGCTGGAAGGGATTAACATATTTCTTGAGATTTGCACTCCCTCAAGAGGAACTGTTGCCGACCTATGTGGAAAATCTATGTGATAAATTACACACACAGTTGATCCCAGTGAAATACACAGGAGGGTTTCGAGACCTTACTTTATTCGCTCAATAGATTGAATATTCTCTCATACAGACTAAGGCTAAATCTCGTGTAATTCCATCAGCTCCAGGAAGGAGAATGTGTAATGTAGAAACTATTGTAGTTATGCTTAAACAAGCACCTGTACCTATTTCTACTTAAAAACCTTCATCTTCTCAAAGGGCTCCACCTCCTGAGCGCCAACAACAGTGGTCGTTTCATCAAGATAATCAAAGAGATCAAAGACGAAAACAATTTGAGGACTTGAAAAGAATGTTTTACTCTTTCCGAAATGAAAATGTTCCTGATTATTTCATTTTGGCTCTGAAAAATAATATGTCTCAATTTACAAGTCCCAAGAGGCCAAAAAAAGGAAGGAGATTAAGATTATCCCAACTTTTTCCATTTCACCAGATGTTGGGGCATCCCATTCAAGAGTGTTTTGTTTTCAAGGACCTCCTGCAAAAGATGGTTGACTCAAGACAAGTCAAACTAAAAGTTTCTTCAGCCCAGGTAGCATGTGTTACCGCTACAATTTCAGAAGAGGAAGGCGAGTGGCAAGAAGTCAAAATAAAAAATGCACAAAAATATGATGATTGGACGGTCAAAAAGGTGATCAACCAAACTCATGCTATTTTGCGAACATAATTGAAGAAACCAATTGTTCTTTCTGCCATGAATGCCGCATCAAAACCCTCTTCATCAGAGGGAAAATCCTCAAAGAAATGGCACAATTCCAAGGAGGAAAAATCAGAAGAAGTTGAGTATGTGTCAAAGCCTAAGTTGTCTTTGACTCTAGTAGATTTCATGCCATCTACTTCGAAGCAACGGGCACCATCCCACCAAAAGGCACAGCCTAAACAGGATAATCAGGTAGAGTCTTCATCGGAAGAAGAGTTGATTTTCGGTTCTGTTAATAGATTCAATTAACAGATCCATATTCCATTTGCACTTTTGATTTTGATGGGCCTGAATGCCCTATATCAAATAGATGAATCAAAGGATGTTCCATAGGCTCAAGATAAAGGGGAAGATGTGGATCTTTCAGAATCCACTATTCCAATTCTACCCCTGCTAGAACTGTGTATGCAACAAAAACTCTTGGATGAGCCCTTCAGAAAGATCAACATGAACAAGCATGTTCTTCTACCAATAGCAAATTTAGTCTGGGAACAGTTATTCTGGAAGACGGGTTGAAGGTTCCATATTCTTCCTCTGAGCAAGTAAATGGATCTAATTAGTCTCATATTACAAAGACATGAATATTGCCAACTCCTATCCCGATACAAGATGAATCAACTTCCAAAGCATCAACTTCCAAGACACCTGCTACACCACCTGTTCCTGTTGTGAAACGAAGACCTTTGGATCAAAAGTATGATATATTGAAACACCTGGCCCAATTACCGGCCAAGTTATCAATTCTGAAATCCTTGAATTTATCAAAGGATCTTCGGGAACCACTTGTTGAGGCTTTGTCAAGTCCTTATGAGTTTGAAACTGAAATTGATGCAGCTGAAGTCCATCACATAGAGAATAATCCTACAGAATGCCACGTAGTAATATCTTTTACTGATGAAGATGAAAATGATGTCGTGCATGGACATTATAGACCTTTGTACTTATCTGGAAATGTCAATGGTGTAGACATCCAAAAATCATTCATTGATAATGGTTCAGGAGTCAACCTCATGCCCATTCGTACACATCGTCGATTGGGCCTCATGAAATTTGATTTATCTCCTTCTACCATGACTTTACAAGGATATGATAAAAATGAACAAGAACCACTGGGCAAAGTTACACTCAGAACTCAGTTTGGAGATCTTGTATCCAATTCAGATTTCATGGTTGTTGATCAAGACTCATCCTTCAACATCTAGCTTGGAAGAACCTGGCTGCATCATCATGCTACTACCCTTCATCATACCATCAATGTCTCAAATACTGTTTCGATGGTCAAATTGGGACATTGTATAGTGATAAGGCCCCGTTCTAGACATGTGAATCTCAATACATTGAGGCAGAATTCTGTCACATGAAGGGAAGGGAAAAATTCACAACAAAAAGGATTACCAAATTTAATGCTCCATATGGTTTTTAGAAGATTCCAGTAAATGCATGTACACATATGAGTACAGATTATGTGTTTCCTATTAGTCAAATATACAAGATAGACCCAAAACAAAATACTCTAATTGAAAGATCCAGAATGTCTATTACGGCAATCGAGCCAGACAACATGAGAGAAATTTGTAACCCACCAACAGTGACGAAAGCCCAAATGGTGACATCTTCATTTCATCTGTTGAAATCCAACAAGTATATACATTCACAATTAGGCCAGAAAAACTTATAGCATCATCGGAGGTGAACAATGATGGAGATTCTGATTCCATCATCTCTTCTTTATTTACCAAGGAAGACCCTTCATCATCAATCGGGTCAGAAATGGATGCTTCATCTTTAAGATGTGGAAATTTTAACCTCTCTTCTGATCATAGAAATTGTTTTTTAGCATCTACTATGCAGGTAGAAACGGAAGAAATAAGACATGCTGAGGAAGAAGAGGAAGATCTCTGAGATTCTCCTCCGTCATTTGAAGAGGGTATCTATACCACCATGGATGAACTCAGAGATATAAATTTGGGTACAAAAGAAGATCCACACCCCACTTTAATCAGTGTGGCCATGACTCTTGAATAAAAGAGATGTATATTTCCTTTTTAAATCAAAATCGATAAATATATTCTTGGAACTATACAGAGATTCCTAGGATTGATCCTGATGTTTCTACTCATCATTTGGGTTTACCAGAAGAACATCGAGGATTAAGCAAGCCGTGAGAAGAACACACCCAACTTATGCATCCAAAATTAAAGCTGAAGTGGATAAGCTTATCAAAGCTAACTTCGTCATAGAAGTTCAATATATCATGTGGTTGTCTAATATTGTCTGTATAATGAAGAAGAACAGACAAATTAGAGTTTTCATCGATTTCAGAGATCTTAATCGGAATTGTCCTATGGATGATTTCCCAGTTCCGATTACAAAACATTTAATTGATGCTACAGCTGAAAATGAAGAACTTTCCATAATGGATGGATATTCTGGATATAATCAAATCCGAATGGACCTATATGAAAAGGAATCCAAAGCCTTCAGAGCCCCTCAGGGTGTGTTTTGCTACCGGGTCATGCCATTTGGCTTAGAGAATGCTGGTGCAACATATCTGTGTGCCTTGCATTGTATCTTCAAACCCTTTTTAGGGAAGTTTTTTGAATGATATGTGGATTATTTGGTGGTCAAATCCAAACAACATTCTAATCACTTGGCTGATTTGGAAGTCATATTCCACAGGCTTTGAAAACATAATTGGAAGATGAACCCTTTAAAATGTGCTTTTGGGGTAACCTTAGGAAAATATATTGGCTTTGTTGTATGCCATAGTGGTATTGAAGTCGATCTTGAGAAGACAAAGTAAATCCTCAGTATGTCACCTCCTCAAATTTTGAAATAATTAAGAGGACTTCAAGAACACTTAGCCTATATTCGCCATATCATCGCCAATTTGGCAGGCAAAAGTTTACCCTTCACCAATTTTATGAAGAAGGGAGTCACTTACCAGTGGACTAAAAATGTCAAGAAGCATTATATATTCTCAATAAATACCTCTTATGTCCACCAGTACTTATGAAACTTGTTTAATGTTCACCACTTATCCTCTACGTGACAGCTTTAGAGCGATCATTAAGTGTCGTTCTTTCTTTGAATAATGATGTTGGGAATGAAAACAGCCTCTACTACCTCAGTCAGACTATTCTTGAAGCAGAAACCCGGTATTCAAGTATTGAGAAGTGCTGCCTGGCATTAATCTTTGCAGTTCAAAAGTAGAGACACTACCTAAAACATCACGAGGTCCAATTGGTGTCTCGAAATAACCGGCTAAAATTCATCCTTAGTCATCCAATTCTTACAGGATGGCTGGAAAGGTGGGCAGTTATTTTGCAGCAATTCAACATTCAGTATGTGTCTAAAAAGGAATTAAAGGGCCAAGCTCTGGATGATTTCCTGGTTGAACACCCTTCAGTGGAAGACACATCTTCGGATATTGAACTCCCTGATGAGGAAGTCTCCTCTATTCAAGAAATTCCTCAGTCATGGGAAATGTATTTTGATGGTGCTTCCAGAAGTCCAACTGGGAGGAAAATGGAAAATCCTAAATTCAAAAAAGTTGGTTTAGGAATTCTGCTCATTTCTCCAGAAATGGAAGTGTAACCTTATTCCTTCTTATTGTGGGAAGGTGGTACCAATAATGAAGCAGAATACCAAGCCCTCATCGCAGGCTTGGAATTCGTGCTTCAATCACAAGTGAATCCCTTAAGGGTGAAAGGTGATTCAGACCTGGTAATCAAACAAGTCAAGGGGATTATGCCATCAAAAAAGAAGAACTATTCCCTTTGTATGATTACGTCTAAGAGTTAATGGCAGAATTCCCTTCAGAAGAGACATTTTCTTATGTCCCATGATCACAAAATTCTCAAGTTGATACACTGGCTAATATAGCCACAGCTCTGGCAGATCCAAATCAGGATGAGACAACCATTAGTATTGCCCACCGTCATGCAAATTCACCTTATTTTAGAATCAGAATAGAGGAAATTAATAAAATTAGTCCCATTCCTGAATTGTATGTTCATACTACAGGATGTATGCCATCTATCAGGGAATACCTTCAAAATGGAACACTTCGACCTGATATAGCCGAGAAAGAACAAATCCAGCGATGTGTGGTCAATTTTACACTTTATGATATCCCAGATATCCTAGAGAATATTCTCTAAAAAATTGGTTTTGACGGAGTTCTCGTTAAATTCATTGATGGTGAAGAGACAATGGATGTCATGAAAGAAGTGCATGTAGGAGTCTGTGGTGCCCACCAGTATCGACAAAAACTGTCTGATTAGATTCGAAGGCTTGGATTCTTTTGGCCTTCAATGATACAAGATTGTGTTGATTTCACAATGAAGTGTCATTCATGCCAAGTACATGAAAACTTCATTAATAAACCTCCATATTTGCTTCATACAGCTAAATACTCGTGGCTATTTTCCACATGGGGAATGGATGTGGTGGGATCTTACCCTTCAGCTACGGCCAAGCAGTTTAAGTATATTCTTACTACTAATGATTTATTTTCCAAATGGGATGAGGAAATACCTCTTAAGGAAGTAAGTTCTAAATGAATTGATAGCCTCATCAATTCTAACATCATTACCATATTTGGTGTCTCTCATAACATATTGATAGAAAATGGCACCAACTTCTGTTCATCTGAGGTGAAGAAGTTGTATCAAGAATACAACATCAAATACAACCATTCATCTCGGTATCATGTAGTGGCCAATTACCAGATAGAAGCCTTCGACAAGGCTCTGTCAAATATACTGCAAAAGATGGTGGATAAAGATAATAAGTCACGGCCTGATAAACTCTTTCATGCTTTATGGGCTTATCGGACCACCACTCGCACTGCAACGCGGTCAACTCCATATATAGTGGTATATGGAACGGAAGCCAGCTTGCCCATTGATGTTCAACTACAATTTCTCAGAGTAGCCATTTTTGATCAGTCATCTACATATGAACAATCTCAAAAGCGATTGAATGAATTGGAACTGTTATATGAGAAAAGATTGTGCACTTTTCACAACTTGGAAGTCTATCATAATCAAATAGCACGAGCTTTTAGAAAAAAAGTTTGTCTTCGTTCATTCACTCAGGGAGAATTGGTATTAGTTCACAGCACTCCAATGATACCAGGAAAGAAACCTCCCAAGCTTGAGCCAAAATGGGAAGGACCTTACTCAATACATAAGTTCTACTCCAATGGAGCTTATTCTTTAATCTCAATGGATGGAGAACTCATCACTACTACAACCATTGCTAGATTTCTGAAGAAATATTTTGTATGAACACAAAATACATAAACGGTCCATGCATAAGACCATAAACTATTTTCACATCCCTTACGTCCAGCATGACGTTAAACTGCACCATCCAGGGTCAATGCATATGACCTTAAACTATTCACAATTTTGTCCAACATGATGTTAAACCGTGTCCCCCTTCATCGTCCTTTCTATATAATGTAAAAATGTATAGATGTTTCTTACATCCAGCAAGACATTAAACTGCATAAACAACAGTCCATCCATACAACCTTAAATTATTGGCACTTACGCCCAACATGACACTAAACTGTATCGTCCCTTTTTCGTCCAACATGACGTTAAACTGTGAAAAAGTCCCTAATACGTCCAACATGATGTTAAATGGTGTAATATTTTTTCCTCATTGCATGACATTAAACTGCACAATCCCCCTTTTTTCCAATGTGACATTAATACTGTATTGTCCCCATCGTCTTAATTACAGGACGCTAAACTGTGTAGCACCAATAGTCCTATCTGCAAGACCTTAAAACTGCATAGTCCCTTTATATGTCCTACATGAAATTAAAATTTACATCGTTAGGGTTGTTGATACCTCTTGTTTCTCACACTGAGTATGAATCATGTGAGATTAGAGAAAACATCAACCATAACACTCTCAATGGGCTACTAACCATGTGTAAGTCCCAACACTTTTTTAGGTCATTGTTTCCAAGGACAACCTGATCACTAATTCATTCTTTAATTGAACTAGGAGGACTTTGATCCTTGCCTTCCAGGCTGGGTATATAGGGAACCTCCCAAGGTTCAAGCCCAAAACCAATCTCTTCACATCGGTTCACCTCCATCTCATATGATGTTAATTCATGAAACCACCCCTAGAATCAATATCTTAACATTCCTTCACTATCGTCCTTGTTATACGACATTAAATTATACAACACTTTTGTCCAATATGACAATAAACTAAAATATTCTTTGATACCCTCACCTGAGAGGGAATCATTATTTACATTGATTTTAAATCATGTTTCATTTCATATACTACGTGCTTACATGGAAATACCTGATCCTTTTATCTTTTGTTAAACCATCATTGCACAAAAATCCCCTTTCACCCTTCACATGTATGAACCTAATTTGTACAGAGGGTAGTTCTAGAACTACGTAGGCTTGATTCCCATCCTTATGGGAAACGTAGGAATGTTCGAGTGTCCCTCAAATCCATCCCCAAGTCTTTTGGGACTAACCCCAAATTCCTCTTTCATTCCCCTGGCTGAAAAGTCCCCATGAAAACACACACTGTGTATTTCTTATAAGGGTCCATGCTCTATGACCCTGAACTAAGATCTCCAATCCTTTTGTCCCACATGACATTAAACAATTTTTCATGAACTACGTATGGCTTGATTCCCATCCTTATGGGATATGTAGTGAAGTCCAACATTTCCATTCATGACCCAGCCACAACATGGTTATGGTTAGCATTGATCTGTGTATCTCTGCATACATTGGAAAATACCCATCTTTATGTGTCATAATCCTAAACTTAAATATTTTCAGATCTTTATAACCCTTTTCATAACTTCTAATCACAGAAGGCCTGAAATATTGAGAGTCATTTTTCCTGACCATGGAGAACATGCCCTTAGGAGGCCTTGCATAAACAGTCTACATAACAAACATGTCAGCCAAAAGATGATATTATTTGATTATGCAATCAATGACCTTAGGTGGACCTTCATAATTAAACCCCCTAACAGGTTTGTTAAATAGTGGTAACTTCATTCATGGGAAGAAAGCCACTTTTTCCCTTATTTGTCTTAAATGAAAATATGTAGCGATCTAAAAAAATAGACATCCTTAATCATACTTGTCCCATATCCTATTTCATGATATGAAAGCTTTCAAGTCTATGGTTTATATTCTCCTTCCCTACTTTTGGGTCAAACCCCCATAGGAGTGATTTTCATCTAGTTCATTTATAATATTATTTGGAAATACCTTCACTATATTCAAGTACCTCATTCCATACAGCAACTCTATACTTTGGAAAATTTGAATCTTCATAAACATTCACTGGCATTTTAGCACTAGGAAAGTAAATTTCTGAGAGTTCTTTTTCCTGACTATCCAGCATGTGCCCTTAGGCGGCCATGCATAAACAGTCTACATAATGGACCTATTAGCCAAAAGATGCTATTTACTTGACTATGCAGCCAATTCCCTTAGATGGCCTTTCATAATTCAACCCCATAACAGGTTTGTTAAATAATGTAAACTTCATTCTTGGATCTATTTATTCTAATTACTTTTAGCTATTTTTCATATCATTTCCCCGATTCAGATATTCTTATGTCACAGTTTACACATTTTCCCTCATACATGATTATTTTAATATGTTTTCATATAAATTTTCATGGAATTGAGTCAATTTTAATCCATTTCGGTCAAAGCTATTTCGACCTTAAACATTAGCATCTTTATGTCTGATATGAATGACTTTAAACTACCTACAAAAGACAATGGAAATGTGAATTAATTTCATGTTCCATCTCACTAAACATAAATTTTGAATGATTTCGGTAATATTGAGCAATTAAATGATTCAAAGTTTGAAGGTTTATTTACATTAATCCTAGTAAAAAATTAGAACTATGCTTACTAGGCCCATTAGAATAGGTAAAATTTAAAGTAGGTAGAGAAAGAATACATGCATAAATGATTGAAGATAAAAGTACTCTCTATTGATGTAGGAGAATTAGAAGGGCATCCACAGATTGGAGCCTCTTCGTTTTTTCAGGAAATTACAAAAGACTGCCATCATAAGTCTTCACTTGATATACACCATCCCGAGCTTCATCAGCATCTACTTGAAGCTCGTGCACTCGACTAGCTTCACTCTTCTCAGTGTGATGGGGATACTTCTTGGCATCTGCAATGGCTTTCATACCATTCGTTTGAGCTCCCTCCAATGAATTATTGAGCTAGTCAAGTTCCCCAGTAACAACATTTAACTGTTGCTGGAGTTGTACCTATTGGATGACTTTTTCTTTGATCTTATGCTTCAGCTCCTTCATCCTGGCAGCATAGTCAGCCTCAGCTCGGGATACCGCAGCCTCAAATTCGCTAATGTTGACTGACAGTTTTACCCTAGTCAGATATTCGTGACACTTTTGCTCCTGCTCCCTCCTGAAGATTACTTGTTTCACCGCGTTATGGATCTTTTCATATCCAAAACCACCAAGTCCTAGCATGAAAAACTGGGATGACAATCGAGGGATCATTGATGACAGCTCTTCAAGAGGCACTTCAGATATGATTTTCCATATGTTGTTTCATGCCTTGCGTCGTGAAAAGATGAGCGTCTTAAGCACCTTCGGGTCTGATTCGACATCATCATCACAGGGGGGCATGTAATCTAGGATTGATGCACTTAGGGAAGTGCCATGTTCTACTCCTTCCCCCTAACCCTGGTAGCTTCACCTTCTACTACTGTTTGGGTGGAGGTTAATACATCACCTCTAATTCTATCCATTGAAGTTGATAACCCTGTTTGATCAATTAAAAGTATGGTTAGTTTCATAGAATAATGGATGTTTGTTGTCTATCATGAAAACTCGGTACAATCATTACCTTACAGTAGATCGGATGCTTGAGAAGAATCCTCCCCATCAATCCCAGTTTCAATAGGATCATCAAGATGGGTATCATGAGGTTTTACTGGGTTTAGCTCCACTTGAGCTAATTTTTCTACAATGGTAGGGTTGGCATCAATGTCCACACCCTCTTCAGGAATTGGTAGTTCAACAGCTTCTATGGATGGAACTGCATATTATTTTCAGTCATCATTAGAAGTGGAAATTATAAGAAAATTTACTCGATTAAGGATAACACTCACGCCCAAGGTCTTCTATATCACATGATAACTTAGCATGATCATAAAATTCTTCAAAAGACATGCCAAAATTCATCATTTCTTCCAATGATATTTCAGAATCCTGGTTAGTCTCACCAGTGGGAGCATTTGATGTGTCCTCTTGAATACCCTCATTCTGTGGCCCCTGACCTGAGACAACTTCTTCAGGAAGGATGGCAGATTTAGTTGCCGCGGCCTCTAATGATTCTGGTGCAGGTTCTTCTCTACTTGTAGCAGCTATAGGATCAGTACTGGGAATAGATGTTGGCTCTTTTTCAAGAGAACCCAAGTCAGCCTGAATTTGCGTTTGTTCCACAACACCCTCCATGTTCTTTAATGGAGGATCAGTCCTTTCCCTTAGAGGGGAAATTTAAGAAGCCCCTTCAATCCCATTTAAAGTGAGAAATCTTTTTCATGGTTTAAAATTCATGATTATATGAAGGACTTACCACAACTGATAAAGCGTTTATTGGTGGACATACTCTTTCATTGCCTTTGTCCTTTTTCCTTTTTGGGAGTGTCGGCAGTCTCCCTTATTGGCACTTGATTTGGTGAATGGAAGGCCATGTCCAACTCCTCATTCATGGCATGTTGGCCTGGAGATATCTCACCCAGTTTGCTAGGAGATTCATCAGCAGCCCTGATGGCAGTACCACCAGGGCTATATTGTGGCGAAGGAACCTCAGTAGTTCCTTTCTTTTCAAGCTGCAAGATGAAGAAAATAACTCCCTTAAGTAACAAAACTTTTACTGGAATCAAGTTGTAAAGAAAATAAAAAAATAAAACTTACATCTTTAGGAGCCACATAATCATGCCACTCCTCATTAGACCCCTCAGTAGTGCCACGATCAATCAATTCCTTCACCTTGTTGGTGAAAGGAATGGACTCATTAGTGTCATAGATGAGATTTTCCAGCTCTCTGATGTAAATCCGCACTTCATCGGGGATATTCTCAAAACAGATGTCCGTAGAAGCCAAATGATTCCCTATTCCAGGGAGGTGTATCCCCTTGCATAAATCCAGCCAAGCAGTTTCAACACCACAGTATAAACTCTACCATGTCTGGACAGGCTCTGGTCTTATATATGAAGGCTGCGAGGAAGGTCCTACAATATTTGATTTCATTTTCTTCACATATCCATAAACTATAGATAGAGAATAAGAAAATAGGACTTCTTGCTTTATAAAGTAGTAGTGATTAAAGTACCCCAATGAGGTAACTCACCAGGAGTTGATGGAGTGGGTCTTTTGATTCTGACCGAAGGATTATATCAGGCATGAGGCTGCTTTGCCACTTGTTGTGCCTCATCATCCCCATCATTGGAATCCAGTGAATCAGTCCTAGAGGAGGAATCTAGCGAATCAGCTTCAGGTGGGGAAGTATCACTTTAATTAGGAAGTGTTTCTTTCCCTGTAGTCCTCTTCCTTTTCCCCACCGGATAAACTAGGTGATTTAGCACCCCTTTAGGGTATGATGTTATCCAGTGCTCGGCATATCATGTGCTCATGTTATGTGCCACTTTTTGAACTGGTAGATCAAAAACTGCCCCAGTCATCTCCCTTGACGTCAGCAGCCACAGTTGCCAAGCAACCATCGGATGTCACTCTAACCTGACATTTACTAGGGGAGATAAAACAATATGTTGCAAACACTTGAATTGACATGAAAATATATAAGGATCATAGGCCTCGCATATAATTTCTCCGTCAATCCTGGCATCTAGCACTCTATCTCTGAAAGTAAGCATGTATGCCCTCAAATCCAAGTGGGGTGTTCTATCATCCAAAAACCGTCCAGTTGGTGGATTTACATAGGGAAAGAAGCTGAATTCCTTAAACATTATCAGCCTCACTTTCATGTCATAGGCATTAATATCTAATGGAGAAACTCTAGAGATTGCTTGCACTGACACCATGAAATAACTTCTAGGAATTTGTACTACATTCTGTATATTATAAGTCCTGAAGTGAGTGGCGATTCATCCCCATAAAACATGGAATGGTCCCACTATTCTTAAAGGAGATCTACCCATCATGAAATCAAGTAAACTCCTGTGAATCATTTCTAAAATGGGGGTAGCCAACCCAACCATTTTTCCCTCATCCAACTTTTACGTAATGACGAAGGTCCTTTGCCCGACGCCTCCCTTCGAATCCCAACCTAGCAAGAGATAAATACTGAGCCACAAAGCCAAGAAGCCAGATAGATGAGTCTTCTTCGGGATCCTTTGATTCACATCATATCCCCATTTCTAAAACTCTCCTACTTCTAGAGTTGGCCATAATGTGCCAGGAGCTCCCCTCTTCTCAGGTATTGGGCAGGCGGTAGGACGTGTGGGCTTCTTATCCTTGGATTTCTTTTTCTTGGATCCTTTATCCATCGACTCATTCTCCTTTGGCTCCTTTTATTTCTTCTCAATAAGAAATATATTCATATACTCCTCCAGATGAATATCCTTTCTATAATGAGTTAAGGAGGTCTCTGAACTCTTGAGCATGTGGAAGATTTTAAATAACTCTCAAGCTAAACCAGGAGTCTTCTCTAAATCATTCCAAGTCACCTTGGGAGTAATGAATTCATTATACATGTCGCCCAAAATTGGAGCCCCTGAGATCCTGTGGACATCCCATAGACTAATGCCTACTTCTCCATGAGTCAGATGGAACAAATTGGTTTCTGGGCTCTAGTGGCTGAGTATCTCCGGCATGAAGTTATCATTTCTGTAAATGTATGTTTCTCCAACCCAGGAAGCTTCGTATATTTCCACTCCTTTCAAATCCTTGACAAAATCTGCATAGGCATGTCGCACCCAGTGTGCCCACATCCATGTTGGCTTCACACCTCCCCCAGTACAAAAGTCCCAACTTTTATTCGAGCCTTTGGATTGATCCATCTAAGCATTTTGTAAGATCGAAGGATGATAATGTGGTTGCAGCTCAGTCTTGTGAGATTCCATATCTAGCGTACAAGGGCTATGATGCATCATGTGGGCCTTCTCCACTGTTCCAGTATTTATATATCCTCCTCCACAAGAGATATTTGTTGAAGTGAAGTTGGTATAATTCTGAAAGAAAGAAATTGGGAGATAGTTATTTTCTTCTAGAATAGTGACTCCTTGCAGATGACCATAACCATACAAAGGAAGATAAATGATTTGGGGGAAGTCACGATGATATTTCTTCAGATACTTAGCCACATCTGGAAGAGTGTTGTTTTTGATGGTATAATAATAGTAGCTAATGATATCCATCATATCATCAAGTCGTTTACTTTCCAGTTCATCAGCTATTCTGATTCTCCTGAGAGACATTGGTTCTGCACAAAAGTTGAACAAATTAACACTTAAATGGGTGTATTTTTCATAAAATTTGTGAAGGAATTCAGAAAAAAATGGCAAAATCATTAAGGAGCACAAGCCTAAAACATGGCGTGCAAGTGTGGAAGTGCCACACAAGTATAATCTGTCACGCAAGTATTTGGAGCGGAAGTATCACCGTGAAGGACCGGATACGTTGACAACAGTGCGACATGAAAGGAAAAGCGGAAAAGAGAGAAACTTGCACGGCAGAGATGACCTGCGCGGTGGGAGCTCAAAAATCCAAAGTTCTGTGCAATTCACAAAAAATGAGCGCATATGTATAGGCCAGGATGGCCACCTGCGTGCCTATATCCAACGTGCTCAAGCCCTATGCGACTCGCACCTACGCGATGATGGTTGCGTGGTGAACACTTGCAGGCCTATTTCCCTTTGGTTTTCTTCTTTTCCTCAGAGTCACATCCTTATTCCTTTGGATCCAACTCTGAGGGGGGGCATATTTTGACGCTAATTTTCATCACATTGCCTAAAATAATGGGAAGAGAAATGACTTAGCACAAAGTGATTCATCCTTTGTAGAAAACATAAAAAATCGACAAAGGAATGAAAAAGGAGTCAAAAGACCCAGGGTCGCCCATGTTACTTTACTATCATGCAAGTATACTTGTGCACTGCCTAATGGTCATGAAAGTGACTTTCACACACTAAGTGATAACCGCCCATGGTCTTCTCCAACCTATAAATACCCCTAGTGGGCCCCCCATTTCAGGAGGAATTTTTCCAGAATTCAGATATAGAGCTCTGAATGCCCATGTCTCTTCTTCTGGTCTTCCGAACACTTCTATGGTAATTCTATACCTAGAATGAAAGTTATAAACAAGAGGAGTAAGGTCTAAGTGTTAGAATTCACTAACACTTGTGAGCCTAAGTGTTTTACCCTTATGGGAAATGGACACACTTGCACGCCACCCTACTTCTTCCCCACAACTTTCACGCCATCTTCTGGAAAGCCTCTTGGGATAATTCTAATGTCTTTGATCAAGGATCGTAAAAATATTACTCTAAGGGATGAAAATAGTGCTAGTACGCATGTGCCGCACATGTATACCTGTGCGCCCAGGACTTGCGTGCCCACGCAGTACCTATGCGCCTGCCAGGACTTGCGCGCCCTTATCTTTTTGGGTGCCTTTCCTACCCATTTCACCCATCATATTCCATTCCACTTCTCTGTTGAGTCAATAAGGTTTTCCTTATGACTTTTCCATTCCTTCTTGTTTTGAAAATCACAAACACCTTATCTTTAAGGAAAAATTCTTTCTTAAGGAAAATCGCTTTTATAAGGAAAATTGCTTTCTTAAGGAAAATCGCTTTTGTAAGGAAAAATGCTTTCATAAGGAAAATCGCTTTTGTAAGGAAAAATGCTTTCTTAAGGAAAATCGCTTTTATAAGGAAAATTGCTTTCTTAAGGAAAATCGCTTTTATAAGGAAAATTATCCTTATCATATTTTCATTCATATTTTTCTTAAGTATGAGATTCAGATTCGTTTTCTCAGAGTCATTAAAACTTTTATATATAAGCATTCTGTTTTTAGGATTCGGTTCTGGACAAGAACTATAAGGAAGTTTCATTCCGAATTCCGGATATGAATTATGACTAAGTTCTATTCCAGATTCAGGATACGAATTCTGAAGAAGAATTCTCATTACGAATTCTAATGAAGAAATCCCATTCCGAATTCTCATTATGAATTCCAATGAAGAATTCTCATTACGAATTCCAATGAAGAATTCTCATTACGAATTCTAATGAAGAAATCTCAGTCCGAATTCTCATTGCGAATTCTGATGACGAATTCTCATTACGATTTCTGATGACGAATTCCTATTCCGAATTCCTACTCCGAATTCTCAATCCGAATTCTCCTATTAAACAGAATCTGATTATCATTGTTTTATACACTCTGAATCTACTCACTCCGAACCTTCACTCCGAAGTTTCTATTCCGAACCTTTTTGTTAGAGTTTAAAACGATGTCGTACTTTCTGTTACACTTACTTTGTTATAAAACGATGTCGTCCATTTTGTTATAAACTAACCGTTGTCTAAGTGACATGTGTACTGGTCCCTCCAAACTTTAAGGAAAATATGACCGTTGGAGAGGAGCCGACCTTACCTATAAATAGGAGCTCATTTGAAAGAGCTCGATGCTGATGTTTGCTGATGCATATGCTGATTACTGAAAAAGTGCTTACATGCTGTTGAAGTGATTTCTAGAGAGAGAGTCTCTTATTAACTCTCAAAGCTTCGTGCGACTCCGAATGTTGGTGATTACATTCGAGGGCTTCTGGGGATAGGAAGACAGAGGTGCCGACTACCTTAAAGATCGAGGACTTTCTTGCTGAGAAAGACAGAGGTTGCCAACTACCTTGAAGTTGAGGGCTTGCGGGGATAGAAAGACAGAGACACCGATCTTCGTATCGAGGGCTTACCCTGGTGTGGGTAAGACAGACTTGCTTGAAAGTATAAATCAAGGGACCTTTATCCAAGGTTGTTGGATACCCTTCTCTTTGGGTTAAAAGACTATTATTTTGTTACTAGTAGTTTTACTACTTGTCTTTATTCCACTGCAATTTGTATCTTAAGGAATGTATAATTTTCTTATACTTCCTTACTTAATCTGATTAGTTTAGATTCTATACGCTTTAAGGTAGAATCTCATATTTAAACTTTTGTTAAGTTTCAATTTCAGGAACCATATTTCCGGAACCTACTTTTGGAATCTCTTTCCAAGTTTAGTTCGGTGTTAGAGGTGTTGTGAATTTACTTAGTTTAACTTTGTTAAACTTAGCCCTTTCCTTTTCTTAAGGAAACATTAGTTATTCATAACTAACTTTAAAGGTTCCAAATGAATTTTTAAAGTATACAATTCACCCCCCCTCTTGTATATTGAGCATCTCATATTATATTTCGATCATACAATTGGTATCAGAGGTTGGAAACCTCTTACTCTATACCATTCTTACATTTGGTATCAGAGCCAAGGTTACTGAAATACTTGTACTCACATACAAGTTTTTCTTACTCACTTATCCATTCCGAACTTTTCCCATTCCGAACTTTGTGATTACGATTCTAAGCTACTAACAAGTTTGTATCCAAGTGTTTTTTAGTATGGCAGGAATTAATGTTGGATCTATTGACAATCTGAATCCTACAAGGCCACCAATATTCGATGGTAATGACTATGAATACTGGAGAGATCGTATGAAGACTTTTGTTATCAATACTGGAGTAGACAACTTTGTGATGCTTACTGGTGACTATAAAATTCCTGACAAGGAAGTCAGAACCTTTACTAACCAGGAAAAGCAAGAATATCAACTCAACTATAAGGTACGCAATACATTATTATGTTCAATGACTAGAAATATATATAGCCAAATTTCTTCTTGTGAAGCAGCTAACTGTATATGGAAGAAGTTAGAGGTTACACACTTTGGGACTTCTAAGGTGATTGAGACTAGAAGAGCTATGCTTAGAGCTGAATATCATGGCTTTAATTTTCCTTATGGAGAACCTATCTGTAAAGATCAACAAAGATTTATGACAATCGTCAACAGTCTACAATCTATGGGAGAGAAAGGTTTAGATGATGAAGCTCTTGTGGACAAGATAATTGATATTATGCCTAATGAATGGGAATCCAAGAGAATAGCCATAGATGAGAACAGGAAGGTTACTCAAATTACTCTTGATGAATTATTTGGAACTCTTCTACAACATGAAACTAGAATGAAGAGAGATGCTGACAACATCAAGAAGAAGAATGGAAATGGTACTGTTGCTTTTACTACAACTTCAAATCAGATGAAAGCTAAGACTCCTGAGAGAGTTACCAGATTCAAATCGAAGAAAGTTGTTTTCCAATCCGAATCTAGTGAAAGTGAAGTCTCAGAAAATGAATTAGCCAATCTTGCTCGAAGGATGAACAAGATAGCTGGACAGAGAAACTTTCAATCCAAGTATAAGAAGAAGGACAGGAAAGATAAGAAAGATGGAGAAGTTACTTGTTATGAATGTAAGAGAGCTGGACATATTAGACCAGATTGCCCTATGCTCAAAAAGAAAGAAAGGAAGGAAATACATTCAGAAAAGAACAGGAAGAAGTATTATAAAGCCAAAGCTAAGAAAGTTCTGAAAGCTAATGACACCTGGAGTGCCAGTGGTGGTGACTCTTCAGATGAATCTTCTGACTATGAATCTTCAGGACAGAAGAATCTTGGTCTCATAACCAGATTGCCTATTGATAATCATTGTCTTATGGCTAAGGTACGAAATGCTGAATCTTTGACCAATGTATCCTTAAATACTAATGATAGTAAGTATTATAACTCTTCTGATGAAGAATCATATTCTGATGAGGAAAATACTTTACCTACTTATGAAGAAGTCTCTAGATTTGCTGAACTTCTTGAGATTGAGAATTCCAAACTCAACAAGAAACTTGATAAGGCAAATTCTAGGAATTCTATTCTTACTAAAGAGATATAAGATCTTTCTAAAGATCTTGATAAGAAAAATGCTGATTTTGAAAGTATTTCAAAAAATCATGAGGATGTAAGTTCTGAGAAGAATAAACTTTCTAAAGAATTAGAAAAAGTAATTTCTAATAAAAATGTTTTCGATCCTAACTCTAGTTCAAAAACTAATGATTTTGAGGATAAAAACTTGGTTGTAAAACTCAAGTCCGAAATTTTTTCCTTAAAGAAGTGTTTATCAAACTTTACCCATGGTAAAGAAAATTTTGATAAGATGTATTCTCAAATACGACCTTTAAGAAATAAATCCGGATTTGGTTATACCCATGCAAAACCAGTTTTTAGTAACAATTATTTTGTTCCTCAAAGTGCCCCATTTTGCACTAAATGTCAATGTGGTGGTCACTGGGCAAGAAATTGTTCCTTAAACAAAACCCAATCCTTAGGTTTTCATAAAGCTTACTTTTCTAAGAAAATGTGGATACCTAAAATTTTATTGTCTAGAAATCTCGGATCCAAACAAGTTTGGATTCCGAAAGTCTAACTTTGTTCTTAACTTCAGGAAAATAAAGAATGTTCCAGCAACAATATTTGGTACATGGATAGTGGATGTTCCCGGCACATGACTGGTAACAAAAGTTTTTTTCGAAAAGATTATCAAAACGAAAGGAGGAAAGGTAACTTTCGGAGACAATGCTAAGGGAGAGATTGTTGGTATTGGTAATATTGTTCTTTTAGTTAAAACTTTGATTTCAAATGTTCTTTTTGTTAAAGGTCTTAAGCACAACCTTATTAGCATAAGTAAGTTATGTGATGAAGGCTACCTTGTGAATTTTAGGAATGATAAATGCTTAGTTCACAATTCCAAGGAAGAATTTATTCTCTAAGCCAATAGGCAAGAGAATGTTTACACCTTAAACTTAGAAGACCTAAGAAGCCAAGATTTACCTTGCCTAAGTGCAATGGAAGATCATTCTTGGTTATGGCATAGAAGATTAGGACATTGTAATCTTAGAAACCTATGTAAACTCTCTAAGAAGAAACTTGTTAAGGATCTACCGGAGCTTAGATTTGATTATTCTAAAGTTTGTGATCCTTGTCAATATGGAAAGAAACATAAATCTAGTTTTAAGTCAATCGGTGAAGTCTCAACAACCGATGCATTACAGTTAGTGCATATGGATCTTTTTGGTCCAACACAAACTGGAAGCATTGGAGGCAAATACTATGTGTTTGTTCTAGTTGATGATTACACTAGATTTACCTGGGTCTATTTTCTTGCAAGGAAATCTGAAGCTTTTTCTTATTTCAAAAGTTTTAGAGCTCAAGTTAAAAATGAGAAAAACCTTCCATTGAAAACTATTCATAGTGATCATGGAGGAGAATTTCAAAATTCAGATTTTGAAACTTTTTGTAGTAAGAAAGGTATTACTCACAATTTTTCAGCACCTAGAACTCCTCAACAGAATGGTGTAGTTGAAAGAAGAAATAGAATTCTTCAAGAGATAACTAGAACCATGTTGAGTGAATATTCTATTGCTAGGCATTTCTGGGCTGAAGCTGTAAGTACTTCTTGTTATACTATAAATCGAGTTTTGATTAGACCTTTTCTTAATAAAACTCCTTATGAGTTATGGAATGGTAGAAAACCAAGACTTTCCTACTTCAAGGTTTTTGGTTGCAAAGTATTCATTTTGAATACTAAAGATAACTTACATAAATTCGCACCAAAGTCTGATGAAGGAATTTTCTTAGGTTATTCCACAACCTCTAAGGCTTATAGAGTTTTTAATAAAAATACTTGCACTGTTGAGGAAACAGTACATGTTAAATTTGATGAATCAGACCCTTTTGTTTTTAAAACCTCCCAACCTACATCTTCGGATGTGTTTTCAAAAACTGATTGTCAACCTTTGATAGAAGAACCTTCTGATAAAAAAATTGTTCTAGAAGATACTTCTGAAACATTTACCCCAGAAGACATTCTACCTTATGTTGATGAACAGGTTTTACAAAACCCAAATCAGGTGTTTCTTAAGAATCATCCCAGTGATAGTATCATTGGTGATGTAAATCAACCTGTAAGGACTAGAAGTTCCTTAAGAAATGAAGTAGAACATCTAGAATTTCTTTCCCAATTAGAGCCTAAAAGCACTGATGAAGCTTTAGGTGATGATGATTGGATTAAAGCCATCAAGATGAACTAAATAAATTCGAAAGGAATAAAGTCTGGACCTTGGTTGAAAGACCTAAGGAAACTTCTGTTATTGGAGTAAAATGGGTTTTCAGAAATAAATGTGATGAAAATGGAGTCATTGTTAGAAATAAAGCTAGACTTGTTGCTAAAGGCTATAATCAGCAAGAAGGAATAGACTATGAAGAAACCTATGCTCCAGTAGCTAGACTTGAATCTATCTGCATTCTACTTGCCTTTGCAGCATTCTTTAATTTCAAACTTTTCCAAATGGATGTGAAATGTGCTTTTCTTAATGGTTATGTTCAAGAGGAAGTTTTTGTTGAACAACCTCCTGGCTTTGAAGATACAAAATATCCAGATCATGTTTTTAGACTTACCAAAGTTTTGTATGGCCTTAAACAAGCCCCACGAGCATGGTATGATAGACTTACTGGATTTTTGCTTCAAAATAACTATGTTAAGGGAAATGCAGATCCAACCCTTTTTATAAAGAAATATAAGAAAAATGTTTTGATTGTTCAAATTTATGTTGATGACATTATATTTGGTTCAACTCAGCAATCTTTGACTGACTCTTTTGCTAGTCTAATGAAATCTGAGTTTGAAATGAGTATGATGGGTGAGTTAACATTTTTCCTTGGTTTTCAAATTTCTCAAAAACCAGAAGGAACCTACATATCTCAACATAAGTATATTAAAGATCTTCTTAAAAAGTATGGTTATGACAACACTAAGAGTATAAGTACTCCTATTGGTACCTCAAACTCTTTAGATCTTGATGAAGCTGGGAAACCAGTAGATCAAACATCTTTTAGAGGTATGATTGGAAGTCTACTTTACTTAACAGCTAGTCGACCAGACTTAATGTTTTTTGTATGCTTATGTGCAATATATCAATCCAATCCTAAGGAATCTCACTTAAAGGCAGTAAAAAGAATTTTTCGCTACCTTAAGGGAACCATGGATCTAGGATTATTTTATACTTCTGGAAATGATTTTGTTCTAAAAAGCTTTTCTGATGCTGACTTTGGTGGATGTAGAATGGATAGGAAATGTACATCCGGAACTTGTCATTTCTTAGGAGATTCATTAGTTTCTTGGTCATGCAAGAAGCAACATTCTGTTTCACTCTCCACTGCTGAAGCTGAATATGTAGCAGCTGGAAGTTGTTGTGCACAAGTGTTGTGGATGCAACACACACTCACAGACTATGGCTTGAGTTTTACTAAAACTCAAATTTTGTGTGATAACACAAGTGCCATTGCCCTAAGTAAAAACCCTGCACATCACTCTTGTGCAAAACACATAGATATTAGGCATCACTTTCTTAGGGATCACACACTCAAAGGAGATATTATTCTTCAATTTATCGGAACGCAAGATCAACTTGCTGATATTTTCACAAAATCTTTGCCTTCTGATAGATTTGAATATATTAAACAGAAGTTAGGAATGATAATCGTAAGGTAATCTTCCTTAATTAACTTTCTGTTGGAAAAATCTCCTTACATTAATAAACTCCTTTTCATAGGGGGAGTACATTTGATCGTTTATTTAACAAAGTTTTTCAAAATTTGTTTTCAAATTTTTCGGAACGAAAATTTCTGGAATGGAACTTCCGGAACTACCATTTTCCAGAATGGATATTTTCGTACAGAATACTTCTGGAATGAAAGTATTCGTATTGAAAATTTCCAAAATGGAAAATTTTCGTACTGGGACTATCATAACCAGATTTTCATACCATGTTTTTTTTTTCATATTTACTTTTTCGTATTGACTTTTTCATATTGACTTTTTCGTATTGACTTTTTCGTATTTAGTTTTTCGTATTGAGTTTTTCGTAGTAGTCTTTATATTACCCATTACGAATAACTTTCCTAAGCTAATCCGAAAGGTATGATTTCCTTACTGAAGTTTTCGTAATCATATTTTACTTGCTGGCAATTTCTTATAGTTTGTTTTTGGTTTTTGGATTTCTTAATTCTTTACTTTAATAAAACCTCAAAAAGATCGGATTCAAGCTTTCAACCGTTAGATCTGATCTCAGACCGTTCTAAACCGTTAGATCAACCGAGGAAGTTGAACCGTCATCCCATTGCCTATCTAAAGGGGACCCTATTTTCTCGTCCCACATCGATTTCAAGCTTTTGCATGCTGAAGCTCTGACTCTCCGATTTAAGGCCGTTCCGAACAACAGTTTTCTCAGTTCCAAACTTCAGTCTTCTCTGTTCCGAATATCTCAGAGGACTTCTGATCCGAATGTCTGCAGAGTTAGCTTCTCAAGAAATGTCTTCAACCAAGCCCATTTCTCAGTGGTTAGTCTACAGAGAGAGGTTAGTTCATCCGAATTACTTCAGCAACTACGATTCTATTATTTCAAAGAATATCAAGATGAATGGCTGGGAAGGTGTTGCGGTATCAAAAACCAGCAACCAAGATGAAGTCTACTCTCACTTATTTGTCGAGTTTTATGAGTCAGTTGCTTTCTTCGAGGAAGACAATAGAGAAAAATTTTCATTCAAATCATATGGCAAGACATATAAGCTTTCTTACACCAAGGCTGCAAGCTTGGTATGGCTAAGTTATGAAGGGGAAGCTGAGTTTATTTCACACGTATTTCCAGACTCTTTGGGTAGTTTCAACAAGGAGAAAGCTTTAGAAATTCTCGGATTGGATGATGACAAGCCTCCGAAAATAGCAAGCCTTTCTACAAACTTCCGGATTCTGGAGTTATGGGTGCAAGGGCTTATCGTACCGAGAAAAGGAGATAAGGATAACCTGAAGAAGAGTGAGATATATATCTTAGATTTCCTGATAAATCTAAGAACGTTCAACTTGATGAAGCATATTCTTCTTAACATTGAAAATTTGAAGAAGGGGAATCTGAGAGCTCAGATTGTGATGTACCCGGCAATATTGTCAAAGCTCATAGTTCGGTGCCTAGAATCTTTCAAGGTAGCTTGCAGTTATAAGCCTAAAGTTTGTAAGATCATGTTGCTCAGTGATGCCACTCTTAAAAGGATGAATATAGCTTTTGACAAGAACTCTGGGAAATTCATTGATCTGCCTCCTCAAGTAGAAGTGACTCCGAAAGTGGCTGATCCGGAATCATCCAAGACGGTAAGAAAGAGGAAGCTGAAAGAAGTGGTAGTCGAAGCTGAGGAACCCAAGTCTAAGGAAGTCCACTCCGCACCTCCTAAGTCTAAGAAGAAGAAAACCTATACTGATGAGGTTGCAGCAAAGTGGTGAGCTGACAAAGAGAAGAGGAAGGAAGGAGATCCGCAGTTCGGATTGGATCCTGCAGAGGCTAAAGCTCTGAAAGAAAAGGCTGCTGATGAGCTCGAGAAACAAGCAAAGGAGAAGAAACTGAAGAAGAGAATGTCTGAGGCTGAGGTAGCTCAGGCCTTGTTAAAGTTCAACGAAATGGTTTCAACAACCATTCCCGTTCCGAGATCTTTTTCTCTGGAATCTCTACCTGAGACTCCTGGAAGAAATCTTGTTACTCCGGAAGAGGCTGTTGCTACTGAGGAAGTAGAGCAAGTGGAAGAAGTTGAAGAAGCTGCTGAAGGAAGTGGTGAGACAGGAGATGTGCTCAAACAAGTAGATGAATACAAAGGAACTCCTTCGGAACACCTCTCGCTCCAAACATCTGAAGCTCAATCTTCGAAGCTTGTTACTCCTGAATTAGAAGAAGAGAAAGGGGAAGAGGAAGTTGCCTATCATGGAGAAGAAGAACAACTTTTACATGATATTTCTCAGATGGGAAATGTAGAGGTTGGTGTTCAAGAAGTTGCTGATGAGGAAGATTTGGTTGTTCAAGTGTCTGACAGTGAGAAGAAATCTCCGGAACAGGTTTCTATTCCGAAAAAAGATAAGGGGAAACGAATTCTTGCTGATACCCCGAGTTCAGAAAAGAGTATGAGGAAGGAAGCTGGTAGTTCTTCTAAGAGGAAGTTGGAGCTTATTGAGGAAAAAAATTCTCCTAGCAAGATTTCAGACTCGGAGTCATCTTCGTTGGGGCACGATTTTGTTGTTCAGTCCTTGAAGAAGTTGGTGGGAACCATTCCGACCTTCTCCAGTATAGACTCTAGATGCCAGATGCTTCAACATGCGCTGAATCAGAAAACCGACTCCGTATCCATGGTAATGGATAAGTGTGTTGAGATTGAAGCTCAGTTCAAAAATTTCTTCATTGGTTACGAAGCACATAAAAGATCTTGCAAGAGGATGACAAGCTGGTCTAAGAAAACTGTGGAAGAGATGAGGTTGCTGGATGAGTTTCAGGATAATGTTAAGGATGCATTTCAAACCGAGGACAAGAAGTTTCATGAGATGACTGCATCATTCGATGAGAAATTGACAGAAGAAAAGAACATTCGGATTCATGAAGTGAGAGATCTGAATGGAAAGCTCAACTCCGTTAATCAAAGTTGGAAATTTGAAAGGGATCATCGGATTGATTTTCTAGAAAGAATGAATACTCAGGAAGAGAAGATGAAAGTTCAGGAAGAAAAGTTGAAGGCTCAGGAAGAAATCATTGAAACTCAGTCAGCAAGAATAGTTGCCATAGAAAAGCAAGATGAAGAAGATCATAAGGACCTCAAGAAGATCAAGACGATTCTTAAGGGGCTAATGTCGAAATAGAAAGATCTGAAATGACCAATCCGATCTTTTTGTTGTAATCTGATTTTTGTTGCTAACATTTCAAATATAATGAGAATTGTCCTTGTTGTCTCTTTTTGTTGTCATTACTAATCTTTCAGGTACTTTGTTAAGTTTTTCCATTCCCTCCAATTCTTTTTGAAAATCACAAAGGGGGAGAAGGAAAAGACCCTTAAGAAAAGGAAATCTAATAAGTGCTTATCAAAGGGGGAGAAAGGAAAATACCCAAGGAAAAAGAACTCTAATAAGAGTTTTTTTAAGGGGGAGTTTTTTTCTTAAAGAAACATCACTCCGGAAATATGAATACGATCCTTAGAGTTTCAAAGCCTAAGGGGGAGTTAGTCGTATTCATCTATATTCCTAAACCAAGGAAGATAAGCTTTAATGTGTTTCTTTCTTCTTAGAATAGCTTTTTCGTAAGGATGTTTGTGCTTTCCAAAAAGGGGGAGATTGTTGAGTCAATAAAGTTTTCCTTATGACTTTTCCATTCCTTCTTGTTTTGAAAATCACAAACACCTTATCTTTAAGGAAAAATGCTTTCATAAGGAAAATCGCTTTTATAAGGAAAATTGCTTTCTTGAGGAAAATCGCTTTTGTAAGGAAAAATGATTTCTTAAGGAAAATCGCTTTTGTAAGGTAAAATGCTTTCTTAAGGAAAATCGCTTTTATAAGGAAAATTGCTTTCTTAAGGAAAATCGCTTTTATAAGGAAAATTATCCTTATCATATTTTCATTCATATTTTTCTTAAGTATGAGATTCGGATTCGTTTTCTCGGAGTCATTAAAACTTTGATATAAAAGCATTCTGTTTTTAGGATTCGGTTCTGGACAAGAACAATAAGGAAGTTTCATTCCGAATTCCGGATATGAATTATGACTAAGTTCTATTCCAGATTCAGGATACGAATTCTGAAGAAGAATTCTCATTACGAATTCTAATGAAGAAATCCCATTCCGAATTCTCATTATGAATTCCAATGAATAATTCTCATTACGAATTCCAATGAAGAATTCTCATTACGAATTCTAATGAAGAAATCTCATTCCGAATTCTCATTGCGAATTCTGATGACGAATTCTCATTACGATTTCTGATGACGAATTCCTATTCCGAATTCCTACTCCGAATTCTCATTCCGAATTCTCCTATTAAACAGAATCTGATTATCATTGTTTTATACACTCTGAATCTACTCACTCCGAACCTTCACTCTGAAGTTTCTATTCCGAACGTTTTTGTTAGAGTTTAAAACGATGTCGTACTTTCTGTTACACTTACTTTGTTATAAAACGATGTCGTCCATTTTGTTATAAACTAACCGTTGTCTAAGTGACACGTGTACAGGTCCCTCCGAACTTTAAGGAAAATATGACCGTTGGAGAGGAGCCGACCTTACCTATAAATAGGAGCTCATTTGAAAGAGCTCGATACTGATGTTTGCTGATGCATATGCTGATTACTGAAAAAGTGCTTACATGCTGTTGAAGTGATTTCTAGAGAGAGAGTCTCTTATTAACTCTCAAAGCTTCGTGCGACTCCGAATGTTGGTGATTACATTCGAGGGATTCTGGGGATAGGAAGACAGAGGTGCCGACTACCTTAAAGATCGAGGGCTTTCTTGCTGAGAAAGACAGAGGTTGCCAACTACCTTGAAGTTGAGGGCTTGCGGGGATAGCAAGACAGAGACACCGATCTTCGTATCGAGGGCTTACCCTGGTGTGGGTAAGATAGACTTGCTTGAAAGTATAAATCAAGGGACCTTTATCCAAGGTTGTTGGATACCCTTCTCTTTGGGTTAAAAGACTATTATTTTGTTAATAGTAGTTTTACTACTTGTCTTTATTCCGCTGCAATTTGTATCTTAAGGAAAGTATAATTTTCTTATACTTCCTTACTTACTCTGATTAGTTTAGATTCTATACGCTTTAAGGTAGAATCTCATATTTTAACTTTTGTTAAGTTTCAATTTCCGGAACCATATTTCCGGAACCTACTTTTGGAATATCTTTCCAAGTTTAGTTCGGTGTTAGAGGTGTTGTGAATTTACATAGTTTAACTTTGTTAAACTTAGCCCTTTCCTTTTCTTAAGGAAACTTTAGTTATTCATAACTAACTTTAAAGGTTCCAAAGGAATTTTTAAAGTATACAATTCACCCCCCCTCTTGTATATTGAGCATCTCATATTATATTTCGATCCTACAATTGGTATTAGAGGTTGGAAACCTCTTACTCTATACCATTCTTACATTCTCTAATTCATGATTTAATATTCAAGACACTCTTCCAAGCCCTTAATTTTTCAAATCCCTTAACCTGGGCCTTCTTCTCAGTAGTAAGCCCTAGGATTAATCTCTCTTAACCAGTCTTAATTTCCTTTTGATCTGGGCTTCCTTCTCAGGAGTAAAACCCAATCATAAGTCCCCTCTTAAGTTGGGCATCTTCCTTAGGAGTAATCCCAAAGATTACAGTATCCAAATCTCCATGAAGCACATATACCTTTGTGGACCCGGTTCCTAAATTCCTTCTCTGAAGTAAATATTAATACTCTTCTATTTGAGCAATCATACACAAATAATCCCCACGCCATTGCATCTTTTGTGGCACAATTGTCTGGTTTCACCAATACCTCTTGTTTCTCACACCTAGCATGACTCACGTGAGCTTATATTGTAAAAGTAATCATGACATATTTCTTCAATCCATAAATCATGCATAAACATCATACTCCCTTACTCGAACTACGTGGGTTCTGATTCCTTTTCCAAAACAAAGGATACGTAGGTAGCCCATCTGCAGGTACGATCCCAACATTGAAATAATTCATGTCCTTCTTAATGATAATAAACTTCATGTTCCCCACTGAGTGTCTTTAAAACCAGTAAGGTCATCATAATGACAAAGAGACTTTTATGTCTCAAAGGATACCATTGACTAAGAATATCTATCAAATACAGACGATTCTCTATCAATGAAGAACCTCAAATACATATAAAAGATTCTGTAAATTTCCTACATATCAATCATTGATTGTCATATCTAAAGGAAATATCATTTTTTACTTGGTAATGTAATAAGGATTCACGAACATAACTTAAATCTATAGAGTCCCGTAGTAGACAATAATTCTGCTCAAAAAGGTGTGATGAGTTAGACCTCCCATCCACTCAACCAATGAAAGTTCCTATGCCTCATCAGTGCACAACTAATGAGGTATTACCTATGGAAAGTAGGTTCAAATGGATATGGAATCATTGGATGTTTCCGATTCTAGGAACAAACCCCGTTAGAAACTGCTTGGAATTTTTGGATCTTAAAAAAATGAGATCATCCCCAATTCCAGTGGGAAACAAATTTGATTCCATATCCATTTGAACCTACTTTCCACAGGTAGGCCCTCATTCGTTGTGCACTGATGAGGCTTAGGAATTTTCATTGGTCGAGAGGATGGGAGGTCGGACTCATCACGCCTTTATGAGGGGAATTATTGACAAATCTTTGACTCTCTTTATAGATTTATGTTATGTTTGTGAATCCTTATTACATTACCAAGTAAAAAATGAGATTTCCTTTAGATTTGACAATCAATGATTGATATGTAGGAAATTTAGAAAATAATTTTATGTATTCGAGGTTCATCATTGATAGATAATCAATTGTATTTGTTAGATATTCTTAGTCAATGGTATCCTTTGATACATAAATGTCTCTTGGTCATTATGATGACCATACTGGTTTTAAATCCAATCAGTGGGGAACATGAAGTTTATTGTCATTCAGAAGGGCATGGATTATTTCAAAGTTGGGACCGTACCTGTAGATGGTCTACCCTCGTATCCTTTGTTTTGGAAAAGGAATCAGAACCCACATAGTTCTAGTAAGGGAGTATGATGTGTATGCATGATTGACGGCTCAAAGAATGATTTCATGATTACTTTTACACTTTAATATCACATGAGTCATGCTCGGTGTGAGAAACACGAGATATTAGTGAAACCAGACAATTGTGCCACGAAAGATGCAATGATGTGGGGATTAAGTGTGTATGACTGCCCAAATAGATGAGGATTAAGATTTAATTCAGAGAAGAAATTTAGGAACAGGGTCCATAATGGTATATGTGCTTCATGGAGATTTGGATACTCTAATCCTAGGGCTTACTCCTAAGGAAGATGCCCATGTTATAAGGGTACTTATGATTTGGTTTTACTCTTGAGAAGGAAGCCCAAATCCAAAGGAAATTAAGACTGGTGAAGAGAGATTAAGGCTGGGGCTTACTCTTGTGAAGAAGGCCCAGGTAAAGGGACATGAAAAATTATGGGACTTGGGGCTTACTCTTTAAGAGGATGCTCATGTTTGAGACTGGTGCTTACTCTTGAAAAGGAATCCCAGGTTAAGAGAATTATGGTTGGGGCTTACTCCTATGAAGGATTCCCATATTTAGGAATTTTAATATTGGGGATTACTCCTGAAAAGGAGGCCAAAATTAGGGGATTTGGGGTTACTCGTGAAAAGAATGCCAATATTTAGAAGGATTTGGGGCATACTCCTAAGGAGGATTCCCAAAATTAATGGAAATTATGACTCGGACATACTCCTGGAAAGGAGGCCCAAATTAGGGGGTTCTCTCATCTTAAAGGATGAGGTTGAATGAATGAAATCTCAATATTTAGTGACATAAAGATGTGTAAATCACTAGGTTTTGAGAGATGCTCCACAGAGTTCCTTTCAAATAAGGAAGTAAAATCAAGAAATCATGCCATAAATGGCTTTGAAGAGTGTCTTGAAGACTGTATCTTGAATAATAGAGGTGTAATGGCATAAGAGGGGTGAAATGGGCAGGAAATGCACCCAAAAAAAATAAGGGTGGGGAAGTCCTGGAAGGCGAACAGGTACTGCGTGGGCGCACATGTCCTGGTCGCGCAGTTATACCTATACGACACATGGGTACTTGCGCGGTTTTCATACCTTAGAGTAATATTTGGGTGATCCTTGATCAAAGCCATTATAATTATCCCTAGAGGCTTTTTAGAAGATGGCGCACAAGTTATGGTGAAGAAGTATGGTGGCGTGCAAGTGTGTCCATTTCCCTTAAGGGTAAAACACTTAGGCGCGCAAGTGTTAGTGAATTATAACACTTAGACCATACTCCTCTTGTTTATACCTTCAATTATAGAAAAATATTTACCTTAGAAGTGTTCAGAAGACCTGAAGAAGAGACTTGGGATTTCAGAGATCTATATCTGAATTCTGAAAAAATACCACCCAAAATGGGGGGCCCACCGGGGGTATTTATAGGCTGGAGAAGACCTTGGGTGGTTATCACATTGGGTGCGCAAGTCACTTGCGTGACCATTAGGCGGCACCCAAGTATACTTGCGCGACAGTAAACAAACTTGCACGACCCTAGGTCCTTTTACTCCTTTTATATTCCTTTGTCGATTTTTTATGTTTTCTTCAAATGATGAATCACTATGTGCTAATTCATTTCCCTTTCCATTCTTTTAGACAATGTGACGAATAGGAGCCTCAACAACTATATTTGATGATGTTCATGAAGAGGTAAAATAAAATTAAAGAAAAATAAATTCATAAGGGTTTCAGACACACCGAGGTTAAACCATCATACATTTCACATGGGAGTTTGAAATGATATCATAAAATAATTATAATATTTTTCGACAACCAAGGTATATGAGGAGTAGAGAATATATTTTTTATGTGACCATATGATGGAACCAAAATCTCTCTATCACCTATTTTCTATCATCAACAGCATTTTCCTAGGAATCATACGGGGAGTCCTAGCGATAATGATTTTTCGATTTTCATAGGACACCAAGTATGGGATATTCATTTAACAAGATTTTGACCACATTAACATAAAATTATCAATTTTTCATACATCACACATTGAACATATCTGGAGAGAAGAGATAAATCAATTTTGAAATGTCCCAATTCTTTGTTTTCGAACTCCAAATCAATAAATTTGTTTCAATTTGATGTATAAGGCCATGCATATAAACCCAATGAGGGATGGTTTTGAACATCTATCCTATTTGGCCATAACATCTGGTATGTTTAATAGAATATGGTTTACCAAAACATGACTTTAATGAAATCTCAATAAATCAAATGTTGAAATCCTCATAGAGGTTTTGTAAGCTATTTGGTTAATACTAGGTGGACTAATGTTTTGGGATTGAAATGTCACACTAATTACTTGAGAATGAGTATAATATATGGTAGTGTGACATAAATGATAAAAAATAAATATAGATTATTTGAATATCAATTCTATAAATAATATCATAAAGTGTTTAAAATAATGATAATAACATTGGAATGGTACACAAAGAATGAATACGTTCCAAACAAAAATTATTGGATCCTTTGTGATGTTGTACCAAAATACAAATATTAGAAGCACATTCCCTCGAGATGAGATGATTCTACATGAAAAAATTAATTCTGGTCACCTATGTAGACGAGTATTGGGCCGAGTATAAAACAAAGTTCCATTAGAGGTTAATCATACCCAAAATTACTATTCACGAAAATTTATTTAATACTCAAAAAATTGTGCAATGAAGTGGGTTATAAGAAACAGGGAATTCAATAACATTTTAGTACCATAAAAGTTATCTCTCTCTATACTATGCACATTTTTATGGTGAAGGGATATAATATATCATTTATCTAACATTTTCTAAGGCCATAGGATCTAGAGATCATAATATTTATTTTTCTCATTACATATAGAAAAACCAGATACTTTATACCTTTTTCAATTTTCATTATTACATTTTCAAAGTCAATAGAATTATGAGACATAGCGAATTGATACATAAATTTTTCTCACACCACCCATTATGTGTTTTTTGGACTCACAAGTTTTGAAAATATTTTAATAGTAGTTTATGGTCATGAAATTGAGACCTATAATATATAGTGATTATGTAATTAATATTTTTTACTAGAGGGAAATTTTTTTAATAACATGATGTACATAATTGAATGGGATGAGATATTCAGTTTAGGGGAAGGGTTAGATTTGACTCAACGTGGATGGAGAGCTCTATGACACCATAGACCATCTCATGGGATTATACACCATTTTTATTATGATTCATGGAACATGATGAAGATATGAGAGTCATGAAAAATTTATGATGATTTTAATGAGTTAATAAAAATTCAAAACCTCTTGATTACATAATGAAAACAAAGATAAAAATCAAAAAGTATAGGTACATGGATAAAAGTTAACGATACAAAAACGTAAAAAGTGGATGACCAATTACCAAAATTTTAATGATTTATTCTTATGTTATAATATCATTATATATAAATATTATTGGTCCCTCCACTCATGATGAGATACTTTTAGTTGTGAGAAAAAAATTAGGGAATATACAGAGAGCTGTATTGCACTATTTATGTATAAGAAAAAAAATAATCGATTAGAGTCATTCATAAATATTATTTATATCCCTGAATAAAATAACTTCAATTCAAGGAAATAGATAATAAGACTACAATTTAATTGATATAGATTTTAAAAATAAGTAAAAGAAGTATTCTTGAATTGATCTTACCGTATATCTTCCATTAAAATCCATTTGAAATTAGTGAATATTGATGATGATTGAGAATGAGTATATATCATAGGGTTTTGATGTCATAATATATCATCAACTAATCAATAATGATGTGTTGTGTAGTTCTCAGATGTCATAGAGTTTAATTTTATATGATAAGTATTGATAATGTTTTAATTCATGAAATGAAAACATATTACAAGATGTTTAAACTCATGAAGAATAGACACCTATGGATCCCCATGGAAGACTCTATGATAATGTGAATACAGAATGTGGGCGTGATTATTTTAATTAAAGAATTATTATGTTGGGAAATATGACGTGGACTTAAGAATCAATATATATATTGAAATGTCAATGATCAAAACACATGAGGTCCTTGTATGATAATTCCCTACACAAATATTACATATATATATTATTAAAATAAGTTTAATTTTGAATACAATGAAATACAAAAATATCTCACACATTTACATGGTTCACACATAATAAGTAGGTTGTTTTCAATAAATCATCCGTAGTGATTCATTCATAATTTGATAAATAAAAGATAATTGGGAGGACATCGATGTTTCGTTAGTGTTAATGACAGATGAAGGGTTCCAAATTTATGTAATTTTTATAATATGTGATTTATAATCATATTTTTCATTCATGAAAGACTTTTGTTACCTTAGAAATGTATATCTTAGGGAATGAAGTTGTAACCTATGTGTTCTCGTATAAATATAACTATTGTTCAATATAATTGTGATGTTTCATAATGGTTGTCAAATAATTTTAGGATAATGTGGGATATAGTATGTTGTATCTACATGAACTATCAAGTTAATATACGGGAAACATTTATTTTATGAAAACCATAATAAAACAAAATGTATCTTGAATTGGAGAGGACCTTTTTCTATATTTAATAGAGGTAATCCAAACATCACTACATACCCTGTAATATCATGAATCAAGCCCTGTGTAGTTTTTTATGATAATACCTATATTTATTAGTCTCCTATAAATTTAAATGCAACATTTTCAATGAAAATGAATAATGATGATGGGAGAATTGCATGGGCTTCCATTATAGATCTACGTAATATAGAGAAAGTAATGCTTATAAATATCTTGTATTTCATATATTTTAATATAAATAACTGTAAACTAATAGTTCTCATATGTTAATTACATATATATATTGAAATTATAATTTTTTTGCAACTATATTTATAATATATAATAATTATAGTTGTACATAGGAGAAAACATATCAACATCCCTTTTTATCCAATAGCTATGTAATTAAAGATATATGTAGTCATTTTATGATAATTAATTAAATATATATTAAAAAATTTCAAGGAATTGGGGAGTATTGATCATGTAAGGCATGGGTTTTTTCAAGTTACAACAACATCGATCAATCTATCATGTAGGGGAGAAATAAGACATGAGGAATATGCCACTCAGACTAGTTTAAAGTCATGTAGGATGTACTTCTATTACAAAATATTACATTATGTTGTCTGGATGACGGCTATGTAGTTAATTATCTAACTATATAAAAAAATTTAAACAGTTTTACCCCATGATACATTGATGAGAACCATATTGTTTAATGTAATTTAGTATGTATAAGGGTGGTATATAATATAAATACTTACTTACAATTCAAGGATCCCATGAATGAATTATCCAAATTATTTCTTCTAAGACATTCCAAATATATGTTCATTATTATCTGAACATATATTATTTACGTGGACGGAGATCAGTTGGAGTAGAAATTTTGTATTAAACATTGACCTTCCCAATTTAGTTTAATCATTGAATGGTTCTTCTATAACACTAATTTTTGTATTTTATGTACTCCCTTTTTTTATTTTAATATTTTTCACGATTGGGTTAGTTTGTGGCCTTCTTGGGCATAAATTGATTTCTTTAGGGAAAATGACCTAATGTTTATGGATTTATGTTTTTCTAAATAATCGAATCTAAGTATAAAATTTTTAAGTACCTAACAAGGTTATTTCAATGATTATAACAATCTCTGTGTAGGTTTTTTAGTTTTTTATTCCTCAACATGTATTTTCTGCAGTCTTTTGAGTGATTAATCTCCGTTTAGTATCATCTTGGAAGATATTATGAAATATTTTCAGTGAGTGAAGGTTTTAGATGTTGTTTATTAGGCTCACATAATGTACTATATAAAATAAAATTTTTAATAAAAAAGTGTCTTTTTCTGTGTACTTGTGCTTCATGTAATACACAACATGCAATGGTATTACAAGCCATGTAAAATTAATGAAATTTTATTATAGGGTGTTTCATAGATTATTTTCATTACATTAATTTTCCACCCTTATCCCCCTCATCCATGAAGATCCCAATAGAGGTTTTGGAGACCTCTAAACCCCCTAGATCAGGTAACTTTGTAGTTATTCATTTTTGTGGTTTCATTTCATTTTTGTAGGTAATTGTTCTTTATAGTCCTTCCATGGAATAATTTATACCCATTTTTGGGTTCATATTTTTTATAATACATTTCTTTATATCAATCCATTTACGCTTATTTGTGTTCCTTGTCGTTTTCATCTATTACCATAGTTTTGTGTCTTTTTTGTCACAGAAAACTATGCATATACATTATTGGGATAGATATTTCTATAAAATTGTTTATTGAGATCCTTTTCAAGTTTCTATTGTTAAATTTATATGGGTTATTCATTTATATTATGTGATATGTGTTTCTAAAGGATTCGTTGGAAATGAAAATGTATTCCAAAAGGAGTTCTATTTAAAAACAGATTTAATTGATTTAGAAAAGGGTTTCCAAACACTAAAAATGATATCATTAGATTTGAAAGTGTTTTATAGAATTGTTATCATGCATCTTAATTTTAATTTGGAAATTTTCACGTTGGAAAAATTGGGTGCACTGAGAAAGAGACAGTTGTAGAATTAATGTTTGGGTGTAGCTCCACTATGAGATAAACATTATAATATTGAAAAACTATTGCAAGACGTTATATTGGATAGATCCAATTTTAGGCTTGTATTTTCACTTTATTACCTACAACATATTTTCCCATAGTCAGGGATGTATATTATGTTCTTCATAATTTATGGTTATATATCACATGTTTCTTTGTAATGGATTGTTTCTTTGGGGATTTATATGAGGTTGTATCACATTGATTCACATGATAGGTTATTTTATGGATATTTTTTAATTTTTTTCTTATTGACACATGAATATACTTCATATTTATATAAATTATATATTAGAAATTTCAGAATTTATTAAGAAATAATATAATGAAAAACCAAAAGGAAAATTATTTACAAGTGTATTATATTTATGAAAATTCATTGTAAAAATATTTTTGTTTTAAAATATATAACTACTTAATTCTTGTTATTAGAAATTTTATACACATGATGTTTGTATACTAATAGGATTTCTACCAACATCCTAATTTTCCCCTAAGAGAATCTATAGATGATGTATCACAATGTACAGGTAAAGGAAATCGAATCATGTAGTTTTGTAGATTATTTTTAGTCTTTGCATTTAGAGTGGGGTGGTTTGGTGGGGACTATGGTTCATATGTAGAGGTGTTGTTCCTTTATTATTCATATTTTCTTATTTCACTGGGTTTTATGAGAATTTATATATTATATTATATTTTTATTCTAATTTTTCACTACTTGTATATCTTATATCCTTATATACAATATTGTTTTTCTTCACTACACCATGTGACGATCAGTTTAGGTGCATGAATTTCTTGACCCAGGTTAGTCTATTATAAATTTGTATTAGATATAATTCTCAACCTAATGAGTGTTATCCCTTATTTAAAATGGTTCTATTTTGTGGTTATAAAAGTGTTAGTGTTGTTATATTTAAGATACCTTGGGTAGAAAAAGTTCTTAGAAAACTCACTTCCATGACTAAACTAATGTTAACATAATATTTTAGGGGCATATACCATGATTCAAAATTCATTTTTGGTTTATTTAGATTAAATTCTTTTGATGTATATATAAATTGAACTATAACATTTGGAAATATATATTTTTGATATACTAATTAACATTATTTTAATTATTTTTGTCTTAAATCACTAATTTTAATTATGAATGTGGCCCTTTGATTATTAGTATGTAGTAAAAATCTAATTGGTAATGTTAATTTCTGTTTTTTATAAAGGGGTATTGTATAATTTTTGATAACATATTATAAATTTTTCCAAAATAATATCCTCATGTATGAATAATGGTTATCAAATTTTTTTATTGGTTATTAAAAACTTTTATTTTAAAATTTTGAAAAAATTTTCTTTTAAAATATTAAGAAAATCATATTTTTTAAAACCCACATCAAAAAAATAGTATTTTTTTGATGATTGGTAAAGAAAAATATTATAAAAAATAATAATTTTTATCATTCAAAAAAACGAAGGGGGATTTTTTTTGACTTGATAATAATGATATAGAAGATACATCCATTAAAAATAATGGAAATTATCCTTTATAAAGATTCATTTTCACAAAAAAATAGATCTATCAATGAAAATTTCATTGGTTTAGAAGATTATTTCTCATAAAAATATGCTATAAATAAAAAATAACAAAATAATATTTTAATGTATATTAATCTTGAATTGTAATTATAAATGGGAGTGACTTTGACCATAGGAAAATATTTGATTCAATAAAACCCCTTAAAATATAGCCAATTTAAATCAAATCCTCATGAAAGATAAATTGTTGAATTAAACATAAAATTGCATGAATAAAATATACTTTTTGATATAATATCTCTAATAGGACATTTATAGACTACATATGTAGAATTATGTTAATAAAATCAAACATATCAAAAATGTAGGAATTTGAGATTAAAAAAACTTACATTATTTGTACTTAAATGAAATGTCCTCAACATCAATAAAACCAAGATTTTTCATATTGAAAACATTAAATAAATTAATTCAATTATTAAAATAAATTTGAAATGAATATTTTTTACATGGTATATGTTTATTGTTGGAGAAAAGTGTAAAATTTCGAATAACATATTTTAAGGGATGCGAGTCATGATGTGGTGTAAGTTTTACCTTACTATATGTGAAGATAAGTACAATTTTTGAATTATCCATTATAGTTTCAATAATGTAATGTTACTATTAAATGATATACTGAATTAAAATTTATAAACGGTTCTGATGATTCTATAAAATTGATGATCAATCCCATATTTAACTTTGGGATGTTGTAAAAATCATAAAAATAAATAACAAAATGAAAAAATGAACATTGAATACCATATTTTAGAATTTCATCTCACTATTGATTGTCATCCTTATCACAATGGACCAAAAACATCTCACTCATGACCATCCACACATCAGATGTCAAGATACTCTATATAACTCATGACTAGCTCATGCCATCACCGAATAAAAAAATTATCATTGAATCATAATACTTGTGGGGAAAGGAAATATGCCACCTAATATAGTATTTCCATTACACAAGTCATTGATTACCTTTCAAAGCCAAAATAGAAAATTACTAGATAGATTTCCTAATTGTACATCCCTAATATTAAATCATATACATGAATATTAAATTTTTATTCCATGGATTACACTCATGTGGACTCACCACCCAAACCGTAATGTCATTTATCTCAAACACAATAGCCTCAATATCACAAATAAGAATCATTATAAAACAATTTAACAAAGATAATGGACCAACACCCATTCCTGGTATTATTCTTACATTTACTATTTGGATGGAATAACCCTCACAATATTTTTACCAACTCATTTTTTTAAAATACTTATGAATATTTCCAAAAATATGTTTGGACCTAGGAACTCCCATGGAATGAACATTCAAGCCCCAATGAGCCTGATATAGATATAATAAAAAAAATCATTTTATTATATGATGAACATGGCGTTTCTTTAAATAATTGGATAACTCTATGATGGATTCTCTGATAGATAATATAAGGCCATGGTTGATTTTGGACGTGGGATTACCCTATTCATGACTTGAAATTTGTCAGAATCATTTTTTTTGTGGAAGGTACTCATTTTTGTGGTGTTTAGTTTAATAAATTAAAAATTTATTTATTTATTTTTAAATATAAAAACCTAAACCTATATATGTAAATAATATGTAATAAAAATCCTTAATGTTATCTATATAAGCATTGGATATTAGAGATGTGAAGGTTGATATATTTATAGGCGGTGACAAATTAGGAAAGTGAATCCATGACATCGATAGAAGAAATTATGTAGATAATGAATAATGTAGATGATCATTGATAGAATATCTAGAGATAATTTTATGAACCAAAAATTGATCCATTAAATATAGATAAAATTTTATTTTTTTCCCCATTAAATTTTTATATGAATTCAAATGATTTATTTTCTAAAATATTTTATTGATCATTCATTGTTGGGTTGTACAACATTTAAACTCTCTTCATAAATCATGGAATTGGATATTTATTTATTCACATTTACTCTTATAGATTTTATAACCCTATTTATTTACTTCCATCAATGATTTCACGATGTACATGACCATCGATCAAGGACCCCTTTTTGGTTTTTTTCTTTCTTCCACAAATCCTTAATATCATTATCTATAATAGATTTATTGATGATTTGAATGTATCTGAGATTAAAAATTGTTGTGAATTAGTTCAAGGGAAAAAATTTTCAATTCACAAATTTGGATTTTTATTTTTGAAATGTGAAGGAGGTGTGGTGGAAATTAATGTAAACTTTCTCCTGATCTAGTATTGATGATTTTTTATCCAAATTCAGTAGATCTCTCTGGAGGAGAAATGATGGATGTTTCTAAGAATTGTTTGTCTTGAATATGGATACCTATGATTGGAGAGAATGGTATTAATTAATATAATATTTAATAGTAACAACATGTTGTATTTTACAATATTAATAATATGGAATGGGATGGTATGGGCAGACTTCTTATATATGGAACTCCAACACAATTAATTTTGGAGGTGTGTTTTTATGTAGTTTATTACAATATTGTAATAACAATATTGAATAATTGAAATAAATATTTAAAGGTTATTATTAGAGCCATCCCAAGTGAAATCCATTATGGGCATGATCTAGGGTGTTGAATGAAGATATTATGACACCCATATCATGTTCCATTATTTATAATCATTAATGATATTAATATTAAAAGAATCTAAAAAGGGGAAACCTTATAGAATCGATATAATATAGGTTGGAGGTTGGGTTCGAAAGTATCCATGCATACCCCGTAGTTAATTATATTATTTACAAACTTTTAATAATAATAAAAACAATAATAATAATAATAATAATAATAATATTGTTTTAGTTTTATCATTACATTGTTTCTATCGTAACATCTGCACATACTATCAAAATAATGAACCATGTAGGGAATCACAACCCAAGTAACGGGGATACAAATTAAAGGAAAATGTTGGGTATTTAATTATACTTCATTTAATAATAGTATTAGTTATTATTGATATTGATATTTTTATTTTTATTGTTATTGTTATTATTATTATTATATTATTATTATTATCCTAATGGAGTCTTGCTTCTAACACATGTTCATCTTATGATATTAGATTGATGATATATTTGTGGAATCATGACTGTATCATTGTGGAAGATAATTCAATACTAATTTTATCTATTTTTTTGGGAGACATGTTTTTTCCCCATAAAGCACCTTTCATACATGATATATTTAAATGTGGTTTTTCCACCAGGTGTCTATCTTGGACTAGTAAGTAGCCCATCCTATGATTTTCCCCATAGTGAATTCAATAGTGTGACCCATTTATTTATTTATTTGGTTTTTATAGTTTCATAATAATGGATATACATTTCTTCCTTTTAGACAGATGATGACCCTCAAGCATTCATTAGTCTTTTTCTAAGATTATATTTCAGGATAAAAGTAGGCTATTATAAGCATCACTCCTTATATAATGTGATCGTGACCTTCCTTTTCTTCTTCATAGGTAAAACATGAGGTTTTGGGATCATGAAAATTTACTCAATGATGTTTGACCTATAATAGGTTTCTTATGTGATCATAGAGAAGAAGGGGTCTATACTCCCTTGGAACACCAGGGTGTGGGTTCCCATTCCCAATTATCGTAAAAAGTAAAAAATTCTCTATTCTATAGAGGGTGAGGTCCTCTATCTATAGGATTTGAAATCCACCTTCATCAATCTCTATCATGGAATGATTTCTCAATGGGAGATGGGGATCCCTTGGTTGTGGAGAATTTTGATGATGATCCAACTCGTGCACAAGGAATCTAAAGATGTTACATGAGATTCATGGTTAGGATACAATGTCTTCCATTTATATGGAGATCAGTTTCAATGACCAGGCTCCTCTTCTAATATTTTTTTTACAATTTTGAATCATATTGGGAATCAGAGATGGAAATTTGGAGATATATGTTGAGTCATCCATATTAGTGTATATGTGGAGATAGAGATCCCATTACTCTCTCCACCGCAAATCATTTTTTTGTATTTATCAAAGTCGGTTTAAGGAGATTCGGTAACCAAACAGACCCTCAAAATTAAAAGATAAAAATTATGATTTCAAATTCAAAATTCAGAATTCATCTCCATGGCCATCATCACCTGGAGCCATGAGCCCCAAAACGCGACCTGAGACCTCATGCGCCGACATCGAAAATAGAAACACTCGATTGCTGCATCACCTCGGGAGACGCGTCATTGTTCATATCCGCATCGAACTCGAGATGCGAGTCATCACGAATCCCAACGCCACCATCGGCCAGGTCTCCCATGAGATAAGCTGGACCTGCCACTATTTTCATGTACCATCAGCATCCATCGTCATCACCGGATTTCAAACCATTCATCGATATGGAAACGCATCAACGACGCAAGACAAATAGCATCAGGAGAAATCACAGAAATCCATCACCATAGTCGAAAACCATCCACACACTCAAAAACATCATCCTCGAAACATTGAAGAACAGATTCAACCCATGCTCACGAAGAAGCATGAACAGAAAATAACTGTGGCTCAAAACCCCGCAAAGGAACAAGAAAAGAAGAAGAAAAACAAACACCCCAAAATCACACCAAACAAGAAACCAGCAAATCCCACTGCCACCGAGCACACCAGCCACATCAAGCACAATGAAACCCTAACTCACTCACCAGAGAAGAGGTGGAACACCAAACTGCCAAATCATGAGTGCGACCTTCAAACAAGGAGAAACTCACCATAGGGCAACACTAAACTACCGAATAGAACCTGGTGCGCTCCGAAGAGTATGCCGAAAACGATTTGGTCTTACACCCCCAGATCCGAAGCAACAGTCGTAAAAGCCCATAGTGCCTCTCAATGAGAGGAGACCGCGATGCCGCCTAACTCAATTGTGGCAAAGAACCTCCACCATAACCTGATGAGCTCGAAGAGGAACGCCGCGCCATCCGCAGTGATGAAGCTCACAATGGCGAGAGGAGAACCCTAGGATGAGAGCCCCTTATATGCCTATTTTTTACAATGAATGAGTCAATATTTTGATGGTTTTTCTCTATTATTCTAATTTACATGACTTGTTTTGGATGAAATGATTACTATCTCTTAATATTTTGTTCTTTCTCATTATGGGAGTCCTACTATGTTTTTATATACTAATACATGCATGAGATTTTCCCTAATGTATTCTCTCTTATGTTGAGAGAATATAGAGTAGTTATGACTATGGTAGACATTCTATTAGTATATAATAGAAGAAAATGGTGGTGTTAAATGAGTTATCTAGTTAGACATTGGGATTCTATGATGGTTTATCTCTTGAAATAATCATTATAGTTATTTTCAGTTTAGGTATCCCAACGAATTTCATGTTGGGGGCATATTTTTACACTTTATATAACTTTTATTATGAAGAAAGACTCTATGTAACTTCCTTAGATGTTATTATATATTTTTCTACACTATATTTTTTTTAATTTTGTATTCCATTAAATTATTCCATAGAGATGTTTGGGATAATGTTTAACGGTGAGTTAGGGAAAGGTATTTAATTTCTTCTTGCTACTTGATGCTTGTCATCAACCCATAGCTCATCGGATGTAATCTTGGAGTTGTAATATCTTGACCAAGCACTATTCAAAGGTCCCCAATGAGATTGAATATTATAGATTAATATAAGATAAGTTCTTCCTAGTGATGATATTGGATTAGAACCCATGGGGATGAAATGATTTTGAGCATACATAAACAGAGTTTGAGTGCCTTCAGTGAAGAATCCTTCCAAGCAAACCAATGTTGGTGTGGTTTCTAACGTATCCAAAGAGTATGACTATAAATTTTTTATTTTAGACTTAGAATAAAAATAAAATTGTTATATGCATCTATTATAACATTAATCTTATATAATTGAGTCCACTGAATATTCTACATGAGTTAAAACCCTAGAAATAATGTTTGGCAGTGAAATGTCTTTAAAACATTCAATATAATTTCATGATGATAATTAGAATGAATTTGGAGAATATGTCCCTAAAATTACAATTTGAGTGATGAGGCCATTGTTATGGGTCCCTTTCATGAAGTGTAACATCTAAGAGTGAATTTAGTATTGCTACCACCTTTTTAGCAGTGCCTGGACCCTCCTCTAGTGGTCTATGATGATCACACTCTGCATGCTGAGTAGTGGATGGCTTTAGAAAGATTGAACAACGATACATGTAGTATTATCACATTAATTGTGTCTTAGAATCATATAACACAATGTATTTGTACTGAGTCATACCCTACAAAATTTTAGGATTGGATCAAGGTGGTGGCCGAGGTTTATTTTCTATTTCGGACCCCAACTGACAAGATAGTCCATGTTTTCCCATACTTCATTGTGTAGAAGTAGTCGGATATGGAGGTACCTGTATATGATGCACCTATCTATCTTATGAAACATGTGTTTTAGAGATAGAGACCACCTCATATTCATGGTTGTAACACCCTGATATTTTATGAAGAATATTCTTTTTAATTTCATTAATGTCTAGTGTTGTACGCTACACCAAAAGGAGCTTGCACAACACACATCTTTGACTTACCTTGCATTACACGCAATCGCGACCTTCCTCGATAGTGTGTGTAGTACGCAATACCGAGTTTCACTAAACAACGATATGCTATTAAAATATTATTCAAAATAGCTGTTATGAATAGTAATAACCACCATTTAAAATTTTAAAAAAATTTATCTCTCAAAATGGACTTCATTTTTGGATTCGGAATATCAAAATTAGCTTAGGGTGATATTTTGGTACTTTTCGGATAACTTTCATATTCTGATGAATAGTGAAAATTACTAAATTTTAAATAAAAACAACTTTTTTTAATCAAAAGAATTAATAGTGATAAATTATTAATTTGAGTGGTTTTGATGTATATTTAAAATATATTTTTCCAATTTAATACAATGTTGGTCATTGGATGTAATTTCACATTTAAACCATACATTAACAAGTGTCAATCTTTTGATAGACATTATCTCTTAAAAATATACTATTTGTTTTGACGACGAGAATTAATTTTTAAATTAATTAATGTAAATGAAATGTTTTTAATTTGGTAAAATAGACTTCATTATTGAATTCATAATATCAAATATAGCTTAGGCCTAATTTTTTGTATTTTTCTGGAAACTTTAAATTTTTGATGAATAGTGAAACCACTAAGTGGTAGTTAAAAAACAGAATTTTTCATAAAACTTAATTTTACCGCTTCTGTGAGTGGAATTTCGAAAATCCGAGAGACACAGTTAATATCAAGGACTAAAATGTGGTTCAATGAGATGAAAATAATTTTTGGTGAATAGTAACTTTTTACTTTTTTTCCACAATTAAAAGTAAATAGGGTAATAAACGGTAAAAATGATATTATTATTACCCTAACACATGTCCAAATTCTATTGGATAAGTGTAATTCGATCAAAAACAACCTTAGAATAAAATATGACCATTTAAGCCCACATAGATTAGATTAGGACATTTATTATTAATTTATTTAAAGAAGGGTTAAAATAGTTAAAATCAATGTTTAATAAGTAAATCATTTTTAATATAGGGTTATACATAATATAAATTCGACTATAAATATTCATTAGAAATATAAACTGATTTCCTACATAATGATATTTTATTTGTAATTTTTAGACATTAAATAATTTAATTTATTTATGACACAATGATGATGTAGTAATTATCTTATTAATGAAATATTGACATAATTGATGTTATAAATACCCAAATAAATGTAATTTTAGACTTTTTATGAATTCCACTAATTTTATAGGATAATATGACATTTTAGTATATATTTTATTAACTTTTTTAGAACTAATAATTCTGTTATGATTTTTACAAAAATCAATTAGAAAATAGTGTCAAAATTGACATAAAATAGTTTTTAAAACAAATATTGTATTATTAATTGTTATTATATTCCTAAAAATCTATGGATTGGACAAATGAATTAGATAAGGTTATATATATTAATAATAAACAACTTGGGGTTCGTTTGGATTGTTATAGTAAGTTTATTAACCTTATAATGTAAGAACAAAAAAAGACACGGTAAAAGTAAAATTATCTATCTTAAAGTTAAAACTAACTGATAAGGTTATAATACTAAACTAAAATTGTCCAAATTCTATTGGATGATAGGATTTAGACCCATCCCCACCTTAGCTTCGAAATAACTCAATTTGGAGCTATTAAAAACTGAATTTGACTTTATAATAAAATAATATTTTCCGTTATTCCAAAGGTTCCCCTCTCCTCCCTTATAAAAGGGCACTTCCTCCCCCTCTTCCTCACACCACTTTGAGCCTTCAAGCTCGGCCAAACCCTGCCAATTACTCCTCCACACTTCCCTAGACACATCCTAGAGGTCCTGGTCTTCTTCAATGACCAATTTTAGTGTCTTAAAAGAAGGTCTCAAAGAAGCACTTCAAAGAAGAGGTAATGTCCGTTACCGATTCTTTCATATTTATTTCTTCTTCCACTTCTTCTTCTATAGTTGTTTCATTATGATGAAATAACATCCGTATAACTCATATAATTATATGTTATTATGAAACAACCCTATTTCGCCATCTATCCATCCTACGGAAAAAGAAATCATTGCGCGTGCGTACGTACAGAATACCGTCTCCACGCCGTGGTGTAATCTATTTTCCACCACCAGCTTACTTGGATGGGTATAATGGTGTAAATAATGACTATATATGACTATTATAAAGTGATACTGATTCTTAAATAGTATAAATACACTCCAATACAATTCCACGACCATAGGAACGATATCATCACTCATGCGTACGTACGGAATACCGTCTCCACGATGTGATGTGACTCGTTCTACATAGTCTTCATTTAATAATGTTTATATAAATGAATTGAATGAATTAATATGATATATATTACACTAATAACATTCTGGAAATGAGGTATCTATAACCTAAAGATATGAATAAGAATTTATTCGACAAAACACGCATAAGAACAAAAAGTTATAAACACCCGAATAACAAGTAGAAATGAAATATTACTACTAAGAAGTTATGAATATTACCATATATGATATCATAAAAATAAGTATGATTATGGAATAAGTCAATAACATTATTTAAATCATTATACAGGAGGTTCGGACACTTACGAAGCAAAATGGACCTAAGGTAAAGGAAATATCACAGTCTCATTTTTATCCGAGATTGTTTATACTTTAGTATTTAATGGGGTGTATTTTATCAACCACATCCATGTTTCCTCAATATGTAATATTATTTCCATCCACCTACAATTGTTTAAATCCAATTTTACCCTTCGGTGACTTTTTAGTAATGGATATCAATGGAATCTTTTGTCGTTTTTCGTACGAGGTACTTTTTGACTTTTCTGACAAAAGTACGAAGAATGCCTTTTCTAACTTATACGGCATGAATGGTTTTTTTAAAAATTATTTCCAAGAAGATTACTTTACAAGTTTTCAAGTTTATTTTTAATCAACTTATTTTAGTCTAAAATTGTATGACATGTTATGAAAGGAAAATGTTTTTGATGTAGAATGGATATTTTCCTCAAGAATGGAGTTCAAGTGTTTTATCAAAATCATTTTCCATATAAGATAATATAGGGTTCTGTTTTTGTCCCTATTGTTACATTGATTAGATTATGCTGTTATGGAAATATTTTTATGAATTCCTTTATATTATATGAATTTTTTTATGATGTCATGTTGTTTAAGAATCCCATTTTTATTACATGAGTTATGAAATGATGTATGATTTATGATTTTGTGGCACACATATGAATGGTATCATTTTAAGATGGGGGGGGACCTATATCTCCCTCCAATGCATTGGGTATAGATTTCATATCTCATGAGATAGACATGGCTGGAATGGTAGGTTATACTGGTTCAGTGAAACAGCACTGAAACGAGGAGTGAACTCGGTTCGGAAAGGGACTTTGTCCACTAAGATAGTCTTGGAAATGAGTCTTGACTAATAAGAAATGATTCTCTATGATTATGTGTGTATTCCACAAAGTTTCATGTTTTAAGTTATGATTATTGGGATTACATTTCACTACTATGATTTATCCCAAGTTATGAAATTATGATCTCTATTGCAGGTTAAGATTTCCAAAAGATATGTTCTTATGAATATGATGTGATTGATATTTCTTTTTTTTACCCTTACTGAGCATTTTAGCTCACCCTTTTATGTTTTCTTTTCCCAAGGATATAAAGAATGGTTTTAGGTAAGAAAAAAAAGGGAAGATATTTATGGGAGATGTTTAAGATCTTTCACCATGATTAGAAGATTATGTTCCGAGTTTCCAAAGAAACTAAACTATTACGGTCCTTGTGTGTGTGTTTTTTTATGTACTAAGTATTCCTCAAAAGTAATGTGATATCTATTTATGTCAAGCTTCGGGTCTCTACAGTTGGGATCATAGTAAAGGTTTAGTCAACCTTTGGAAACTAGGATACGAGATCTTTAGTGAGATCCCTAGAGATATTTCTAAGGTATGTATAGGGATGTCCCTAAGGTTAAGTACACATATAGGTTATAGTCCTAGAATTACGCTGATGATCATATAATTAAACCTAAGATGTTAGATATTGAAGGTACTCCCCCTTTATTATGTTGTTTTCCCAAGCATGATTTTTTCCTCTCACACTATTCTTTTTGGGTTTTAGACGATGGCTGGAACCCGAAGGAACTGTGTTGATCAATGCGATGGACAATGCAATGATTTTCCTCCTGAATAAACAAATGTTATGGGAGTTGGAGTGCAAAATATTATTTCTATACTTACACAAGCTATGATTCATTATGGACTTCCAAATGAGCAGAGAAGGGAACAATATTCTATTGAGTCCTTCATGAGTCAACGTCCACCTTCTTTCAGTGGGCCTTCTGATCCACTTGTTTCTGAACAATGGATCAGTACCACTGAAAAGATATTTTCAGTTCTTCAATTTTCAGAACATGATAAGGTCATCTTAGCAGCATATCGTTAGGAAGGTGAAGCTGATCAATGGTGGAATCTTATCAAGAATACGAGGCCAATAAATGAAATTGAGTCCATGGAATGGGATGAGTTCAAGAACTTATTTTTCAATAAGTACTTCCCTCGTATTCTTTGAACAAAGATGGAGAAGGAGTTTCTTGAACTAAAGCAAAAGGATGATGAGTCTGTTGGTGTATAAGAATCGAATTTTACAAGTCTTGCAAGGTATGCATCTGGATTTATCATCCAACCTGAATGTAATGTTGATCGATTCTTTAGTGGCTTAAAACCAAATCTTTGAAGGGCATTATCTATAAGAGACTTCAGTAGCTATGAAGAAATTGTGTGTTGTGCTATCAAGGTAGAAATAGAAGTTGTTGTTACGTATCCATCTAGTAGTTTTGACAAGAAGCGAAAGATGGAGTTCAAGGAGATATCTCAGAATAATGGTGAAAAGAAGACGAATGTTTCCTTATGCTCAAAGTGTGGAAAGAAGCATGGTGGAGATTTTCTTAAAGGGACTAGAAAATGTTTAAATTGTGGAAAAGAAGGTCATCGAGCAGCTGAGTGTCGAAGTAATGGAAAAAGGGTTTCTAATTAGATGAATAAAGAAAAGACTACAGAGAACACACCACCAACACTTCAATGCGTCATGTGCAAGGAAATGGGGCATTATGCTAATAAATTCCCTAATCCAAGGGTTAGTGATGATCGACATGAGAAACCACTTAAGGAAAAGGATAAAGGTAAGTCACATGCAATCACCATTGGCGATGTTGAATATGACAACGATGTGGTGTAATTATTAAGTGTTTATGTAATGGGATTCCAAAATAATGTTTTATATAGTATCGTGGAATATTGGAATATTTATGTATCGGTCTATTGTGGTTTTCAATAATTTTATGGTACCGGTAACCATGGAAAGTGATTGTGATATTATTGTGAAAAAAAGATGATATGCGCATAATGAAGGGAAAACAAGAAAATGAAATTTTTGACAGTATTCATGAGCTCATGACTGATATAAGGAAATAGTTATATCATGGTTTGATGTTTTGGTATGTGAAAAGAGTTAACTTTTGACAGCACTCATGTTTTCACTAAGATTCAATGGGTATTCATTTTTTCAAGAGAATATATGATTAAGGCATTCGAATGTTTGGAATGTGACCAAGAATGCATTTCTCATGATATACGGGGATCAACGATGGTATTAACATGCTTGTTATATGAACTCTTTGGTAATCGTTTTCACTATAATATGAGATTGGACAGCAGTATTTTGGATAAGCCTAAAGATTGGAAATGATTATGTTAAACATAAGTTAGTATTTTTTAAGGATATAACTTTTTTCGATATTATTGATGGGATGTTATAGTAATGTAGTTTTAGAAAAAGAACAACCTGCAGGACGGGTGACAGCCCGTCGCGTCAGACAAAGCTGTGGGAATCGAACCCACAACCGAAGTGCGTCTGGACTTTATCGCCTACCACTGGCCTACAGGAAGTCCCTATTTAGTAGAAACTAGTTTTATTATATTAAGCAATATGATATATGAATTATAAGTCCATTTAAGAACCATATATGATTAATCTCACTATAGATGGACTTATTTATTTTTTGATAACTTTTTAACCTTTTGTTTGAGATAGATGAAATGACCCATCATTCTATCACATGATCTGCTAACACATCACGAATAACAAATTCAACTTATTTCATTAAGAGATGACATGTAAATTGTCCAATTAACGACCAACGGTGAGACTATACCAAAATAACAAAAGTATTTCTTCTAATTCCAATTTCATCAACTTTAGGGAAATGATCTTGAAAACCAAAAATGTTGTCCTAGTGCACTTATATCTGATGAATTAGATGGTACCTTAGATCATCCCAAATTTATGGCTTTGTGATTGCTGGCTTTTCCATATCCATGTTCTCTACCACTCTCCATCAGAACATGATGGTTAGATTTCTCTTCCATATCCATATTTTCACCTATGTGGAGACCCAGTGATTAGTTTATTTGGGTAACTGTTACGTTTCATACTTTTTTTTAAAGATTTGTTTTGGTGTTACTTTTTACGATGTGGGTTTCTATTAAAGAAACTTTCTAGTTGTAAACCATTTATAACCCCGACGAATTTCAAGGGCGAAATTTATTTTAAGTGGGGTAGAATGTAACACCCCGAGATTTTATGAAAAATATATTTTTTAATTTATTTAATGTCATTTGATGTACGCTACACGAAAAGGAGCTTGCACAATAAGCATCTTTGACTTGCCTTGCATTACATGTTATCGTGACCTTCCTCGATAGTGTGTGTAGTACGCAATACTGAGTTTCACTAAACAACGATATACTATTAAAATATTATTAAAACTAGGCATTATGAATAGTAATAACCACCATTTAGAACTTTAGAAATTTTATCTCTCAAAAAGGACTTCATTTTTGGATTCGTAATATCGAAATTATCTTAGGGTGAAATTTCGGTACTTTTCGGATATCTTTCATATTCTGATGAATAGTGAAAATTAATAAATTTTAATTAAAAACAACTTTTTTTAATCAAAATAATTAATAGTGATAAATTGTTAATCTGAGTGGTTTTAAAGTATATTTAGAATATATTTTTACCATTTAATACAATGTTGGTTATTGGATGTAATTTCACATTTAAACCAGACATAAACAAATGTCAATCTTTTGATAGTTATTATCTCTTAAAAACACGCAATTTGTTTTAACGACGAGAATTAATTTTTAAATTAATTAATGTAACTGATATGTTTTGAATTTGGTAAAATAGACATCATTATTGAATTCATAATATCAAATATAGCATAGGCCTAATTTTTTGTATTTTTCTGGAAACTTTCATTTTTTGATAAATAGTGAAACCACTAAGTGGTAGTTAAAAAACTGAATTTTTCATAAAACTTAATTTTACCGCTTTTGTGAGTTTAATTTCGAAAATCCGAGAGACATGGTTAATATCAAGGACTAAAATTTGGTTCAATGAGATGAAAATAATTTTTGGTGAATAGTAACTTTTTACTTTTTTTTAAAACGGTTAAATATAAATAGGGTAATTAAGGGTAAAAATGATATTATTAATACCCTAACACATGTCCTAATTCTATTGGATAAGTGTAATTCGACCAAAAACAACCTTAGGAATAAAATATGACCATTTAAACCCACATGGATTAGATTAGAACATTTATTATTAATTTATTTAAAGAAGGGTTAAAATAGTTAAAATCAAAGTTCAATAAGTAAATCATTTTTAATATAGGGTTAAAAATAAGATAAATTCGACTATAAATATTAATTAGAAAGCTGAACAGATTTCGTATATAATGATATTTTATTTGTAATTTTTAGACATTAAATAATTTAATTTATTTATGACACAACGATGATGCTGTAATTATCTTATTAATGTAATATTGACATAATTGATGTTATAAATACCCAAATAAATGTAATTTGAGACTTTTTATAAATTTCACTAATTTTATAGGATAATATGAAATTTTAATATTGATTTTATTAACTTTTTTCTAACTAATAATTCTGTTATGATTTTTACAAAAATCAATTACCAAATAGTGTCAAAATTGACATAAAATAGTTTTTAAAACAAATATTATATTATTAATTGTTTATATATTCCTAAAAATCTAAGGTTCGGCCAAATGACTTAGATAAGGTTATATATATTAATAATAAACATATTTGGGTTCGTTTGGCTTGTTATAGTAAGTTTATTAACCTTATAGTGTAAGAACACAAAAAGACACGGTAAAAGTAAAATTATCTAACTTAAATTTAAAACTAAATGATAAGGTTAAAATAGTAAACTAAACTTGTCCAAATTCTATTGGATGATAGGATTTAGACCCATACCCACCTTAGCTTCAAAATAACACAATTTGGAGATATTAAAAACTGAATTTGACATTATATTATAATAATATTTTTAGTTATTCCAAAGGTGCCCCTCTCCTCCCTTATAAAAGGGCACTTCCTGCCCCTCTTCCTCACACCACTTTGAGCCTTCAAGCTCGGCCAAACCCTGCCAGTTACTCCTCTCCACTTCCCCAGAGACATCCTAGAGGTCCTGGTCTTCTTCAAAGACCAATTTTAGTGCCCTAAAAGAAGGTCTCAAAGAAACACTTCAATGAAGAGGAAATGTCTGTTACCGATTCTTTCATCTTTGTTTCTTCTTCCACATCTTCTTCTTTAGTTGTTTCATTATGAATTAATAACATCAGTATCACTCATATACTGATATTTTATTATGAAACAACCCTATTTCACCATCTATCCATCCTATGGAAAAAGAAATCGTCGCGCGTGCGTACGTACGGAATACCGTCTCCACGCCGTGGTGTAATCTATTTTCCACCACCACCTTACTTGGATGGGTATAATGGTGTAAATAATGACTATATATGACTATCATAAAGTGATAATGATTCTGAAATAGTATACATACACTCCAATATAGTTTCATGATCACAGGAACGATATCATCACTCGTGCGTACGTACAAAATACCGTCTCCACGATGTGATGCGACTCGTTCTACATGATCTTCATTTCATAATGATTATATAAATGAATTGAATGAATGAATACGATATATATTACACTAATACCATTCTGTAAATGAATTATCTATAACCTAAAGAGAATAATAATAATTTATTCGACAAAACACGCAAAGAACAAAAAGTTATAAACACCCGAATAACAAGTAGCAATGAAATATTACTACTAAAAAGCTATTAATATGAACATATATGATATCATAAAAATAAGTATGATTATAGAATAAGTCAATAACATTATTTAAATCATTATACAGGAGGTTTGGACACCTACGAAGAAAAACAGACCTAAGGTAAGGGAAATATCACAATCTCAGTTTTATCTGAGATTGTTTATTCTTTAGTATTTACTAGGTTGTATTTTATCATACACATCCATGTTTCCTCAATATGTAATATTATTTCCATCCACTTGAAATTGTTTAAATCCAATTTTACCCTTCGGTGTGTTTTAAGTAAAGGATATGAAAGGAATCTTTTTTCATTTTTCGTACGAGGTACTTTTTGTCTTTTCTGACAAAAGTACGAAGAATTTCTTTTCTAACTTTTACGGCATGAATGGATTTTTAAAACATTATTTCCAAGAAGCTTACTTTACAAGTATTCAAGTTTATTTTTAATCAACTTCATTTAGTTTAAAATTGTATGACATTTTAATAAAGGAAAATGTTTTTGAAGTAAAAAGGATATTTTCCTCAAGAATGGAGTTCAAGTGTTTTATCAAAATTGTTTTCAATATAAGATAATATAGGGTTATGTTTCTATACCTATTATTACATTGATTATATTATGTTGTAATGGAAATATTTTTATGAATTTTTTTATATTATATGAATTGTTTTATGATGTCATGTTGTTTAAGAATCCCATTTTTATTACATGAGTTATGCAATGATGTATGATTAATGATTTTGTGGCACACATATGAATGGTATCATTATGAGACGGGTGGGACCTGTATCTCCCTCCAATGCATTGGGTAAAGAATTTATATCTCATGAGATAGTCATGGCTGGATCGGTAGGTTATACTGGTTCAGTGAAACAAGACTGAAACGAGGAGTGAACTCGGTTCCGAAAGGGACTTTGTCCACAAAGATAGTCTTGGAAATGAGTCTGGACTAATAAGAAATGATACTCTATGATTATGTGTGTATGGAACAAAGTTTCATGTTTTATGTTATGATTATTGGGATTACATTTCACTACTATGATTTATCCCATGTTATGAAATTATGATATCTTTTGCAGGTTACGATTTCCAAAAGATATGTTATTATGAATATGATGTGATTGATATTTCTTTTGTTTACCCCTACTGAGCATTTGAGATCACCCTTTTATGTTTTCTTTTCCCCAGGATATAAAGAAAGGTTTTAGGTAAGAAAAAAAAGGGAAGATATTTATGGGAGATATTGAAGATCTTTCACCGTGATTAAAAGATTACGTTCCGAGTTTCCAAAGACATTAAACTATTACTATCCTTGTGTGTGTGTTTTTGTTATTTACTAAGTATTCCGCAAATGTAATGTGATATCTATGTACGTCAAGCTTTGAGTCTCTACAATGGTGATCTAGAACCTATTTTCTCATTTGTTTGAGGAATTTAATGAGCATGTTGTTGCAAGCCCCTCTTGTATATGACCCCACTTGATGGTGGTCCTAGAAAAGTTACTTCTACTGGGTGACATAGCGAATTTGTAGAGCCCTAGGATAGTGCTTTTGAAATGACATTGGAAATGAAAGGAAGAGCTAAAATTCCCAACCTGAGACATGTTCTTCAGATGCAATCTAAAACCATCTGGCTAAGTCAATTTCTACCAAATAATATAATTTTGGCTTATGGTGGATGAGTTCCTTTGATATTTAAATATGACGTTTTCTATTGAGGTATGGTGTGATGGAAGGCCAAGGATTTGGTGAATATGTGATCTATATAATGGATAGATGTATATTGTATAATATTGTTACCCAGAGGATTTGAATGTAGTCAAGGTCTACCGTATTTATTCTATTATCTAGTTATACATTTTTTTATGTAATTTCAATGCACATTTTCCTGGACATGTCCCCTTTTCATATTCAAGAGATACTAATTGGGTTCATTTTTATTAATCATTATTTCTATAATCACCTGCTGAGCAGATTATTGATCGTATACTTATGATAGTGTGAACTTTTTCTGAGACTAGAGTGAGCCTCATGTAGAATCATTCCATAGAAATAGAGATACACTATGATGTTTTTCTCAATATATAATTGTTCTCAACCATACATTCACATTTGGTATAAACCAGTGACTATGTAAGTGATTCCAACATCAGGGATATGGCTTTTCTACATCAATGAATAGTGAAACCTAGTATAAAAGAATGTGATAATTTATAAGATATTAGATCCATTTCATCATTAATTAGATATTAATACCCTTGATGAAGATGATTTTATGAGTTATTATCTTTCTAATGTGGTTATAGAGTGTCAAGAAATCATTAATGAGGATGTAACAACATACCTACTGTCGATGGTTATTTCCCCGATGATAATTCCATCTTTCCAGAAGGCACAACTTGGGGATATCGATTATGATACTATGGATGAATAGTTTTTAACTGAACATAATCATAAATGATAATGTAATGATAGGGATCATGTCATCATTATGGGGATAGATGATGAAAGATTTTTCTCTATGAGAGAAAGTGATAAAGAAGTTACATTCCATTTGTAGTGACCCTCTAATAGTTTTGTGTTTTCCATGATCCTTTGGAATAAGGTTGGTGGTTAATGAAGTTTCATCTTATTATTAAGTATAGTTAATTAGATATCTTATATATATACGTAGAGGATTAGGAGCCTATATTTTTGTGAAAATGGGATGAAATCCTTGTTTTTATTTGAAGGGGATTCCAAGATCATCGAGATGGAAGGACATTGTGTGATTGATCATATAATGACACATAAAGTTTGAAAAAATCATAACCAATAAATAATGGATCGTAATGTAGTGTTTAGGAATCATGCATGGAAAGTTGAATTTTTGGGGTTGTGGTATTTTCATGATGATCTCTTCACCTTAATTCTCACAACACATTAGGAATATGGAGAGGATATATGATTCCTTTTGTTATAAATTTCACTTGTGCATTGTTTTTTTACCTTAGAAACATGTTTATGAGAATTGGACTTGTTATATTATGGTTAAAATGATTCATGTTTTCATGTTGGTTCTAGGCCAAAACTGGGAAATTCTTCTACCATTAATAAAATGATCATATCATGATAGTTACAACATGACCTTCTGTACATCATCATTTAGGGCCACATATGAGAGAACCATCAGGTCACCACTATTCTAGATATACCTACCAGTATGTGGTTATTTTAAGAGTTGATTTAGTGAATGATATGGATTTGAAAAGTTTATTTCATCTAGGTGATGAAGAGGACTACTCTGAATTTCCATGTATCCCTTGGGAAAAGATGATAGTGGCCTTTGGAGGTCAATACATTGATATTCTTTTATGATTGATCTCCCCTCATCAAGGAACAAAAGGATTTGGAATATATTTTAGGCTATCTTAGGGGATCATGGGACCTTTTTATAGTTACAAAAATGGGTTAGTGAGGATGAATACCCCATAGCCCAAAAATTTTATTTAGACTAGGTGCACTATGAATCAACATATTGTAGAATAGTATATATTTCCAAGAATTGTTGCATGATGTTTACCATGATGAGATAGAGATTAAATGTGGAATTACCTTTCAAGGAACCATGTGTAATTTATGGACTTACCAGATAACACCTTTTAGGGGAATTTTATTCCCATATGTGGATGTTTTTTGACCGCATAGGAGCCTTTCAAAGATGACACTAAAATAGGAAACCTTATTGAGAGCACAATACCCTTTATGGAGTGTATCGTTTCAATTTTAAGGATTAGAACCCTTGAATGTGAGAATTTATTGTGTCATATTTCTTCAAATTTATACATTTCATAAAAAATTAGAACTATTTTCATAGACTGGAATAGACACAACTCAAAATTTTGTCGCACGAAGATCCATGTATAGATAAAATAAAAATAACTAATTTGTTATATCATTCATAAGATGTTTTTTTGGAAATAATGGTACATATCTTGAACAATGTATCAAGAATTTAAAAAAAATTGTTGACTTTACATCAAATGGTTTATCCTAGAAATGGTAAAAAGATTCATCGTCAACATGAATATTGGGGAAGGAATTCATTGGCGGTTCGTTTAATAAAATTAATAATTTATTTGTTTATTTAATTTTAATTGAAAAAAACTAAAAATATCTATAAAAATATAATTTTATAAAAATTTCCCTTTTTTATCCACGTATCTCTAGGATATTACATAGTAGGAGGAAGAGATATTTGTTGGTTGTAAAAAATCGGGGTTTGGGATCTATCTTGGTGATCAATGAAAATTGCATGATGGATGAAGAACACAACATGATATTTGAATACATTTCTATTGAGAATGTTCTAAACCAATAATTGACTCATTCACTATGTTAGAAATTTTATTTGTGGTTTTATAACAATTAATGGTTTTAGTTACCATAAATTAATCATTATCCACATTAATTTATGGATCAACATCTATTGGGTTATCAAACTTATTTTTTATCTTCATATATCTAAGAATTCGATATTTATTTAATCTCATTGAATATCGCTTATTTTATAATGTAATGTTTTGGATTCCATCGATGAATGAAAAATGGACATGACCATTAATCATGTCTACTGTTGTGTTATGTGCCACCCTTCTATTTGTGTCTATCATCCCAATATGGTTGACATGAGATTCGATAAAATATATGAATAATGATAATTATTTTTTAATTATATATAATAATAGATCATAATAACATGTTCTAATTTAGATTATGGAGAAAGTATGAGGTTTTGGAATTGATGAATGGATCCTAACATTGGCTCGGGTATTAGTAACTTTTGAGCTGGATTGAGGAGATCACTGTGAATTATTAGTGATTGATGTTTTTGAGCAATGAGTGGCCAGAATCTGTCCACTGGGGATGATGGAAGATGATATTTTTATTAATATTTTTAATTATAAAAACATGATATGTTTATTATTATTATTATTAATTAATGTGAAGGGAGGGTCATGCACCCTTTATGCAGCACACCTCCACCACGAATTGATTTGGTGTGTTTTTAGTGTCTTATTTGTTATTTAATAATGGTAATAAACATTATTTATTGAAAATAATATTTAAAGGATGAATGTCAACCTCCCCTGATAAAATCATTTATAGGTATTAGGGATGGTGTGGAAAGAGTCTATATGGAACCCCTTTTCAGAATTAATTATTTTTTTATTATTAATGATAAAAATAATTTGCAAAATAAAAGAGACACTCCAGGGTATAAATTTGATGTATGTATGAGGGAGTGGTAGAATATGGTCATGCGAACCCTCTTATTACCTATATTAATATTATATGATTTATAATAATAATATTATTGATATTATTATTTTGTATCCATACCTCACATTGTTTGTACCTTTTCCATATGGTGAGAGAATGGGGAATAATATATGATATTACAACCTTGGTATTGATGCATTAAATACATGTTAAATTTTGGGGTTTTTTAAAAATTGAATAATAATAATAATAATAATATTATTATTATTATTATGTAATGAGTCTTTGACATTGTTTCAACATATGATGTCTGTTTGATGAGTCATATACATCACTGTGACCATGACATTTGGGTAGCTGATTCAAGACAAATGTTGGGTACCTTATTTGGAATCATGTCTCGATCCCATTGAGTTCCCTTCATATGTGATTTGGATAACTGCATTATTTTCACTCGGAGTGAGTTTCAATTTAGTAAATATTTTATCATCTGTGAATTCCATAAAATATCATGATGGTATAATAAATTGTTTCCTTCATGGAGGTTTTAATGACATATATGTGGATTTACATTTTAGTCAGCCATACTGATGACAATCCTATCACATTCATCATGATTAATTTAGTCATAGATTTGGAACAACGGGAATTCTATCTAGAGTATTATTCAATGTATAATATGATGGTTTCATTACTTTTGGAGTCATATGTATGACATGAGATGTTACGAATGGAAGGATTATTTTGGAAATTATTAGGCAATGGCATGGATTGGGTGTGGTCAGACAAATGTTAGGGTTTGAACTCCTATGGTATACCTTGAATGGGTACCCCATACCCATTACACATGTCAGGACCATTCCGCTAGGGCTTGTGCCGTGACTACCGCAATCCCTCCTTCCATAGACCAGGTGTTAGTGACTATCACCTGAATGGAATATCCTAAAAATGGGATGACATTTCCTTAAAAAATGTAAAAACAAACAGACCACGAACACAAAAAAATGCATCCCCGATGAAAAACTACACTATTAAAAGTGTGTAATGAATGTAATGAGGCCAGAATACATGAAAAAATGAAATATTAAATACAAAAGAGATTAGAAAACTAATACTGAGATCATCCTCCATGGATCCTACCTGAAGGGTAGGTATAGCTCATCTCCATAGCTCTGCACGTCATCCAGTCACCTTTGTATACTGCTTGTTCCTGGATCGTTATTTCTCAACCGAGCTGCTCGTCATCTGCACAAGACACGAGAAGGTTTGGGTGTAGCCCGCACAAGAGTGAGTATAACAATACCCAGTATGGACCCTAAGACCCGTAATGGTCTCTCATATTTCCTCTAATAAAACCAAAAAGCATGATCTCAATCACAAATTAGAAATCCAATGACTCAAATCAAATTAGGTATAACATAATAACATAACTACAGATTATTAGTCATAAAGCTAGATCATCTTGATCTATCAAGAGGCACTACTGCTAACCCACACAGGATTGGTAGGTACTATCCCCTGTTGACCCACATAGGATTAGACCCACCCATGATCGATAGGTACAAAACCCCACTGTCCCACACAAGATCAAAAGGTACTAACCCTCGCTGACCCACATAGGATCTGAACCACCTAGGATCGATAGTTACTTAGCCCCTATAAACCACACATGATTAGACCCACATGTGATCGGTATGTGCTAACCCATACAGGAACACTGAGAACTGACCCACACATGATTTTACTAACAAAAGATCAGTACACTCTGACCTACAAAGGATCGTTGAGCACTAACCCACATAAGATCTATCCCACATAGGATCAATATGTGCTAACCCATATAGGATCACTAAGTGATAATCCATATATGTTCTAACCCACACAAGATCGGTGCGGACACACACATGATCATTGAGCACTATCCCACACAGGATTGTTCAGTGCTAACCCACATAATATATCTAGGTACCATCCTCCGCTAATTCTACCTACAATATCCACTATATAACAAGCCACTAGATTCGTTCCCAATGAACGCATGATTTTGGGTGAATATGATTCTCAATCCATCAGTTGTATTTCAACCTACATGATGTCCCACGAAGAAGTAATCTAATAATCCTCCATGACAAAAGTTTTTCAACTCAATAGATGGTGTGTCAACCAGACACCTAGTCTGTAAATTATGGGAATTTTATACTGACGGACCGTTGGATTCAGATTCGATTCAACCCTGTTGTAATTTAACATTCATCAAAACTCTAGTGGAGTATATCAAAAGAACTGTCTCATTACAATGATTCTGTCTCCCTAGAGGGTTTGTCAAGTGGATGTCTGGTTTGTGAAATAGAACAATTTTAAGCATATCTGGGCAAAAAATTGTCCGGGTCCAGTCCGACCCGGTCGGACTGATAGGACCCGACCCGATTTGGGTCAACCCGACTAAATCTGGGTCCAAACCCAGTCCAACCTAGCCCGACCCGAACTGACTGGGCTGGCCCGAGTGGGCTGGGTCACGAACTCGGCCCTCTAGGCTATAGCTCGGCTCGGCCTGCCTTAGTTGGGCACAGCATGCCGGGTGGTCCGTCTCAATGGCTTGTGAGGTCCACCAGTAGGGCGAACCATGTGGTGGGGGGGGGGTGTTTCTCCCTCTTCCGAAACGGTTAAAAAGCCATTTTGATTTTGAAATGATGGTGCCACGTGGCACCAAATCCCGTTTGAGGGACTCACAGGGTGTTAGTCCCCTTCGCCTCCATCGTGGCTTCGAAGCTGCGGCCTCCTCCCTACATCACACAATGGTACACCTTCATCCGCCAATGCACATGGCCAACATTTGGCCACCCTAATAGAACTATGGCTAGATGTCACACTAGGAGATCTTCTGTGGGCCACTGGGTGAGCTCTGGTGGTCTATTTTCCCATATAAATTCACTTACAGGTCTCCTAGGATTCTACTGACAATACATGGCACCCACATTATTATTTCCACCATATTAGAAATTTTTCCTGAATGAATGAGACAAATACTAATGTGATGAATGGACAGGGACTTGTTCGATGGGCTAGCACCCTCCCCATTAGCATTATAATAAGAGAGAGCAACTAAATTATCAATTTTACACTATAAACTATAAATTACATCAGCGATTCATCATTATTTTCATTAATGATAAAAATAATCTATTCAATTAAATTTAAACAAAAACCCCTACCACAGAATCAAATGTGGCATCATGATTGTCAAAGAAGAACCCATGATTGATGAAGCCACCATCGTTCATTGATACTAGATTGATTCATTCAATGATGTTGTTCAAGCCTCCGTTCATCATTTGTGGATGATTTCGTGGTACTTCAACTAAGGTTCCACATATCCATGTCAAAAACCCAAACCCAAGCCTCATTTTAGTGAAGGGGGATAGGTGATTAACCCAACGAGAGATTATGAGGTCCTTTAATTAATGAACCTCTTAACATATCAATGGTGTACTTAAAAAATGATTCAAGCCATTAAATGGATTGACATCATGGTGGTCCTGCTGCCACCGCTCAATCATTGGTAGAATAATGAAAAAAACTATTCTATGTCATTTTAGTATTCTTTAGAAAGTCTGAAAACTAACGTTTTCTCCTGACTGGCTATAGTCAATGATAATCCTCTCTTAAGAGAATCCAAGCACTGCAGATTCAACAGTGCCCTCATATTTTTAATTAAATCACTATTTCAAAAGATATAAAACACTTCATGTCTGTTTCTAGAACGTACCTTATAAAAATTTTAAAATTCAATTATGGGAACACTAGGTCTCATAATCAAGCACCGTAAATTTTTTTAGACTCATAATAATCCCAAATAATATAAAAAATTTATATGGAATTTATGATTATGTACATTCTCCCCACCATAGGTTTTTTCATCCCCAAAAACCACAAAAAAACTAGGTGATCAAACGGGAGAACTTACCACACATCTGAGCCTCCTGCTCCCATGTGCTCTCCTAGAGGTTCTCTTTTTACCAACGACCTCGTATTAGAGGAATTCACCTCCCATCAATGACCCAATCATGTCGATCCTCTATCTCCACCAGTAACTCTGCAAACGTCGCCCCATCATTGATGTCTAGCTCACCTTAGTCAGTAACGTGAAATGGATAATTCATGAACCTCCTCTGCAATGACACATAGAAATAATTATGCAGTCAGTTCATCTGTAAGGTAAGATCTAGATGGTACACCACCTCGTCTACTCTATTGAGGATCTACAAAAGCCCAATGAACCTCTGAGATAGCTTTTCTCCCTTGCCAAACATCCATAATCCTTATCAGTGTGAGATCTGTATGAATACATGGTCTCCATCCGAAAAATCCAAAGGGTCTCTGTCTCCTATTGACATAATATTTCTTCCAGATCAGTGCATTCTTCATCCTCTCATGGATGGTCGGCACCTTTTCTGTGGTATCCTTTACCAACTCTGGACCCATATAGGCAAACTCCCCTAGGGTTTTCTAGCATAGTAGTGATCTTGAAAGTCACCAGTATATGGCCTCAAACAGATCCATGCCGATGGTTTAGTGATAACTTGTGTTATAAGGAAACAACACTATTTGTAATAGGTCCCCCCAACATTGGCCAAAATCTAGTACACAAGAACGAAGCACGTCCTCGAGTGTCTAAATGGTCAGCTCTATCTGACAATCTGTCTGAGGAATTAAAGAGGTTCTCAAACATAGTTGAATCCCGAATGCCTCCTATATTTTCTTCCACCAGTGGTGTGTAAAATGAGCATCGTGATCTGATAAAATTTTCGATGGTTCCCCATGAAGCTGTACAATATTTGGTACATAGAGATTTCTCATGTTCTTTACTGAGTTGTGCTCTCGGATGGGTATAATGTGGGCCAACATTGTGATTCGTTAAATGATCACCTAGATGACATTGTGGCACCTGGACGAACGTGGTAGCCCTGTCATGAAGTCCAAGGATATTACATCCCAATTCCAGTCTGATACCACAAGTGTATGAGGTATGCATGATTGTACCTGATTCTCAAACATCACTTACTGACAAGTGAGGCATCATGGCATGAACTCTGCCACCACTTTCTTCATCCATAGACACCAGTACTAACACCGGATTTCCTGGTACATATTTTACAAACTAGGATGTACTGCCAAAATGGGATGTATATAATTCCCTCGAAACCTCCTCCCATAGAGTCACTGGCACCATACTGCATCCACTAAAGAGGATGAAATGATCTATACCCTCATAAAATGCATCAGGATCCTGTCATGAGGTTATCTGATCTAGTCAGGCCTTGTAGTCTATGTCACCATATCTTTCCTCCCAAAATCAATAAATAAGTGGGTGAGTAACTGTTATAGATTTATGGTAATATGCTCCAACAATATACATGAAGAATAACAGCAACACAGCTAGCTGCTATGTCACCTCACTCTGCAACTATAGACCAGACCTCCTACTGAGGGCATATGCTACTATGTTCCCCTTACCATGACTGTAGAGAATCTCAAAGTCATAGTCCTGGAAGAACTCTAGCCACCATCACTATCTCAAGTTTATGTACTTTTTTGGAAATATATACATGAGACTGTTGTGATCATAATTGACTATAAATTTTCACCCACCAAGTAGTGTCACCACATCTTTAGCGCAGTGACCACTACTACTAACTCCATGTCAGTGGTAGTTTAGTATTTCTCATGATGTCTCAACTATCATGAACCATAGGTGGTCATCACTGACTCCTACATCAAGACACAACCCAGAATGGTCCCTGATGCATCAAAGAGATCATCAATCCTCATGATTGGATACTAGTTCTTCATAGTCACCAGGTTAAGGAGCTGATAGTCTACACAAAGCCTCAGAATCCCATCAACCTTCATGGCGACCAAAATTGCAGATTCCCATCGAGAAACACAAGGACATATGTACACTTACACTGCAAATCCTCCAACTCAACCCTCAAATCATGATGATCTACATGAGCCATCTGATATACTGGTGTAGATATCAATGTTGTCCCGAAGTATATAATAATGTAGAAATATACCTTTTTGAGAGGAGGTAGTCCTAGAACATCATCATGAAAGAAATCATCAATGTGTTCCATCACTACAGGATCACTCAGAATCCCAACAGCCTCTTATATGAGTGTATGTCTATGAATCTTATGAGTGATCGGTGGCACATTCCTTAGAGAAAGTTCATTCTAAGCTATAATGGTTTCCTTCTTGTCGGTGAAGAGAAACCTGGTCCCATATTCATGGAAACACCATACATTATGCCTGAAATTGCCAATCCGAGCATGGAACATGGATAACCATTCCATACCCAATATGACATTGTATGTCATTGATGCTGCTAATATGAGGTATGAGACAGAGGTCTCACCTCCTAGAGTAAGCTCGCACTTCTGGCACCAGTGTGTAATCATCATATCCTCTCCCATAGATGTCTCTAAATGTAAGGACAGAGCCAATCACTCTACCAGAATATCCATGATTGGAATGAGATCCATGGAAATGAAAATGTGGCTGACACATGTACTTTAAGTAATGCATCTAGGATAGAGTATACACAGATCGTACCTCAAATCTTCTATAATGGTCTATGTGTGTAGGAATGAGCTTCCTAATGGTGATATCCTCCCTGTTCGCATGCTTCCTGAGGTTTGGGTGGACCACATGGAGGTGGTGGAGGTAGAAAATCATATTACTTCACACCGCCTGCTGCACGACCTACTCCTCTGCGATGTTCACCACACTACGAACCTCCTTAATCAAATATCTGCCTTGGACTCGGTATTCCCTTGACCATATTATGAATGTAATTATGGTGGACTGGGTAATCGCTAGCCATGTGGCCCTACCCACCGTACATGAATCACAATCTGCTCCTCTACTGGGCTGCTCCCCCTCATGAGTTTCGCACCTCCAACCCTACATCATGGGGTCATCCTCTTGAATATCTTGCATTCCTGTAAATCTACATCATCAGCATAATGCCTAATGAATATGACTCATCTACCTATCATCTGTTGGTGGCTCTCACCATCGATGCCTACTCTGCTAATATGTTGTCTACCAATAACACTCGCTCGAGAAATCTACCTTACATTGGGATATTGAGAGATATCATCGATTCTATGATCTACCACCTAAGACCCTAGTCAAAGGTCTAGGCCATAAATACATGGTCTCATATCATGTTGGTGGAGTAGCACAAGAGGAAAATGAACAATGTCATATAAGACCCCAGCCTCAAACCTTACTTAATATTGAATTAAATGAGTAATTCACATTGAGGATCTTTTCAGGTTTAGAGTTTTAGAGAATTAGGACATAACTATTACATCTCACAAGATTACAAAGTAGTCGCTTCTGCTAAATTTCCATAAAATAAAATCTCTTTAAAAGAAACATGTATAGTTCCATGTTTTAGGTAGCATGACATTCCCTTGATCCCATCCTTGACCCTATTCCACGCTATGTCCTGTGAAAAACATTTCAAAAACACGGGATGAGCATAAGAAGCTCAGTAAGGGATACACAAAGAATGAAAACTGTTAGTTTTTCAAAACAACAAGTAAACCATTAATACTTTATCAATGTAATACTTTTCACCTTCATGAAGTAGTAAAAACTTTTCACTGAAAAAAAGTATCATTACTTACCTTTTTGTAACCAAAGGATTACCATAAAACCCATATAAAGAACACATAACATATATAAAGGTAACTTGGGACATAAACTTACTTAAGTGGAATAACCATACGGTCGACTTCCACACATATCACTTAATGGAATAGCCATACGGCCAATTTCCATACATACTTAATGGAATAGCCATACGGCCGACTTCCATACCCAATGCATTGGAGGTTATAACATAACCACCCGTCCTGGTATTCACGACACCACCCGTCATAATGTCCAAGTACCATTATTACACATAAAATATGGAAAATATAAACATTTCATTAACAATATTTCATTTACAATCACAATAAATAATTCCCATATATTGAATTAATCAATCCATTTTCAAAAACCACTTAAAAGAGATTTTTGAATCAAAGTGTCCCATACCACTTTGAAGCTTTTAATGGAATTATAATTTTAAAACATTAATGTCCATATAAATAAATACTGAAAACCATTTTTAAAACATGGACATTAAATATAAAGATTTATAATAATAAATCTTTAAAACATTTAAAATGATATTTTTGTTAAAGTGTTTTTAACAAAATGAGAGACTCTTGAATACAAATAATAGCGGAATAACATTTAATACAAAATTTATAATATCATGAGAATAAAAGGATTCATGATATAATATGTCAAAGGATAGTATAAACACCATATAAAAGTGAATTGGTGCATAACAACAATGAACTCTCAATAGAAATGTCAAATGTGATGAAATCCCTTATAAAGTAGGTATCCTTAAATTAAGGAAAAATCAATCTCAAAAATATGTGTGACAAATAAAAATACTACCAATATAAGTAGATATTAAGTGTAAAACAATAAAAGTCCATTCACACATATTCAATGGATGACATATTCAACGACTACATGTTGATCCCAAAGAAATCGAAATTGGGTTAAAAAGTTTCCTTGACAGCCTAACGACATCCCATCAAAATGAGTTGATGAGAGATAAAAAGTGTATCTCATCACTTGGACATAAAATTTACATCAATAAGGATATATGAGAAGACATCCCAACATAACAATATGTAAATTAAAAGACCCAACAAAGAAGTCTTTTAAAAAAGAGGAGGGTGAAAGGTTCCCTTACTCACTTGGGTATCTTTCAAAACATACACCCCATTAAAGAAGTACAATAAATCATTGATGTAAATACTCATGAAGGAAAGTATATTACACAAATAGTAGAATAATGGCAGTACACACACCACTAAAAGTAAATTGTGGCAAATGTAGCATGAATCTCACAGGAATAAATGTGAGATGAAAAATCCCTTTCGAAAACTCGGCAGCCTAACGGCGCCACATAAAACGTCCAAAAATGGATTGATGAGATCAAATAGGGTATCTCATCACATTACAAAAAAATGTACAGAAAGAGGAATATTAAAGAACATCCCCCATTATAAAAAATAGGAGCTTAAAAGAAGTGACATAAAGGGGAGTACTTAAAGGGAAAGAGAGAGGTTAGATCTCTTACGAAAATTCAGCAGCCTAACGGCGCCACTCGAAACTTCCAAAATGGATTAATGAGAGAGAATAGGGTCTCTAATCATATGATCATAAAAATTACAGTAATAGTGATATAAAAAAACATCCCAATAACAAGAAATATGAGCTTAGATGGAATGACATAAATGAGTGTACTTAAAAAGAAAGAGAGGTGCAGGATCCCTTACCTCGGGTCCGACTTGACTCGATCGTTCTTTAATATCCTGAATAATAAACTTGATTTAATTTATACTTACTTAAGAACCTTTTTAAAGTTCATTATTCCCTTTATATCACTTATTACCATGTTATAAACATTATTTAATCATTTAAGTTAATCATGTTTGTTTTGTTGATATTTGGTTCTTAAGTCGAAAGTGGACTTATTACAATTACATGTTGTTCGTGTGGTCAAAGGTTCTTCATATCCAAAAATGAAATTCCTGATTTGGATATCATATATATCATATATATCCAGCATATACATGTATTTATAAAATCACATAATCATTTAGAGGAATGAAATGAAATGCACCATTCATGGAGACGGTAAGCCGTACGTACGCATGAACGCTACTTTCATTTCTATGTCGTATTAATGGAATTAAAACTATATGAGAGGTATGTATATTTTAATTCCAGAATTATATTAATCATTTAGATGTATCATACATCATATATATCCATTATATATATGTACTTATAATAGTACATTAAATTTGGGGATAAGAAATGAAATGCACCGTTCATGGAGACGGTAAGCCGTACGTATGCATGAACGCTACTTTCATTTCTATCTCATACTTTAATGGAAAGAAATAATAATGATATAGAGGTAAATAATAATTCCAGTATAAAATCATATATAATAACATTAAATCCATCCTTTATATGTCCCACGTATGGCATTAACGAATCACATCACTTTGAGGGGGCGGTAGTCCGCACTTCCTAAAATGATGATATCGCGTATACCCATAATGGAAGCCATAAATGTAAGACACAAATGAAAAATAAAGTAGAATAAGTAAACATAAACATATTATATATCATATATAACAATAGTGACATCATAATGGCCACCTTTGAAGGTGTTAAATGAGTATTGAACAGTCATCGTTTCGGGAGGCAGAATTTCGCCATCCACGGAAACCGTATGTTATTTAACCATTTGATGTAGTTGTGTGAGAGTGTAGCTCGAATAAATCTTATAAAAACATCCTAGTATATTGAAGATACTAGTTTTGTTACAAAAGTATTAAATAAAAAGATTTTAGGGGGTTGGAGAAACAAAATAAAACAAATGAACAAGAGAGAATGAATTACATTTAAAAGTGTAACTCCTTTTGATTTGAGACTAAAGGCTTCCATTGAAAGGATTTTTCCCAAAGGGAATCCTATAGGATTAGGAGAGGGGTGTGGAGAGAGTAAATGGGCAGGGGTTGGCCGAGCCAAAGGCTTGAGGAGTGTGTGAAATGAGGTAGAGGTGGGGGCCTTTTATAAGAGGAGAGAAGGGGCACTTTCGGAATGTAAAGGAATATTACTTTATTTGAAAATGTGTTTCGGTTTTAAAAGGTCCCACATTGATATACTTAGTGGATAAGGTGATAAGGGTTCGAAATACACTCATCCAATTGGTTTTGGACATGTGTAGTTCATAGATTTTACATTATCTTTTCATTTTATTTAAATCGTCAAATAATGATGTCATCGCTGCATCATTATTATGTCATAAATAATTTAATTTATTTAATGTGTAAAAATTATAAAAAAATACTATGATATAGGAAATATTTTTATATTTCCAATGACTATTTATAATAAAAAAAATCTGATCTTTATAACCCCATATAAAAATTGTTTTCATAAAACATATTATGTTTGTGTCATTTTTACTTTTACATTAAATAAAAAGTTATTTATGTCATTTCTCAACCAAAGTGGCTCCATGGGGTCCCCAAGTTGACCCGTGGATTGTATTGGTCGGACATGACACAACCAATAAGGTTGGGACATGTTTATAGGTCATTTTATATTATTAAAGCATTATTTATACCTTAAACTACCCTAATTACCACTAATCGCGATTAAGAACTTAATAATTTACTATTCACCAAAAAAATTATTTTTTCCCATTGAACCACATTTTACTTCTTAATGACAACCATGTATGTCGGATTTTTGAAATTCAAAACACATAAGTGGTAAAATTTCATTTAAACAAAAAATCAGCTTTTATATGTACCACTAAGTGGGTTCACTATTCATCAAAAATTGAAGTTTTTCAGAAAAATCCCAAAAATTCACCCTAAGATATATTTGATATTCCGAATTCAAAAATGAAGTCCTTTTTACAAAATTCAAAACATATTAGTCACATTAATTAATTTAATAATTAATTCCCACTGTCAGAGCAAATAGAGTGTTTTTATGAAACAATAAGTATCAAAAGATTGACACTAGTTTAAGTCTGATTTCAAAGTGAAATTGATTCCAACGACCACTATTGGATTTAATGGTAAAAATATTTTCTAATTTCACTTTAAAACCAATTAAAAAGATAATCTAATCAAATATATAAATTATATTAAAAAGAGGTTTTGAATTAAAATACAACATTTTACACTATTCATTAAAAAATGAACTTTATCAGAAAAATACCAAAAATTTACACAAAGTAAAATTTAATGTCCCCATTCTAAAGAAGAGATTTATTTGGTCCAAAAGAATGTATAAGAGTGATCAAAACTATATTTAATGACAGTTCTCCATCAAAAGGCGATAAGTGAACCTTTAGTGAAAACTAGGGCATATACGCCTAAAATTGAATTCTTTCTGTATTTTAAGCCTTTATCTTTTATTGGATAAATGTAAAAACATTTAAAAACATATATAATGATATTTTAGTTATTTATATCCATTCCCGCCAATACAACGGCTACATGTCAACTACCATTTAAAATAATATTATTTTATTATTAGAGTGCAAAGTAAGATTCCCAAGAAACTCGTTATTGCGTGTTGGGTACGCCATCGAGAATAGCATCCCCTTTAAAGTAATATTAATATTTGATTCACAAATATGGATAAATATGAAAATGTCATATTCTTTATTTACCTGGGGTGTTACATCCTTCCCCCCTTTTGGGAATTGCGTCCTCGCAATTTTTAAAATTGTGCTTGGAAACATCCTTGAAAGTCTCACATCAGAACAAAAGTCGGTAAAACAAACACTTTAAAATAAAGAAAGATAAGTACAAAGGACACCCGAGTAAACCCATACTAGGATTCCAAGAATGAAAATATGGACATGGAGGAAAAAAACAAAGGGTCATGTTCTGATGGAGAGTGATAGAATTCATGTTTAGGAGAAAGTTAACCATGAGAAAATCACAAACTTGTGATGGGTTAAACGGTATTTGATTCCCTAGTAGGAAAAGTTAGTAGACAACATTTTTGTTTTAAGTTACTTTTTATTGAGGAATTTATTCATAAGTAAAAATAATCACTTATCATATTGACTTTCAACTCTTATTAGATTCCTTACACAAACTCATATTTTCTCCAAAAGACGAGTATTTAGGAAGACTTGTTCACATTAAGAGTACTATAATCAACTTCTAGAGAATTACCTAATCCACAAAATAGAACTATATACTTCCCATGTCTTTAGACTTTAACCAAAACCAAAACAAAAAAAGCTATTATAAGATCTGATAATCCAGAAAAGGATAACCCTTTATAAAAAGAAAATCTATTCTTAATCTCCAAAATTTGTCCAACAAAACCCAAAGTTCAACGAGAACCATTAGATAATCAATTTGTCCATAAAATTATTCAAAGTAAACCAATATAAGATTGAAACCCAAATATTTGAAGGATTTAGTCGCATAGTCTTCCAAGATAAATCGTAACATTTATCTCCAAACAATATCAGTTGCTCCTAAAGTCTCGTTTTGAAAAGTAATTAACCTAATCACATATCCTCCACGATAGGTTAATCATTTTAATAAATAACCCAAAATCAACTTACTCTTAATTCATAAAATCATATGACTAGAATGAATCAGTCAAACTAACCAGGGACTTCACGTAGTCTAGTGGTAGGCGATAAATACCAGTCGCACATTGGTTGTGGGTTCGATTCCCGCAGCTTTGTCCGACGCGATGGGATGTCAAAAGGTCTACATGTTGTACTTTTTCCAAAACTATATAATTCTTAAAACATTCCCCAAAATGAGATAAAATCTTCAAGAATAATCATAACATATTTTAACCTCAAGTTTATCTCATGCCCTTCATTTTCCATCATATCATATAATAACCCATAATTACCTCAAAAGTAAGGATCATATAAACCCTAATGGTTACCTTAATAATTATTACCTGAATTTCCACATCGGGTTGGCCATCTCGTACATGATGCATTAGAGAACTCACCAAGGTTGAAGTGGTTGATCATGAATCCTTGATATTTGGTTTAGAACATCCATGAGATTCCTAATTGAATCCTCAATTTTATCTAGTATCTTAATCAGAGAACCACCACAGTTTCCTTCAAACCTGTTGTCTCTTTGGTGCCTGCTAGATCCATCCATTCACTAAAAATAGAAATGTCAGTGTGAGTATATCAACAAAACCATCATGTACTAATGAGGAAGGTAAACACTAAGATATACATACTCATTCACTTTATCTAAAATTAGGACTCTTTCTGAAATCCTAACCATTATGGTAATGTCACTTATGCTAAAAGAATACCCTAACCTCTAAAGTTATCTAAACCGACCTTTGATACCAACTATAAGACCCCAACCTTAAACCTTACTTAATATTAAATTAAATGAGTAATTCACATTAGGGATCTTTTCAGGTTTAGAGTTTTAGAGAATTAGGACATAACTATTACATCTCAAAAGATTACAAAGTAGTCGCTTCAACTAAATTTCCATAAAATAAAAACTCTTTAAAAGAAACATGTATAGTTCCATGTTTTAGGTTTCATGACTTTCTCATGATCCCATCCTTGACCCTATTCCACGCTATGTCCTGTGAAACACATTTCAAAAACTTGGGATGAGCATAAGAAGTTCAGTAAGGGATACACAAAGAATGAAAACTGTTAGTTTTTCAAAACAACAAGTAAAACATGAATACTTTATCAATGTAATACTTTTCACCTTCATGAAGTAGTAAAAACTTTTCACTAAAAAAAAGTATCATTACTTACCTTTTTGTAACCAAAGGATTACCATAAAACCCATATAAAGAACACATAACAAATATAAAGGTAACTTGGGACATAAACTTACTTAAGTGGAATAACCATACGGTCTACATCCACACATATCACTTAATGGAATAGCCATACGGCCAATTTCCATACATACTTAATGGAATAGCCATACGGCCGACTTCCATACCCAATGCATTGGAGGTTATAACGTAACCACCTGTCCTGGTATTCATGGCACCACCCATCATAATCTCCAAGTACCATTATTACACATAAAATATGGAAAATATAAACATTTCATTATCAATATTTCATTTACAATCACAATAAATAATTCCAAGATATTGAATTAATCAATCCATTTTCAAAAACCACTTAAAAGAGATTTTTGAATCAAAGTGTCCCATACCACTTTGAAGATTTTAATGGAATTATAATTTTAAAACATTAATGTCCATATAAATAAATACTGAAAACCATTTTGAAAACATGGACATTAAAGATAATGATTTAGAATAATAAATCTTTAAAACATTTAAAATGATATTTTTGTTAAAGAGTTTTTAACAAAATGAGAGACTCTTGAATACAAATAATAGCGGAATAACATTTAATACAAACTTTATAATATCATGAGAATAATAGGATTCATGATATAATGTGTCAAAGGATAGTATAAACACCATATAAGAGTGAATTGGTGCATAACAACAATGAACTCTCAATAGAAATGTCAAATGTGATGAAATCCCTTATAAAGAAGGTATCCTTAAATTAAGGACAAATAAATCTCAAAAATATGTGTGACAAATATAAATACACCCAATATAAGTAGATATTAAGTGTAAAACAATAAAAGGCCATTCACACATATTCAATGGATGACATATTCAACGACTACATGTTGAACCCAAAGAAATCGAAATTGGGTTAAAAAGTTCCCTTGACAGCCTAATGACATCCCATCAAAATGAGTTGATTAGAGATAAAAAGTGTATCTCATCACTTGGACATAAAATTTACATCAATAAGGATATATGAGAACATATCCCGACATAACAATATTTAAATTAAAATACCCAACAAAGAAGTCTTTTAAAAAAGAGGAGGGTGAAAGGTTCCCTTACCGACTTGGGTATCTTTCAAAACATACACCCCATGAAAGAAGTACAATAAATAATTGATGTAAATACTCATGAAGGAAAGTATATTAAACAAATAGTAGAATAATGGCAGTACACACACCACTAAAAGGAAATTGTGGCAAATGTAGCATTAATCTCACAAGAATAAATGTGAGATGAAAAATCCCTTACGAAAACTCGGCAGCCTAACGACGCCACATAAAACTTCCAAAAATGGATTGATGAGATCAAATAGGGTATCTCATCACATTACAAAAAAATGTACAGAAACATTAATATGAAAGAACATCCCCCATCATAACAAATAGTAGCTTAAAAGAAGTGACATAAAGGGGAGTACTTAAAGGGAAAGAGAGAGGTTAGATCTCTTACGAAAATTCAGCAGCCTAACGGCGCCACTCGAAACTTCCAAAATGGATTAATGAGAGAGAATAGGGTCTCTCATCATATGAACATAAAAATTACAGTAATAGTGATATAAAAAAAACATCCCAATAACAAGAAATATGATCTTAGATGGAATGACATAAAAGAGTGTACTTAAAAAGAAAGAGAGGTGTAGGATCCCTTACCTCGGGTCCGACTTGACTCGATCGTTCTTTAATCTCCTGAATAATAAACTTGAGTTAATTTATACTTCCTTAAGAACCTTTTTAAAGTTCATTATTCCTTTTATATCACTTATTACCTTGTTATAAACATTATTTAATCATTTATGTTAATCATGTTTGTTTTGTCGATATTTGGTTCTTAAGTCGAAAGTGGACTTCTTACAATTACATGTTGTTCATGTGGTCAAAGGTTCTTCATATCCAAAAATGAAATTCCTGATTTGGATATCATATATATCTTATATATCCAGCATATACATGTATTTATATAATCACATAATCATTTAGAGGAAAGAAATGAAATGCACCGTTCATGGAGACGGTAAGCCGTACGTACGCATGAACACTACTTTCATTTCTATGTCGTATTAATGGAATTAAAACTATATGAGAGGTATGTATATTTTAATTCCAGAATTATATTAATCATTTAGATGTATCATACATCATATATATCCATTATATTTATGTACTTATAATAGTACATTAAATTTGGGGATAAGAAATGAAATGCACCGTTCATGGAGACGGTAAGCCGTACGTATGCATGAACGCTACTTTAATTTCTATCTCATACATTAATGGAAAGAAATAATAATGATATAGAGGTAAATAATAATTCCAGTATAACATAATATATAATAACATTAAATCCATCCATTATACGTCCCACGTATGGCATTAACGAATCACATCACTTTGAGGGGGCGGTAGTCCGCACTTCCTAAAATGAAGATATCGCGTATACCCATAATGGAAGCCATAAATGTAAGACACAAATGAAAAATAAAGAAGCATAAGTAAAACATAAACATATTATATATCATACATAAAAATAGTGACATCATAATGGCCACCTTTGAAGGTGTTAAATGAGTATTGAACAATCAGTGTTTCGGGAGGCAGAATTTCGCCATCCACGGAAACCGTATGTTCTTTAACCATTTGATGTAGTTGTGTGAGAGTGTAGCTATAATAAATCTTATAAAAAAATCCTAGTATATTTAAGATACTGGTTTTGTTACAAAAGAAGTAAATAAAAAGAGTTTAGGGGGTTGGAGAAACAAAATAAAACAAATGAACAAGAGAGAATGAATTACCTTTAAAAGTGTAACTCCTTTTGATTTGAGACTAAAGGCTTCCTTTGAAAGGATTCTGCCCAAATGGAATCCTCTAGGATGAGGAGAGGGGTGTGGAGAAAGTAAATGGGAAGGGTTTGGCCGAGCCAAAGGCTTGAGGAGTGTGTGAAATGAGGTAGAGGTGGGGGCCTTTTATAAGAGGAGAGGAGGGGCACTTTTGGAAAGTAAAGGAATATTACTTTATTTGAAAATGTTTTTCGGTTTTAAAAGGTCCCACATTGATATAATTCGTGGATAAGGTGATAAGGGTTCTAAATCCACTCATCTAATTGGTTTTGGACATGTGTAGTTCATATATGTTTCATTATCATTCTATTTTATTTAAATCGTCAAATAATGATGTCATCGCTGCATCAATATTATGTCATAAATAATTTAATTTATGTAATGTCTAAAAATTATACAAAAAATACTATGATATAGTAAATCTTTTTATCTTTCCAATTACTATTTATAATCAAAAATCTGATCTTTATAACCCCATATAAAAATTGTTTTCGTAAAACATATTATGTTTGTGTCATTTTTACTTTTACATTAAATAAAAAGTTATTTATGTCATTTCCCAACCAAAGTGGCTCCATGGGGTCCCCAAGTTGACCCATGGATTCTCTTCGTCGGCCATGACACAACCAATAAGGTTGGGACATGTGTCTAGGTCATTTTATATTATTAAAGCATTATTTATACCTTAAACTACCCTAATTACCACTAATCGCGATTAGGAACTTAATAAGTTACTATTCACCAAAAAATTATTTTTATCCCATTGAACCAAATTTTACAACTTAATGACAACAATGTATGTCGGATTTTTTAAATTCAAAACACATAAGTGGTAAAATTTCATTTAAACAAAAAATCAGCTTTTATAAGTACCACTTAGTGGTTTCACTATTCATCAAAAATTGAAGTTTTTCAGAAAAATCCAAAAAATTCACCCTAAGCTATATTTGATATTCCGAATTCAAAAATGAAGTCCGTTTTACAAAATTCAAAACATATTAGTCACATTAATTAATTTAATAATTAATTCCCGATGTCAGAGCAAATAGCGTGATTTTGTGAAACAATAAGTATCAAAAGATTGACACTAGGTTAAGTCCGATTTCAAAGTGAAATTGATTCCAACGACCCCTATTGGATTTAATGGTAAAAATATTTTCTAATTTCACTTTAAAACCAATTAAAACGATAATCTAATCATATAAATAAATTATATTAAATAGAGGTTTTGAATTAAAATACAACATTTTACACTATTCATTAAAAAAATGAACTTTATCAGAAAAATACCAAAAATTTACACAAAGTAAAATTTAATGTCCCGATTCTAAAGAAGAGTTGTATTTGGTCCAAAAGAATTTATAAGAGTGATCAAAACTATATTTAATGACAGTTCACCATCAAAAGGCGATAAGTGAATCTTTAGTGAAAACAAGGGCATATACGCCTAAAATTGAATTCTTTCTGTATTTTAAGCCTTTATCATTTATTGGATAAATGTAAAAACATTTAAAAACATATATAATCATATTTTAGTTATTTATATCCATTCCCGCCAATACAACGGCTACATGTTAACTACCATTTAAAATAATATTATTTTATTATTAGAGTGGAACGTAAGATTCCCAAGAAACTCGTTGTTGTGTGTTGGGTACGCCATCGAGAATAGCATCCCATTTAAAGTAATATTAATATTTGATTCACAAATATGGATAAATATGAAAATGTCATATTCTTTATTTACCTGGGGTGTTACATGTCATGTACTGGGCTATTGTCAGGCTTCCCTCTAATAAGTGCAGTATCTCTTGAATACGCACAGACCATAGTGTTACTGGAATGAACTCTACCCAAATTAGGCTCTTGATTTCCATTCATGCAAGGGTTTACTCTTCGTGTAACTGGATCGTCAAGATCCACCATGTCTTTGCAATGCTCTAAAATAGTGTAGTAACTATGGTCATAATTTGCCCTGTTGTTGTCAAAACATGGAGGAATACTTTAGCCAGACCCTCTAGGAATTCCCTAGTTTCTTGGGGATATGTATCACCTCGAATCCTAGGAGGCCTCTGCCACTAGAACACATGAAACACACTCAGTTGGGGTTCACATTCTACTAGTGGGCCTGGTTGGAAAAGCTAACCAATGGGTAGTGGTGCTACCGACGCACCACACAAAGGTTCCATCACTGTAAGAGATCCATGCACCGAAGCCTCTTCAATATGTAGGCTGCCATTGTGTACTCTCAATGGAATTTGGGATAGCTCTTTATTTGAAGGAATCCTAAAAGGAAATAGGTGTTCCGTAGTAAATAAGTTATACCTGGTGAGCCAACTCAAAAGAGATCAAAATTATAACATTTGTAAAACACTTCAATATGTGTTTTCATGCAACAAGTTGGAAATATGAATTCATTGTCCTAGTGTATGGATATGTCGGACACCACACCAACACTAGACTATCCAAACAGAAAAACACACTAAAAATCCACTATTTCTCCACTAGAAAGATTAGTGTCTGAATTATTTGGTAGAACCGACTCCTCTGATTCAACATTATCATGACCCGTCCCCTGGGGCCCATGTCGTGACTACCCCAAGACCACCATGCATGGGCCAGGGGTTGGTGAATACCAATAAAAAGGAGTATCCCTAAAATGGGAAGGAATTGCCTTTAAATAAGTACATTCACAACACCAATGAACACAACAAGATGCAACCACAATATAAAACTATAGTAGTACAAATGTGTACTGAATTCAAAGAGGCTAGAATACATGCCCAATATAATGATACAATACAATAAAAATTTGAAAACAACACCTGTGAAAGTCTTCCATAGATCCTACAGGAAGGGTAGGTATAACCCATATCCACATCTCTCTAGGTCAACCAATCACCTCCATGTACCTCTTGGTCCTGACTCGTAAAGAACCAGTCGGGCTGCTCGTTGTATGTACAAGACACAACAAGGTGTTGGAAAATCCCGTGAAGGGGTGAGTATAATAAATCCCAATAGGTTCTTTGAGACCTCAAATGGTATCTCATATTAAAACAAATTAAGACAAAAAAATTATCTTAGTCATAACGAAAAAATGAAAAAGACTCAGCTCAAACATGTTATATCTTATGTATAGATGTTCAGATGATTAGTCATAATGCTTTATCATCTTATTCTATTAATAGTACATTGATGATGACTCGTATAGGATCATTAGGTACTAACCCTTGAAGTCCCACATAGGATCTGACCATCCTACAATCGATAGGTATTAACCCCCACAACCCACATAGGATCAGTAGGTACTAACCCCTACTGACTAACATAGGATTGGTATGTGCTGACCTAGAGAGGATCACTGAGCACTGACCCACATAGGATCTGACCCATGCAGGATCTTTATGCATTGACCCACACAGGTTCGCTAAGTGATGAGCCACATATGATTGGTATATGATGAACCACAGAGGATCGTTGAGTGCTAACCCACACAGGATTAGACCAACATAGGATCAGTGATGACCAACACATGATCTCTAGGTTCTAACCCACACAGTATCGCTTGGTTCTGATCCACACAAGATCACTAGGTACTGACCTCTTCATGATCTTCCTCCAATCTCCACCTCACAACAACCAATTGGATTCTCTTACAAAACGAGCTTGATTCCAGGAGAATCCTCCCCTCAAGACATTGGTCGTATTTCAACCGACACGATGTCCCACAAAAATTTATCCCGATAATATTCCATTCATAAGGGTTACAACGCAAAAGACAGTACATCATCCAGATGTCAGGTCTGTATTTTATGGGAATTTTAGTGCGGGGGCCCCGGTTGGATATGGATACGATCCAACCTGGCCACACTCCAAAATTATTAGAAACACAATTGGATTATTTCAAAATAACCCTCTCATTCACAAGATTCCATCTCCATAGAAGTTTTTTCAAACATAAGTCTAGTTTGTGAAATATGTACTTTTTATGAATATCTGGGCCAAAAAGTGTCCGGGTCCAGTCCAGCCGGGTCGGACCGAACTGACCTGATCCAGGTCTGTCCTGGACCCGACCCAAAATGGCTAGGATGTCCTGAGTGGGTTGGGCCATAGCTAGGTTTGCTGGGCCGCAAACTAGCTCGGCCTGCCTCATCTCGGGGTGGCCCACCGGGTAGTCCCTTAGCTGGGCAACCCATGCGGAGGGTGGGGTGGTCACTCCCCCTTCCCAAACGGCTGAAAAATATCAGGCTTTTGAAACTATACCACCACATGGTGCTGCCTGCCTGCTAGCGGGATCCATGGGGCATGGGTCCCCTTCACCTCCATAGCAGCTTCGAAGTCGTGACCTCCTCCCCACGGCATGGGATGACGCACCGCCTTCCACCAATGTGGTCGTCGGAGAGTAGGCCGCCCTACTTCCATTTCTACTAGATGTGGTGTCTCCCCTCAACAGTGCGCAACGGTGTGCCACTCGCTGCCACCGTGGCCGGCCGATGCCTGCCACCGTTGGATCCTCCACGGGCCACTAGGTGAGCATTGGGGGTCCCTTATCCCTTCCAAATATGGCTACGGGCCTCTCTTGTTTCATCCATCACTACATGGATCTCATATTTAGGTTTTTGCGAAGTTGGAAATTTATCCTCGAAGAGCGAGGCAAATACTAGAGCAGAGGAGGGTTCAGACCCTGTTCATTTATCTCGCGCCCTCCATGTTAGCATTATAACATGCATGAGAAATTAATTCATCATAGATAATCTATAACCCATTAAATACTTTATCGATTCATCATTGTTTTTCAGAACGAGAAAAATAACAATTCACTTGAATTAAAACACAGACCCGTACCTCAGAATCAGTGTTGGTGTCATTGTTATGTAAGAATAATACATGCATGATGAACCGGTCTACTTTCATCAATCCTAGATCGATTCTTCCAATGAAGTCTTTCATGCATCTGTTCTTTGTTTGTGGAAGATGTCATAGTACTTCACCAGAGGTTCCTCAAAGCCGTGTAAACAACCCAAACCCGAGCCTCATTTATATAGAGGGAAAAATGTGATTATGCAGCAAGAGATTAATGAGTTTAATTAATGAATGGACCTCTTAATCTCTCGATGGTGTGTTTACAAAAATTGTGAGTTAAGCCACAAAATAGCATGACAACATATTAGTCCAACCACCACTACTCATCCATTGGTAGAATAATAAAATATCATTTTTATCTAATTTTATTATTTATTAAAAAATTTGAAAAATAACTTTTTCTCTAAATTGACTATGGACAATGTTAATAATCTCTTAAGAAAATCCATGTGTTATAGATTCAATGCTGCCCAAAAAATTTTAATCAGAGAACCAGTTCATATGATAGAAAGTGACTCCCGCACGTTTACTGAATGTACTATAAAAATTTTCAGAAATCCATTCCAGGCACCCTGGGCCTTGGAATCAAGCACCGTGAATTTTCACAGCCTCATAATAATCCCAAATTATTTTAAAAATTATATATATGGATTTTACAGGAAATTATAAGATATGTATATTTGGAACTCCCTCATACTATATATTTTGTCAGTACTCTATATACATGTGATTAACTCCCCCTTCAGCAAGCTCCAATGGGGAGTGAGTCCAACACATGTTTTTTTGGATTCCTCGTCTGTGGAGCATGGTAAAAAAGAATGGGCCCCTCCTCACTGATTATTTATATGGTATGATGATGAGTGGGTAGAAGATATTGGATCACATGATTTGTAGAAAAATGATATGTACTAGGCCCCACCACAAAAATGATCTTATAATTTGGAATGATGCTTGGATTATTAGGTTGGCCTTTGGTGATGTTGGTTAATTCGTCATTGTTAGATGCCTGGTAGAAATAGATGTCCACTTTCTCTCTCTTTTGGAGTAATTTATTAGAGTATCATGGTTATTATTGTCTTGGTATTCCTCCCATGTTATGATAAACATTCATTCATTAAGATTTGTTATCTACTCGCCCATGGTTATTTAATATTATTGATTTCATGGTGTCCAATAGGTTATGTATATTCTCGAAGTTGAAGGTATTTTTCCTACATGTATTATGTCTTATGTTGATGAAATGCATATTATAAGTGTCATTAATGGATCTATTATCAATATATGTTAATAATACATGGTTACACTAACTATTTTTAGGGGTCCTACTCTAGAATCACTAGTCATGACCTCCCCTCCTATAATCATTATAGTTATTTTCAGTTCATGTATCCACCTTTACCTCTTATTGGGCATACATTTTTTCTTCTTTATATCATTTTTATTATATTTTCTTACTATTTTTTCGAAGATGTAATTTCATCCATGTTTTCACTGTAGATTGTATAGTACTTTATAATTAAATGCACATTTTCATTGATATATATGGGTGTGTGTGAACAAATAAATTAATAAAAGGACGCCAATTTCATTTATTCATGGTCAAAACTTCTTCCGAACACTAGTTTATTTGATGAAAAATTGGGGTTTTGACGGATTGGTCTTCCACTAATTAAAAAATCCCTATTGGTTTGGGTTATTACAACCCCCTATAAGAGACTTTCCCCTTTGATACAAATTTCACCCATTCTAATAGACCCCAAATGTATATGTAAAACTACGATGTGAAACAAAAAACATAAAAAATCATGGAATACAATTTTCTATGAAATCTGTAATATGGTATGGACTCCCATACTCAAGTTTAGAAAATATTAACCATGATTAATCACCACTTTAATAGAGGATACCACTCTAGTTTCATGAAATCATCCTATGTTTTTATATAAGGGTTTCATAATGACGAACCAAAGAGAATCATGGTTCTAGGGATATGATATGGTTAGAAAAATTAGTAGGAGTACATCAAAATGAAAGGATCCTATGATGCCTACGAAATGAGTGGGGGACCAAAAATAACAGTAGGGAATGAAAATTACATTCAAGATCATATGACAATCATGGACGAGTATAGAAGATGAAAAGGGGGAACATAGTGGAAAATAGGATGTTTCCCGTTAAAAATAGTCTAGAGTACTTTCATAGTGTGAATGGTATATTCATTCCATGAATGTTGAATAACCCTATATAACTAGCCTATTTTCTCACATCATTACACCACGTGTCACACTTATAAATGTATCTTCAAATTCTAGGTCAACTGTAGGTCACTAATGGTCCTCCGAAACATGCTCTCAAACCACCCTAACACCTCATGTTGTCCAAAACACTATATTATCACATCTAAAGAAAAAAGTTAAAATAGCATGACTCAAAAAATTGTTGTTTTCAAATAAACAAAATTTAAATCATTCATATTTAATAAAAAAATACAATTTGTAGACTCATTTTGTAAAATTTAATCCAAAAACATTTTAGAAGTCACCATGAAATCATACAAAATAAGTAAATTATTTTATTTCTATTAATTGACAAACACATAATTTATTTTTATATGGATTTGGAAATATCATCAATATCACTAGGTAATTTAAGGATAAAATTGGTATAGATAAGAAACTTATATATCCATCAATCCATAAACCATAAATACCCATAAAAAGACATATACTCAATGAGGCTCAAGTTATTCAAACTATAGATTCCCTAACTCAAAACAAAGTGAATTTAATAATGTACATGCTTCAAGAATATCATCCATGAAAATTCATGGATGTAATAAATGTTCATAAATAAAAAGTACTACTTTAATATTTTCGATCATCAAAGAGTATCTTCTAGTAAAAATATGAAATTAAAAAATCAATTCTGTAGTAAAATAAATATTCATAATTCCATAATTATAATATAAATTAATTTTGTAGATTTTATCATAGAAAATAACAAAATATTATAAAAAAATAAATATGATGATTCAAAATATATCATTATAAATAAATTAAGAAAAAACTCAATAATATAATTTAATTAATAAATAATTAAAAAATTATATAGTAAATTAGTATCCTGTGGTAAGATATAATTATTTTATAAAAAATCTTAATAGAGGCTAACCTTGTTGTCAACCTAAACAGATTTCTTTCTTAACAATTATTTTTCACTGTCAATAGTAAAAAAAATATAGTAAATAATATCAACAATATAGATAAATAATTCTTTATTTCCGATTTTTTTATCTAAAAATTAAATCAATAGTCTTGTAATTAATTTTATCGATTAAATAAATCATATAATGAATAAATAATTAAAATGTATGAATATTAAATATAATGATTCAAATCTGTTTCAAATGGTTAAAGAAACATTTCATGGAGGGTTCTCATGGAATATTTAAATTTTATTGTTAAATAATTACTAAATGTTATAATAATGACACCATTATACTGTTACCATATTAAATTTTTAATAATTTATTTATAGGATTTGAATTTATATCTTTATTGATGCATGCTTTTAATTTATACATTTACATGCTGATATCATGTAAATATAAATAATGTGGTAAATTTAATAAAATAGATGGAGAAAAGAGTATGAACTATAATTAATAAATCTTGTCTATCAATTTTTTTATGAAATTTTTTAGGTTTATAAATTATATCAATTATATAAGTTAAAGTATACAACATTAAAATTAAATTTATATTTTTCATCATTAATTTCTACAATGAAACATATGGGTTTGGTTAACTTCACATAATTTACTAATTCACACATGTTTTGAATCAGAAATATATATCCCTCCCATTCTTCTAAATTCAATGAAATAAAATTATGAACATTATTTTAATATAAATAAATTTACAATTTATCATTTAAGATAACCAACTAATAATATTTCATGTTAATAAATATTATAATTTTTTTATTTTATATGAATAATTATTTAAAAAATAATTAAAATTAATCAACAAATCATAAAAATGCATTCATAATCATGAATGGATTCAAAAAATGCTTTTATTTTTATGGAAATAAAAATAATTTAATAATTCTTTATTAACAGTGAAATAATATTTGTATAATACATTAAACTATCATGTTTAGTCCCTAAAATGGTTTTATGGGTTTTTTCATTACCATGAATTAAAATTTAAAGAATTAAAATTTTAAGGACGTATTAAAAAAATCAAGCATCATATCATGTCATGTGTATTTTAGAATAATATAATACAAGCATGAATTAATTAATTTTAATTAAATATTACATAATTATTAAGACTATATCATATAAATATTGTATTTCATAAAGAGATCCAAAAATGATAAAAATAAATTTGTATTTTTAACAAAAACATCACCTATGACATTGAATATTGAACTATCAATAAATTATTACCTCATAATATTTAAATTTTTTTCATAAAAACTCAATGTTTTCTATCATGGTCCCTCAATTCGTTTATATCGGTCCATAATAATTCATCTTAGTCGGTCTCCATGACCTTAAGAGTTTTGTAATCATTATAAATGGGCCCTAACTGTATATGATCTTTCAACTTTTCAAATTTACCCAATGGATAGGATAAATGATATTTTTTTCTAATCAATCCAATGAAATCATCAATTTTCCACAACAAAAAATTACAATATATCACCCAACTGAAATATATAATACAAAATCTTCATGTCCCATCATCATTGGAACCACTTCCATCTTGGTTTTGATGAAATATGTTTCCCCTAGAGACACCATTCAATAATAAATTAGTTGTTGAATAGCATGATTAGTTTATTTATTTCTTATACATAGTATTATCCTCAAAAATTAAATGGAAAATAATGAATAACCATTAATAAAATAATTTTGTAATTAAATAAAATTATATAATAATATATAAAATTGAATAAATATAGGAATTATGAAATAATGTTTTAATAAAAACATTAAAAGAATGATCTATTAGACTCTAATCCAACTACCTAAACAACAACATCACATATATTAATAAAAATATATAAAAAACCAATAAATTTTAATTTAGAGAGAATATAGATATATATAATAGAATAATATTTCAGTAAAATTTTATATCACAATGAAATAAATTTATTAGGATATATATTAATGATACAAGTAAAAAATACATTGGTTGTTTAATTATAAGCATTAATCTGGTAAGCAAGAGTATATTATTACTATAAAAATTACACTTTACATAATTATTAATTTTAAATTCCCTGCTATTAACATCATATATTTGTAATGATTTCTTATCAATGGAATAAAAAAATTATATTGATTACAATCATATTAATATAGTAGAAACATGGATAGAAAAAATCATCACATGATTAGTCATAATAATCAATTATACATATCAACAATTTGAATAAAATAATGTTATCAAGTAAAAGAAGACCATATAACCACATCAATCATGTGATATCTATATTATCAAAAGCATCATAACATGAGGTAAATATTCAAAAGAACTACTCTAAAACTATATCATAAATCACATGATCATTTGAATCAAATCAAACAGTAAAAATAGGAATACCTGATTCTTCACATTTCCTTGCTATCAAAACCACCCAAAAACCACACCATTACCTAAATGAATCATTCTATATCCTTAGTCCATTATAACTGAAAACGTTACATAAATGTAATCCATTAAATATCAAGTAAAATTTACACATTTTATAACCATAATACATTACAACCTATTAATAGGTAAACATAACAAATCCTTGAACCACTTCTACAATCATTTGTACATACAAGTAATAACTATGATCCTTTACAAGTTAATACATTACAGTACCATATAAAAATGTAAAAGTAAGTCTATTAGAAAAAAATTATACCATAAAATATTAATTCAAGTAAATATAATAATATATATATACCAAATTTAAATGAAACATCACAACTCAAAAAAACAATCTGTTATAATGAAACATATGATATATTTTCAATTCAGATTAATATTTATCATTCATGAAATTTATATGAAATATAAAAACAAAATTCAGAAAAATATTTATCTGTATTTATTTATTGAGTTATATTATCACATTGAATGATAATTTCAATTAAGATAAACACATTTGATATAATAATAGCATAAAAACTCTCACATTACATTCATAATTAATTATTAACCAATTACTAATAGATTCATATAATAAAAAAATAATCATAAAATATATCCATAATTTCCAAGGATTAGCTTTGTTATGAAATACCAAACAACCAAGAGTCGTCTTAAACAAAACAAATCATTGTAATACTCATGGCATGTTTTTAAATCTTAACAAAGACATCATCAATTATAATGAATTAAATCCACATGACTAAATAAATATATTCTATTCTATTTGTGCATTAAATACATCACTGTAAAACATTATAGAATCAAAAAAATTAATGTCACATTTCTATGTATTCATACTCATTACTAAGATATATTAAACTACCTTAAATAAAAACCAGGATTTATATTTTTTTAATGACATAAAATATCATCCCCATTATCAAATTTTCAATATAGTGATATCTATTTAAAGAATATGCATATATTCATTGTAATTTAATAATGGTAATGTAATATAGAATTATAATCAACTACTCATAATTTTATTTCTAAAATTTAATTTCATTAAAAATTATATTTCTATAATACTAATCATTTATTTCTGATTTCACATATTAAAAATATGTGTAAATAAATAAATATAACATGATAATCATAAGAGTTGTGAAAATGGTATTTGATTAGGTGATTAATTACTAACAAAATTAGTGGGGACAATGAAAAAATAGAATACTAAAACTAAAAAATTTAGAAAAATAAATGTAGGAGTAATATAAAATCACCCCTAATCAACGTCAAAATAGGTCAAAAAATATTTTTTTAATAATTAACTGAAATGAAAACAACATATCAACCCATCCTAACTAACAATTTAATATCCACAAAGCGAGAGGAGAGAGTGAAAACATTCCATATCTAAATGAATATCTTGAACATGTATTTTATTAATGATTTAAAAAATAAATGAATTATGGATCTAGATATTCAATGAAAGATTTCCATTCTTGAAGAATTATTCTGACTCAAATCATTCATTTGAATAGGATAACTATAAATATTTTATGTTGACAACATAATCATTGTTTTTGATGGGATGTAAATTGACGGTTCTTGATCAAAATGTGAATTTTGGATGGTTTATAAATTATCAGGATATATAAATTTTAAATCATTAAAAAATGGTATAGAAATATATACTATTAATAATACATTTATTTCCCATTATTGTTCTATATTCATTACAAGTTTCAATAGAAATTGTTTATTCATTCAAAATTCGCAATACAAAACCTTACATATATGAAAATGATAGGGGATAAGATATATTATCATTATTTAATAATAATTAAATGATTCTTACAGTTATAATATTTATATAATATATCCACCATATCAATTTCACAAAATAAAGGTTCAATAAAATTATAGAATATACCCCATAAATTAAATAAATTAATTATAAATATTGAGTTATTTATGTCAACGTATTTATAAAAACAATTATAAGGATATCATGAATATAATTATTAATTATATAAATAAAACCTACTTTATTATTTTAATATGGCCCAGTTTTATATATCACTTAAAAATAAATTAAGAGATATTATATTTATATTGTAGTTGTAATTTTACTTATATATTTTACATTTTTTCACATTCTCCATTCATATTGTCACTCCAAATCCTCTTTTCACATTTTTTTCATTGTTTTGTGTCCATATTAAATTCCAATATCTTTTAAAATGAAAAACATGAATATTAAATAGGGAAAAAAATATTTCTCAAATTAGTTTTTTTTTGCATATTTTAATGAATAAATTATAATTTTAGAATATCTGTTTTTTAAATGTTTCTATTTTTTATATTTTTAAATTTTTATTTACATTAATAACAATTTAGGTTTAATCCTTATTCACATAATCCACATAATTTATTTTAAAAAATTTTATTTCTGAAATATTTAACGAACTAGTTAAAAAAATTAATTACATAGAAAATAATTAATTTTTTATTATAAATACTTCTAGGAAAAATCGACAATTTCAATTTAAACAATAAATAAAAAATTCTTATGGTTTGACATATTACATAAATTTACAAATTTCCGACTAAAACTTTTGATAAATAAAATAATATGAATTGTCTAATCTATGACAAAAAACTCCATGAAACACAAATAAATGGAAAATTTAAAAATTATGTAGTTAATAAATTTTTGCAGCATTCAAATTTATATCGAAAAAAATAAAAAATAATTTTCATAAAAATATAAATCCAATAATAATGAATAAAAAATTATTTCCAATTTTTTTCAAATAAATTATTATAATTTAAATATGAAAATATATTTTACATATAATATAATTTATTTAATTTATAATGATAAAAATATATAAAAAATGATTTTTTTTCCAATGAATATAATTTTTTAAATTTATGTGTTTTAATCATATCTTGAAATTTTATTTTTTAGTTAAATCTGAAGTATGAAAATTTTGAAATAAACTAAATAGCAAATATCTTTTCAATATTTTTAATATAATCTATCAAATATTTAATAAACATTTAATATATAATAAAATAGTAACACATTTTAAATAATATAAATCCTTAATCCATAAACACCAATGAAATGATAAAATAAGGTCCCATGGAAAGTAAAGTCATTAGAATTAATGTTGAGAACTATATGCATGAGGGGAAGAATAATTAAAAAGGGGAAATAGAAAAATAGAAAAAGATGTTATATAAAGAATATATCAAAATTACAATTATATTCACATAAGACATATTAGAATACATCAATAAGGGAAATGAGGTATATTTTTCCCATTAGATACTTATAGTATTTAAATAATGAATATCTTTATAAGGTTAATGATATTCAATAAAAAAATAAGTAAATTTTCATAGATTTAATGTTGGAAGAAACTTTATTAATTGTAATGAAAATTAATATATAATAAGATATCATTTCTTACAAGCTAGTTCAAGATAATCCTCCGTATATTATAAAAATATTATATTGATTATAAATATAGGTTATGTAGTATATTAGAACCATAAAAATGAATAATCTGTAACGACCTGAATTCGGAGCCACTCAACTGGTGCCCCGTACATGGTTCTCCACATGACCTCGAGCACGTTTCCCCAAAATCCATAGGCTGCCGAGTAGCATCGAGGGCCTTTGTGAATCCTTAGGGAAAATATTCCCTCATTCGGTAAGGTATACAAGCGAAAGGAAATAACAGTCAATAGAGGAAGCAGTAAAAAATATGCAATAACTGCAACTAAACAGCAGAAGCAATGAACATATAATAATAATGATAATGATGCAGCAGGTACAAGAGTCTAAGGAAAGCAGCAAACACAACCACGTGCTGAATTACAACTATGAAACAAAGTATGAAAAGTAAGAAGTAACTGTAGTAGCATCGCAAGCCTAAGCTCGGTCCAATGCTCTCCTACTCCAAACAGAAATCATGTACCTGAAGTAGAAGGGTCATTATCTTTATCCACAAATTCAACCATATAACTTTTTTGGGCTGAAAAAAAGGACTCAAATAGGGTGTGAGAATAATCCCAGTATACAACCACCACAAGATTTGTTCCCTACTGTTAGTGAGAAATATAGAAAATGAAATGACAATAAATGCAGCATAAAAACAAGAGTACACTAAGGTAAAAAAAACTTCCAAAATAAATTTACATTTATTATTCATTTAATTGAGTCATTTAATTATCAACCATGTAATCGAGAAAACTTCTCTATACTCATAAGGCATAGCACGTAACACAACAGGTATCCTAGGAGACAACCTAAACAACAAGTATTACAAAACACAATATTGTTCTTTGGATTGGTGGACTCATCATAACTAACCAAACATTATTCACACTAACTCTATGGGTATCTCATACTGGTAGACCACTCTAGTCAAATAATCATACAGAGGCATACACACTCTAGGAAGATCTCACTGTCAATTCCCCTACAGTCTTGTAACGATAGCAATAGACTCTCTGAGGACGCACTTATATATCGTTCCCCAAATAGTCTCGATACATAACTATGTACACTCTGAGGAAGCACAAAGTCAAATTCCCTAAGGTTTTGCGAATGATACTAATTTGAAAAGACTCCATAGGGAAGCCCTTAATCGTCAATTCCCCATTTAGTCTACCGCACCAGGTTCAGACATCCATGAGCAGTCCCGTCATGTGTAAATGACTATCATCCGTCCTATGTAAGTTCAAAAAACTATTTGTATAATAGATACAATGAATAATAAGCATATAAACAGTGGGATATACATGCAATCAATTATATCAAGGCAGGAAATCAAAGCAACAAGGTCAGCCTCATAGGCAGCCTAAGCCAAACGGCGTTAAACAACCAAAATAAGGGAAACACCCATGGGTGATCCTCAAACATGTAAACACGAATATATCATTATCAATTAATCTTATGCTAAAAAGCAATCTAAGGAAATTAAACAATAGGACCAAAATACCTATCCTGTGATTTCCGAAATATGGGAATCTGACACTTTTGCACAAAAACTCAATGACATTCAACATAAGGCAACAAACCACCTATCACAAACATAAGAGATCAATATACATGAACCCCGGCCCATGAATCGGCCTAGAAAGGAGTAGATATGCAAAAAAATCTAAATTTATCCACCTATGACAACTCTCATAAGAGAAAGAATCAGGAAATGTGACCAAAGAAGAACTAATAACTCACTGTTGTGAATCTATTGCAACCGACGATGTTAGATTGAAGATAACAAGTGATGAATCCGCGGCTCAGATAAGATCTGGAGTTGTACCGTTGCTCTCGATCAAATAAGTTATTGAAGAAAACATTTTTGGGGTTAAGACGTGGCCACAGTCTATTTAACAAAAAAATGAAAGTACATGGCATGTACTTTTGGAGTACACAGTCTGTACTTGTCTTTTCTGTACTCCACATTAAGAGGCCTCCAAGTCACCCTTACATGGTCATGTGTGTGGCCATAACATGGCCAGCACACGACCTCGAGCGGCATTAAAGTACCCGGCATGTACTTATAATGAACAGAGCGTGTACTTCGAAAATTTCTAGATTCTCCTTTTTCCAAAAAGTTGCCAAAAAAGGAAAACATACCTGAAAAGAATATCTGAGTTCGTACATACTTCCACCCTTAATGATGTTTGTCCCCTAGTATCCCTAACAATGTGGCAAAGAAGAAACCTCGAACAAGTCTAGACACTGTGATCGCATATCGGTCGCCCTCTCCCAAGTCTCATCCAATACACGCCTGTGCTGCCATATCACCCATAGCATAGAAACAAACTGGCCACAGTGTGAATTTGCACTATAATCAATAATCCGGATAATATTCTACTCGATCAATGCATCATGCTCTACTTCAACCTCCACGGGTTGAAAAAGATGTGATGGGTTAGAGAAATATAATCGAAGTTGAGAAACATGGAAGACGCCGTGCATAGCCTATTAACTCTAAGGTAACTACAACCTATAAGAAAACAGCCCGACTCTCTCGAGAACCTCAAATGGCCCAACATATCTCGGTGAAAGCATACCTCGTCTCCTGGTGCTCTTGTGTCCCAACCTCAGGGTAACACGTAAGAAAACCTGATATCCAACTTTGAACTCCAAAGGTCATCTCCACTGATCAGCATAAGATTTATGTTGACATTGTGCAGTATCCATCCTTTTCTGAATCAACTCCACCTGTTTTGTGGTCTCCTGAACAAGAAGAGGTCTCAGCATAGTTGCCTATCCTGCCTCCAGCCAACAGAAGGGTGATCGGCACGACCTATCGTACAAAGCCTCGTAATGTGTCATCCGAATAGTTTCTTGAAAACTATTATTGTAGGAAAACACCACTAGAGGTACATGTATCTTGAAAGAACCTCCAAAATCAAGGACGCATGCTCGTAGCATGTCCTATAGCACATGAATTGTGTGCTATGATTGGCCATCTGTCTGTGGATGGTGGTTGTACTCAAAAGTACCTATATACCCAAAGCCTTCTATATCCCCTGCTAGAAATGCGACGTAAAGCCGGTGTCCCTATCGAAAATTATAGTACTCAGAAACCCATGCAAGTAAACAATCTCATGGATGTACAACCGTCCAAGCTCATCAAGATCGAAGGTCTCCTTAATCGGTAAGAAGTGAGCAACCTTCGTGAGCCTGTTAATGACAAACCACACCACGTCATTCACTCGAGGCAATCTCAGTAACCATGTCATGATGTGCATCACAACATCTTTCCACTTCCACACTCGAATGGGTAGCTTCTGTAAAACCCATGCGGGTCGCTGGTGCTCTACCTTCACCTATTGACAAGTGGAACACCTAATGACAAAACCCTCAACATATCTTTTCATACCTAGCCACCAATACTAGCGGTGTATATCACGATACATCTTGTTGACACCAGGATGAACTGCCCAAACTGAGGAATGAAAGTCTCGCATCATCTCCTCACGTATATCTGCTGGCACCCATACGCATCCCTAAAAATGAAAGATCTCTCCCTCGGCTACGGTCTATCCAGGAAGAGGGTCCTCTCCTAACATGATTTCTTGTAGAACTAGGCCTTCAGAATCTGATAGTTGCTTCATTGAAACTCATTAAAGATGAGTAAAGGTGACAGAAGAAGAAGAAAGAAATGTCTGACCCTGTCTATTGTGCAACTCCAAATGCATTTCAGAGAACATAGCCACAAGCTACAACTCACTGCTGACCTCCTGAACTGCATGTATCTATGTCCTCTTTCTCAGTGTGTCTGCCACAACATTTCCCTTCCCAGGAGTAGAACCATGCTCGAAATCGAATGACTGTAGGTACTCAACCCAACTCCGCTATCTCAGATTCAAGTCACGCTACATGAAGATATACTTGAGGCTCTTGTGGTCAGTATATACCACAAAATTATCTCCCATAAGATAATATCTCCAACAACGCAATGCGTGAACAACTGCAACCAACTCTAGGTGATGCGTGGGATAGTTCCTCTCATGTGGCCTCAACTGCCGATATCAATAAGCAATGACACGATCCTCCTGCATAAGAACTACTCCAAGCCGGATGCATCATAGAAAACTGTATAACCCTTCCCTGGCTCTGGAAAAACAAGAATCGGTGCTGATGTCAATCTTCCCTTCAGCTCTTGAAAGGCTGAAACATAGTCTTCTGACCAGACATACTTTACCCCTTCTTAGTGAAGACCCTAAATGGCTCTTATAAGTGTGAGAAGTTCTGTATAAACCGTCATTAGTAACCATATATCCCTACGAAACATTGTACCTCAAAAAAATTATTTTGCTGCTCCCAGGTAACTACTACTATCACCTTCTCTGGGCCTACTGATAATCCGGTCTCTAAAATGACATGACCCAGGAAGTGAATCTCGTCCATCGAAAAGTGTCACTTTGAGATATTATCATATAACTGATTCTCCCTTATTGTGCTCGAAATGATCTCAAGATGGGCATCATGGTTGTCTCGAGTGTGAGAGTACACCAAGATATCGTCCAAGAAATCCACCATGAATGAATCCATGTAAGGATGGAAAACTCTATTCATCAGTGACCTGAAAACTGCTGCTGCGTTTGTGAGACCAAATGGAATAACCAAATACCCATACAGACCATACCTGGTCCGAATGGCTGGAAGTGGTATATCAGATGGTCTAACACAGAACTGATGATATCCAGATCTCAAGTCGATTTTTGATAACACTCTGGCTCCTCATTACTGATCAAAGAGATCATCTATCTATGGAAATGGATATCGCTTATTGACCATCAACTGGTTTATCTTCTGATAATCCACACAAATTGGTAATGTTTCATCCACCTTCCCCGCAAATAGAACAGGCGAACCCCAAGGAGATGTACTGGGTCGTATAAAACCCTTTGCTTGCAACTCCTCCAACATCTTTTTGAGCTACTTTAAATCAGGTGTATCCATCCTATAATAAGGTATGGATACTGGTGCTCCTCATCAAACAATCTCAATAGAGAAGTCTACCTCTCGCTCCGGATGAAAACCTGAAAATTTTTCTAGAAAAACATCCCTAAATTGATCCACCACTAGAGGAAAGTATAACTGAGAAGTCCCCTTGTAATCTATATATAAGCTAGCAATCTTGTCTATAACACCACCCAACCCACGATGCTATGGTCCATCTCTGCTCACCTAGACATTCCATTCACCCTTGTGAAGAAAAGATCCACCGTCCAGTTTTGTGAAACTAACCCTATGATAATAGTAATCGATAAAGGCCTGGAAGGGAACTAACCAATCCATCCCAAGAATGAAATAATATCTTGTCATCTCCAAAACAAAGAGATTCCATGAAAAATGACACCCGTCAACCTCAAGGGGGAAGTCTAAGAACTGACGCATGCTACCAAATCTAACTCCCAAGGGAGTTTCTACCGTCATCATATCCTCAGAAGTATAAACAATAAGTCTAAGACTTTCCAAAGTATTCATAGAAATAATGCTTTGAGATGCTCATGTATCAAAATTTTTAGAGGATAAACCTAAGTCTACTAATATTGTACCTCGAACTGAAGATTTTCCGGGATCCTGCTCTAGATGAATCTTCTCTACCGCAAATGTCTGGCCTACACCGCGGCACTGTGTAGCAGCCTGATATCCCTGAGCTAACCCTCCATGAGCCTGAACACTGTGTCTATGGCTTCTACCCTGGCATGAAGAACCTAAATAACTCCATCCACCATTTTTCTACAAGACTTGTAATCATGCTCCTGTACGCAGAGTCAAAACTGATCCTCCTTCACTAGCCACTGGAAGGAGAACCTTGCAGAAATGTTAAAGATGACCCATATTTCTGCAAGATCGGCACTTCACTAGGTGTCTTGGGAACTAAGGATTCTTATGAACACTTTTTCCACACTTATTTAACACCACATGGTTTCCAGAAAAAAGATCTCGTCTTACAAAAGAAATACCTCGCCTCCTCAGGTCACCTCATGTTGACTCTCGGTGGCACTTCTTAATGTCTATCTGAAATGAATCAAACCTGGGTGCAGAACAACCCTGGTCCATAGCTCGAGTCTCCCTTAGATTTATCTCCGTAATAAGCACCTTGTTGACTATTAGAGCAATATAAGTCAACTGAAAGACATTCACTTGTGATCTGATGTCTGGACTGAGGCCTTATTCATACTTCCTTGCTAAAAATATATTTTCATTCCCTTCAACAGGATTGAAACACTGTAACTATGTGAAGTGAGAGGAATAATCCATAACTGTGAGAGGACCCTTCTGTAGGTTCATAAACTCTTTGGCTCTGTCATCCCTCAGCATTGATGGGTAGAAGTAGTCATAGAACGTACGCTGAAACTCATCCAAAGCCATAGCATGTTGGCGCCCTACCTGCGAAACCACATCTCACCATCTCTTAGTGGTATCTCACATCATATAAGTTGCGAGCTTCACTCTCCTCTCTGGAGGTGTCTCTAGGTGCTCAAAGATGGATAGCATGGCTTCTAGCCATGACTCCACAGCATGTGGTCCTCCATCCCCTGTGAACCTGGGAGGATGTTGCTGCTTAAAAACCCACGTCAGGTTAGCCATAGACATGGCAGGATGCTGAGCTCCCTGGAAGGTATGCATGAATATCATGAAACACTCTCTGAACTAAGCATTAGCACCAGTGTCTGGATTAACTGTAGGTTCCATGTCCATAACGATAGGCAGAACTACAGGTAGTCCCTGATCAGCCATATCAGGTGTACGGTCACTGTCTGGTTCCAGACGGACAACGGGAGGACGTCTTAGTGCCATGACACTACAAGGTCAAAATCACACTATAGATCAAATTACCCAGAACTTAAAAGTATGAGTGTAATATTGGAATAGGGGAAATAAGCATTCAAAAGAAAACATGACTACATGGCGTGTATAAAGACTACATGACGTGTTCCATTAAGTCGTTTACATGGGCGTGTACTCCTACTTAACTGGTCGTGTAACACCCAAAAAACACGGAGTGTTGTCCCAACACACGACGTGTTCTTGAATTCACATCCCTTCCCAAGTCCTTCTACATTATTAATCCACACGGCTTTCCAAAGACAAAACTACAATTTGTTTTCAAGTTATACACGACATGTACGTAACAAGGTTCACTTGGCCTATGTTGTTAGTGGCATGACATGTGTGCCCAGGTTAAACTACATGGTGGGTTCCAGGAGGACACAGAGTGTACTAAGAAGTCCTAGAAAACTGTGTGGTTAGCTACATGGCTGACTAAACGGCTGAAACTACACTGCGTGTTTCATGTGGACACACCGTGTATGAGAAAAGATAACACCAACCCGTGTTGTTCGTGACACGGCCTGGTACCTAGATCAAACTAAACGGTGTGTATAATTTAGACATGACATGTATGTGAAAAGATAACACAACCCGTGTTGTTCGTGACATGGCCGGGGTACTTATCTCATACTACACAGCGTGCTAAACTAGTACACGACATGTTCCTAAAAGATTTTTCACAACCCAGTGTCCTAGATCCCATGGTCAGTGACATGGAAATAGACTACACAGCATGCAACCATAATGTACACATCGTGTATTCTGAGTTTTTCCAGATAGTAGCCTTAGAAACTACTTCGGAGTCTAGAAAACATAGAAAACCAGCGTTAGGGATCCAAAATCTAATTCCTGAGGGCCTATACTCCCCGCAAATCAAAGATTGGCATCATAACAATTCATATAACAAGTAAACTATATAACAAACTCATGATCCAACAAATTCCAATCCTCTAGGGCCCATAACACCTCTAAGAACAAGGTTTGACATCCATGATAATGATGCATTAAACAAACGATACCCTATCAACATAGCAGGTATTCTATCACAGAAGCTATCACAACAGCATGCATAGTGTATCACAATTTCTATCACAACGGCATGCAATTTCTAATGGAATTTAGATGGCATGGAAAAATGAATGACATGTGATTTTCTAAAATGTGCCTATATGATGCATGAGATGGCATACCCTCATCTCATCGGGTTGCAAAAAAACAAAACCACAATCATATAAATAATAACAACACAAAAAAAGTGCACCACCCAATGGTGAAATCAATTAAACTGTAACATTTGCACAACTGGAAAATTACAATATTCAAGGTAACCAAGAATTTTTCCATTAGACAGGTTCTAGAACTTCCAGGCACAACTATTTACCATTTACCTATTCTGTCCTATCCCTGTCTAATGTCGCTAATCTGTGTGTCAACAGAAGGAAAAGCACATCCTCAGATACCACTTTGTAACAACCCAAATCGAGGGCCACTCAACTGGTGCCCCGTACACGGTTAGCCACATGACCTCATGTGTATTATCTCAAATGCCAGAGGCTGCAGACTACCAGTGAGGGCCTTGGCGAGTCATTGGGGGAAACTATGCCCTCATTTGGTAAGGTATACAAGGTAAAGGAAATAACAGTCAATAACAGAAGCAGTAAACAACATAAAATAACAGAAACTAAACAGCTGAAGCAATGAATATATAATAATGATGATAATGATGCCGCAGGTATCAAAGTATAAGGAATGCATCAAACACAACAATGTGCGGAAATACAACTGAGAAACAAAGTACGAAATGTAAGTAGTAACTCCAGCAGCCTCGCAAGCCTAATCTCGGTTCTATGCTCTCCAGCTCCAACCAGCAATCATGTACCTAAAGTAGAAGGGCCACAATACCTATCCACACATCCAACCATATAACCTATTTGGGCTGAAAAGCAGGACCAAAATAGGGTGTCAGACTAATCCAAATAGTAAACCACCACAAGATATGTGCCCTACTATTATTGAGCAATATATAAAAGGTAAAAGAAATAAATACAACACAAGAAACAAGAGTACTCTAAAATAAACAGTCCTACAAATCTCTATTTACATTTATTTATTAATATAATTCAGCCATTTAATTATCAACCATGTAATCTAGAAAACAACTCTATAATCCAAAGGCATAGTGCGTAACACAACATGTATCCCATCAGACTACCTAAACAAAAACCATTACAAAACCCAGGCTTGTTCTTTGGCTTGGTGGACTCGTCACAACCAACCAAACATTATTCACACTGAATCTCTGGGTGGCTCATACTAGCATACCCCTATAGTAAATTAATAATATAGAGGCACAGACACTCTGGGAAGATCTCACCATCAATTCCCCTATGGTCTTGCTATGATAGCTATAGACTCTATGAAGAAGCACTAACGTCTAATTCCCCCTGTATTCACAATACGTAACATAGGACACTCTAAGGATGCATAAAGTCAAATTCATGTAGTTCTTTCAAATGATACCAATTTTAAAAAACTATCTAGGGAGTCATGTAATCGTCAATCCCCCTTTAGTCTACCGTACTAGGTTCACACAGCCCTGAGTTGTCCCGTCGTGCGTAAACAACTGTTAGTAGCCCTAAGTAAGTTCAAAAATCTACTTGGATAATAGATACAATTCATCAAAAGAATATATATAGTAGTAAATACATGTAATCAATTATATCAAGGAAAGCAATCAAAGCAACAAGGTATGCCTCACAGGCAGCATAAGCCATACAACGATAAATAGCCAAAACAAGGGAAACACCCATGGGTGATCCTCAAACTTGTAAACAAGTGTATATCATTATCAATTAACCTTAAGCTAACAATAAATCTAATTCAATTAAACAATAGGACCAAAATACCTAACCTGAGATACCCGGAACATGGGAATCTGACACTTTTCCACAAAAACTCAAAGACATTCAACGTAAGGCAACAAACCACCTAACTCAATCCTATGAGATCGATATATTAGAACCTCCGCTCGTGAATTGGACTAGAATATAGTAGATCTGAAAAGCCTCAAAAATGTTCAACCTATGATAACTCTCATAAGAGAAAGAATTAGGAAACATGGCCAAAGAAGAACCAATAAATCACCGTTGAGATTTTATTGCAATAGACGGTGTTCGATTCGGATAACTGATGATGAATTGACGGCTCAGGAAAGATCCACTATTGTACCCTTGCTCTCGGTCGAAGAAGCCGGAGAAGAAGACATTTTTGGGGTTAAGATGTGACCCATGTCCATTTAATGAAAAAAAAGAATGTACACGGCATGTACTTTCCTTTTCTGTACTCCGCATTAAGCAGCCTCTAAGTAACCCTTACATGGCCGTGTGTATGGCCATGACACGACCAGGACACAACCTCGAGTGTCATCAAATTACATGAGGTGTACATATAAATTACACTACATATACTTAGAAAATCCCCAGATTCTCATCTTTTTCCAAAAAATGACCAAAAAAGGGAAAACATACCTAAAAAGAAGATCCGGGTTCTTACAGAATCTAGCTAGTATTTGTTGTGAAACTATATATCATTTCATTCCAACTGTATATGTTTGATTTCAATGTTATCTAATTAAATAATAAAATTTTGTTTCCAACAAGATATATTTCATTTCCACAAAATAGTCAAATATAAATTAAATAAATAAATTTAATTGGTTGATCCAAAAATGGAATTAAAAAAGGGTTCAACAATTCAGACATATTTTTAGTAAACACTATATTTTTCAAGGAGATGAATAATTTTTTCAAAAATAATATCTATATTACTATATTTACATTTATTTTTTTCATATGGGTCTCCAGTGGAGGTATCCAATTATGTTTCACTACTTGCCCACCACAAATATTCAATTTTTTTTCTCATATATTGTATTACATTTAATGAAGGTAATATTGAGAAAACCTTTTAATCAATTTAATGATTTTTGTGACAATGGGCTGTATATTTAGGTTATAAGGCATGTTATTTCCTAGCCATATCTCATATTTCTTTTATAGAACATTGATTAGTCATGGGAGGTATTTCATTTTTTGATGGACAATTTTTTGACACACTGACCAATAATTTTTTATCATATACATGTTAGTCACCAAATAATTCCTTTTTATGATTTTTATATACTGAATATTATAACATGAATATATATAAATGACCTTTAATATAAATAAAATTATCTTCCACAATCAATTATTTAATTCATATATTAATTTTATATATGTTTCATGAAAATCTAATAGTAAAATATATATATAATCATAATATAATGTGTTCCCTTTATTATAATTGAAAACCATATGTCGGGGATATAATTTTTGTATCATGTAATTTATTTCCACAAAATTTTGATTAACGGGAAATAGAAAACAATTTGAATCAATTTGGGAAAATATTCTTCTATATTAATGGTTTTAATAACATATGATCTTTTTTATTTTATAATGATTTCGTTAAAGAGTCATATAAAATTATAGAATGAAGAATTTATTAAAAAATTTCCAAATATTTAAAAAATTGAAATTTAGTTCCATATAAACAAACTAAAATCTATTTAGAGAAATAGTGGGGATAAAAATATATAACCCTAATGTGGGTTGATCGAACAAAATTATTGAATAATATGCGGGAGGAGAAAAATAATGGGATGAAAGTGGTGGAGGCCAAGGATGTCTCCCATTAAAATGAGTATACACTTATTTTGGTGTGATCTAGTATAAAAATATAATATTATAGTCCTGCTATGGTTCCCTTTAATTACCAATGTATGGATATCCTTACCGGGGAGGAACCCAACAAGCACTTTGGATTCTCATTCTTCATCCTTAAAGAAAATTTCATATAATGTACACATCATGATATGAGTAACCATTTCAACTTATTCCACTCAAAAATAGTTTCCTCTACCAAAGAAGACGTTGAAAACAAATATAACTAACCCTCTAAAATCTCACCATGGTCCTCCTCTCATTTCCCTGAACAATCATAATGTATTGACATTGATTTTCAAGCTTGAACTATATGGTTTCTACCTAGAAAACCCCAACTTATAGTTCCATTTCACTCTATCTACATTCAGTCCTACCCATGGAATATAACTATGGAACAATAATTTTGAATCCCCACCTTGGAGAACACCTCCAATCTCCACCACAATATATTTTACATGGAAATGAATTAAACAGATCTTGTAGAATATTTCCTCCCTCACCCTATTCAGTTCCTCCAATATGATGAAATAGACTGAATCAATGATCATATATTGGGAATTAATCTCAGTAATATTCTGGATTTCTCTATGAATCTGTTATTTATATAACTTTATAATGGAGTCAATATTACCATTAATTCCCATGTTGTGAATGAGAATAATCTGGATACCGAGCACCCAATCCCATCTAAAATAATATTCCAATCATATTCGTTTATTGGAAAACAACATCAGAAGTAGAGGGAAGACATTCGAACCTCCTCCCCCTATAATGTTGTCACATATAAGATGATATTTAAACCTCAACTACCATAACATGAAATACATATTTAATTAGGTAGCTTTTCACCAAGGAATAACTTCACATTCGTCATTGAAACTACTATCAAGAACTATCCCATAGAAAAATTAACCATTAATAGAACTATATGATGATAGAGAAAAAAATAATCCATCGAAATCATATGTTATAATATAGTTTTCAAATATACTCTTATGGTGATGGTGAAGAGGTGTGATGATAAAATTTGGGAACATACTTTCTTCCCTATGAGATATCTCTATAACTCAACATCACAAAAACAATAGAGGTATTCTATCCAAATTATCCATTGACATATTTATCTCTCCATATCCCAAAAATCATCGCACCTTATCTTTATATGTTTCACAGAGTTTGACCATGATCATTTGTAGAATATCATTATCCCCACACTTTTATCCCACAACCTTCAATCTTCACCATAAATGTTTCTCAATAATCTATATCAAAACCATTTACCTTCAACAATCTCCCAAGACAGTTTATCCTACATGGATTTCATGGTTTGGAAAACATAATGTATACTAATTCTTTCTTCATCAATTAGTTTTTTCATTGTATTCATAGATTCACAATGACAAATTCTGATCTATTTTTCATCCCATATGAATATTTTTATTGTTTTTACAAGTCACTCAATGGTCCCTTTGGATAATTAGTATCATAAATCACATGCATACTGATAGTGTTAGGGAAACTATTTACAAGAATTATAAGACCTATAAATGAGATACAATGACATTTCTAATTACATAATTGATTAAACATTCATTCAAATAAGAAATTCTTGATTCTTCTAATTGATATGGATGCATGTAGATAATACATAATAATATTATACCTTTTGATACCCATCATATTTTGTATAATAATGACATGAGATCCCACAAAATTGTCAGATATATACACATTGATCTTCCCTTGATTGATCTAATAACCACTTAGGTTACAATAACCTCAATAGTGTTACTCATCCCAATAATTGTTTTTTCTTCAACTTATGATTAAAATTATATCATCGGTATAAAATAGATGTGAAATACATTCCCAATTACCTAATTGATCATCTGTTTTTCCAGAGGAAGTTAATAGTGATTCTATACAGTTATAGATATTTTTATTGGGTTTATAACATAATAGAAAATATAACTTAGTGTATTAGTTCATAATATATTATATAAAGTGTTGGTCGGAGTGGACACTCAAGAGGGGGGTGAATTGATTTTCAATTAAAATTTCTATTAAAACATGGTCTAGTTAAAATCCCCCGATTTATAAAATAAGTTAAACTGTAGTGAATTTATACAGATTGTAAATGTTCACTTAGCTTCTCAAAGATTGATTAGGTCTCAGTTAGTTTAACCAGAAGATCAAACTAACTTTTGAAACAAATCTACTGATTTACAATTAGTGTAAACACTTCATAATCTAACTATCAAAGTAGCTTCAAAATAATTTTGTATTTTAAAGTAATAGCAGCGGAATAAATATAATATATGTCATATACATTAAACTTAGATAAAAGATGCACAGAAGATATAAAAAGAGGTTCAGTCTCAAGCTGAGACTTAGTCCTCTCAAATTTATAAAAATTTGATCCACACCCTGGATCGGGGTTAACAACAGTTTACAAAACTGTCCAGGCCACACAGGGACATCTACCACTGTTCTACGTGGGAAACAAAGCAAATACTAGGCCACACAAGGACCTCTTCCATAGTTGACGTGGGTAAACAAGTGATAAGAGATTTCGAGTGAGGATTTTGATATCCTCCAGTTCAGTGCAGGAGACAGTGTGTGTATATGAAATACATAGTACACCACACTGATCGAAAGTTAATAAATAAATTACGTATAGAAGATATATAATATTTTAGAAAGATCTAGGGATTATCAATGCAGCTCGAGACTCGTTGGATTCAACAGGAGTGCTTCTGAGTCCTTCTCTGGTTTTTCTGTTGAAAAACAGAGTGTCGTAGTTCAGCTTGTCTTCTACAGGAGTGAGAATGATCTCTTGATTGGTCGTGTGTTCTTCAGTGGTGTTGGATTGGATTCATAAGAGTTCTTTGAAATAATTACAATCTCTTTCATACTCAGAATTTTTATTCTCGTTCAACACAATGCTCTCTGGTGTATGCAAGTTCTTCTCGTTGTACATTCACACTTTCACGCCACTACTTGCACTTGTTGCCCGTGTACTGCATTTCAATCTTTCTTATATTCTACAAGCTCTGGCAGTAGGAATGACTCCCTTTTCATAGGTATGAGATACAGTTTCCTGTCAAGACAACAACTAGCATTAAATAACATTAATTGTATTAAAAACAACAAATATGACCGTTAGTATCACTTAAAAAAATATTGACAAAAGCTTAAAAACGATGTCACAGTGATCATGGAAACGATGTCTTCTTCACGGTGTCTGATCATGGTGAGTGGTCACAGTGTCTGGTCACGGTGTCTGGTCATGGTGTCTGGTCACGGTGAGTCCTTCACGGTGTCTGGTCACGGTGAGTGGTCACGGTGTCTGGTCAGGGTGAGTGGTCATGGTGTCTGGTCACGGTGTCTGGTCACAGTGAGACCTTCATGGTGTCTGGTCACGGTGAGTCCTTAATGGTGAGTCCATACTTAGACAAAAAAATCTGTATTTGGACTAAGACAGTGATATGTAGAATATGAGTTAAGGTTACTCATTAGAGATAATATATGAGAGAATTGTAATTATGCAAAAAACATGTAAAGAGTAATTAACATCCATAAGATTTTTTATCATAAAAACATGATATGAACCTATTGTTGAGTTTGAAGAGAATTAGCAAGATGTGCACTGAAGATCAAGATTAATTAACAGTAATGTGATTTGTGATTATTAAAACATGATTAACACATGAGGAGTCCAACAATATTCCCCTTTTTGATGATCACGGATCATATATAGGCATAATATAATAGATATGTAATATTAAAGATACTAGAATAGAATAAACATTATAGAACAGATACTTGTAGTTTTTCTCCCCCATTTATACTATTATAGAACTGATACTTGGAGGTTTTTCTCCCCCTTTTGGGATTATCAAAAAGTAGGGAAATGGAAATGAAACTCGGAAATTATCATTAAACAAAGCATTCATAATACAAAGTACATGAGAAGTACAAACTAGAAACAATAAATGACATCCCATCAAAATGAAAGACAGGCGGTAAACTTTTTAGGGATCCATTTTTGTCTTGCCTTTATCAGTAGCAGGAGCTGGTGCTGATGTAGAAGAAGACATAGAAGAGGTAGACAGTGAGGTTAAGGGTTGTCCTTCAATAACAGATGGAGCCAAAGTGGGAGAAGTAGAAGATCTAGGCTTAGGTTGGTCATGAATGACTGGCCGGATCTGAGAAAGGGCTTGTCTAACTCTCATGGTAGTAGATTATAAGGTAGGAAGTCTAGGTCTAAGGGGTGTACTAGCTGGATCAACTATAGCAGTACTCTTCACATGAAGATACAGCTTCAAAATATTGATGAAATTAGTAATGATTTCACCACCATACTGCATAGCCTTTTCGAAATCATCCTTATTCTCGAGAAATCTGTCCAACAATCTGGTGAACTCTGAAAGTGTTTGAACTTGATCATTAAAAGCTTGAGTCACTGGAGGGATTCTCAGATTTTCCACAACAAATCTAAAGTGATCTGTCATGTCACTTTTAGAGAAAATCTGGGAAAGTTACAAATCTATTTTCTTAGAGATCTCTTGTTGAGCATCATTGGCTAGCTTTGAATGGATCCTAACCAAGTCCAATGCTCTATCACTGTTTTAATTACTTCTGACAAAGAGGTTTCATCCAAGACACTGAAGGCATTCTGTAATTATTCGTTAATTAAGGATCTTAGCAGAGAATCATCCAAAGCAGGTGTGGAGGTCTGACCAGAAGCAGGTGAAGCCTTGACAACTTCGGTTAGAACTTTGAGCTGTTTCAGAAATTTTTGCAGACATCCAATGTATTCATCTATAAGCTTATTTAGAGTTTCCACAAGCTCTCTCATGCATTCCATCATCTTTGTGTGCCTTTTTCCAATATTTTCATCAAAAGATTGAAGGTAAGGATGAAATTGAGACACAATCTCTCTAGAAAGTAGGGAATCAGAAGACTCAGGTGAAACAGAAGCAGGTGCAGGGGTAGAAACAGTAGTAGGCTCGGATATCACAGATAGCTCATTCTTCAGACTTGCTACCATACATTTCAGATTTTCAACATCAGCACTCAGAAGCTTATTCTCTACTCGGACTTCTTGAATTTCGCGGATCATCCTTGTTTGAATATGAAAGATAATATTTTCCAAGAGAATTGATGCATCTTCTTGACTTAATTGAGTCACTGGGCGAGGTTGAGTGGAGACATTATTCTCAAAACCAGCTAACAATGTCTCGCCAAAAGCTTTCATATCATCATTGGTTACAAAGGAATGAAGCTCAGGTAAGGATGTGGGTAAAGGTAGATGCTCAGATTCTGGTTGAGGGTCAGAGTCATCATCAGATTTAGATTCTGATCCAGATTTAGTTTGGGGCTCTGATTCTGGTTCTGAATAAGCTAAAGACTTCAGTTGAAACAGAGAAGAAAGATCCATTCCAGTTGCAGTTACTTTCTGTGACTCATTCACATCATAAAAGCTTGGGAACTCATACCAAGAGTGTACAGAGAAAGTAACAGATGGTTGAGAAGCTTCACCAGATCTAGCTTCCACTATATTGAGATTTTGAGTTTCCTCCCCCTCAACTTGTGCTTCCCTATCAGATTCTTGAGGTTTAGTAACATGGACAAGATTCACAGGATCATCCCCAATCTCTTCATAAAATTCTTGCCTTGCAAGCTAAAAGGCAATTTCCATTCTTTCTTCAGAAGATGGAATAATCACAGGAACCTATTGTTCCACTGGATAAGCTTCCAGACTTGATTCTTTCTCAATAGAAGGAGTCTCTTCAAAAAAAAACTTCCTCAAAGGTTGCTTGCAGTTCTGAAACAGGAAAAACTAATTTCCTGGTATCATTGGGATAAGCTTCTTCCTCATGAAGAACAGCTGAAGGATCCTCAGTCCTTTCCTTTTCAACAACAACTTTCTCACCTTGAGGTATTTCAGCAGGGATTACAGCAGGGATAACACCCATTTCCTCTTCAACAAGAATTGCATCCATTGGAGATATCACAGATTCTTCTCTAGGTGGAACTTAAACTGTTACTTCTTCTTGTTCTTCTTCTTCTAAGTACTCAGCCACTTCATCTAGTTCCAAACCAGGATAAGCTAGGTTCTTAGGTATTCTTGGATAGTCAACAGGATTAAACTTTTTATACAGTTGATCACTATCCTCAACCCATTGCTTTTTCCATGGATTCTAGCTAATCTTCATGCTTCTGATGATAGGCATGGATAGGCAGAAATAAAAGTCCTCTAATTTTTCTTCATTCGGTCCAACCATTCATTTTGAGACTAACATGGCTGAAATCATCCTTCAATAAAATATGGAGGTGGATTTGGAAGTTACTTTGATCAGCTCACAGATATGGTTGATAACATACTTACACAGATTGATCTTTTGGCAATTCTTCAACAGGTGAATTAGGAACACATCCAGATTCTTCATCACAGCAAAATCTCCTTTTCTTGGACTAACCAAATTCTTAACAAACTTGAACAAAAGTCTTGTCTCCCCATCCATTTCAGCTGCTATGGCCCTTCTCTTGGTTCCATTTTCAGTTAGATTTTCCAAAGCGGTTTCTAGGTCAAAGATGTCAGTTGTTGGAGGAGGGTATCTTTGGTAATCTTCACACACTCCTTCATGTGGAATTATTAGGCTTGCAACCCACAGCATTGAAGAGAAAGAGCACTTCTGACCATCGAACAAGCTTGTCACCAAAAAGCTTTCTCGAAACTAAAAAGAGAACTTCATATACTGATAGAATTGAGATACAAGCCTCGGGTAAATCGGTCTATTCTGTCCATTGAACCATTCAAGCCATCCTTGTTCTTTTAAAACATTCAAAACTAATGATCTGCTAGACATCAACCATTCATGGAAAACCTCTTTTTCAGGTACAACTGTACGGCTTACCAGGTTTTGGTTTAGAGGTCCTTCGGGCGCTATCCTCGGTATCCTCCTTTGTTTCTTAGAGCAGCACTTCTCAAACGAGGGTGAAGATGGACGATTCATCCTTGGCATTCACTAAAGGTTCGGGCGAGAGGGAGAAGAAGGTTCAGGAGATAATTTGGGTAAGGAGTCGAATGAAACCCTTAAGTTTTATCATTTTGGAATGTCAAACATCATAAAAACTCAAACGCGGGAAATCAAATAGCGGTGAAATAAAAATTACCGCGATACAAGTAAAAATAAAAAAATAATAATACAAATTATCATACTTCTCACAGTGAGACAAAAAACTAGCCATCACGGTGAGACAGTTTATAGTCATCATAGTGAAATAGTGAGTAGATTATATAGTCACGGTGAGACAGTGAGTTGTCAGACCGTGCACATAAAAACAGTAACTTAGAAACAATAAGATATTTATTTATGATTAATCATACCATGTAAATGTATTATGTAGTCTAATATTTCAGAATTTAATGGTTTAGTGAATATATCAGCAAGTTGATATTCAGTACCAATGAATTCTAAAGTGATATCACCTTTTTTGACAATGATCCCTCAAAAAGTGATGTCTTACATCAATATGTTTTGTCCTAGAATGAGAAATAGGATTCTTAGAAATATTAATAGCACTTGTGTTGTCACAATTTATTGAGATATGTCTGAATTGATATCCATAGTCTAGTAATGTGTGTTTCATCCACAAAATTTGTGCACAACAACTTCAGCAGCTATGTATTCAGCTTCTATAGTTGACAATGCAACCGAATTTTTTTTCTTACTACACCATGATACTAGTGACTTGCCTAAAAGATGACATAATCCAGAGGTGCTTTTTCTATCTAGCTTACATCCAGCAAAGTCAGCATCAGAATAACTAACTAGTTCAAATGATTGTCCTTTGGGATAGAACAGTCCTAAATTGGGAGTATGCTTGGGGTATTTAAAAATTCTCTTTACATCATTTAAATGTGACTCTTTAGGGTTTTCTTGAAAACGAGCACACATACACACACTAAACATAATATCAGGACGACTAGCATTCAGGTAGAGTAGACTTCCAATCATTCCTCTATAAGTTGTTGGATCAACAGATTTACCATTTTAATCAAGATCCATCTTACAGGTGGTACTCATGGGAGTTTCACTAGTTTTTGTGATATCCAATCCAAAACTTTTTAGAAGATCTCTAGTATATATACATTGAGTTAAAATAATTCCATCATCATTTTGAAAAATTTGAAAACCAAGAAAGAATTTATGTTCACCCATTAAACTCATTTCAAATTCATTTTGCATCATTTTTTAAAAATCAGAACATAAATTTTTTAGAAGATCCAAAGATAATATCATCAACATAAATTTGTACTACTAAAACATCTTTAGAAATTCGTTTTATAAAAAGATTAGGATCAGCTATTCCTTTTGTAAAACCTTTAGAAATTAGAAAAGTACTAAATCTATCATACCAAGCTCTTGGAGCTTGCTTTAAACCATATAAAGCTTTTGATAATTTGAAAATATGATTTGGAAAATGAGGGTTTGAAAAACCAGGTGGTTGTTCAACAAAAACATCCTCAGCAATATATCCATTTATGAATGCACTCTTGACATCCATTTGATATAGTTTGAAATCTAGATGTGCAGCAGAAGCAAGTAAAATCCTAATAGCTTCTAATCTGGCTATTGGAGAAAAAGTCTCCTCATAGTCAATACCTTATTCTTTACTATAGTCTTGTGCAACTAGTCTAGCTTTATTTCTAACTATGTTTCTGGATTCATCTACTTTGTTTCTAAACAACCATTTTGTGCCTATTGTGAAAGTGTCCTTAGGTCTTTCAACAAGATTACAAACTTTATTTCTTTCAAACTGATTGAGTTATTCTTTCATAGCAATTACCCAAAATTCATCATTAATAGCATCATCAATGTTTTTTTGTTCAATCTGTGACAGTAAGGCTTGATGTTCAACCTGATTTATAAGAGAAGCTCTAGTCTGTGTCCCTCTATGAAGATTTCCTACAACAGCATCTAAATGATGCTTCTTCATAATTCTAGTTGATCTATTAAAGGTAGGGCTAGAAATTTCAGGTTCATCAACAGGTTGGGAATCAACAGAAGCAGGTTCTGGAAAATTTCCAGAACTGGACGTTTTAACTATAGGTCCACTGTCTTTATCATTAAGGTTCAAAATAGAGATATCATCTTCAAGATTTTCAAGAGAGGTTTTAGGCTCATGTGGAGTAGTTTATTCAAACTTGATGTGAACAGATTCTTCCACACACTTGGTTCTCTTATTGAAATCTCTATAGGATTTACTAGAAATAGAGTAACCTAAGAAAATTCCTTCATCACTCATGGATGAAAATTTGTCGATATTGTCTTTAGTATTAAGAATAAATACTTTGAAGCCAAAGACTTTGAAGTAGTTAACTCTAGGTTTCCTATGGTTCCACAACTCATAAGGGGTCCTCTTAAGAACATGTCTGATTAAGACTCTATTAATAACATAACAAGCTGTATTTATAGCTTCAGCCCAAAAATAAACAGGTAGGTCATACTCATTAAGCATAGTTCTAGAAATTTATTGCACAGTTCTACTCCTTCTTTCTACTACACCATTTTGCTGGGGTGTCATAGGGGCAGAGAAATTATGACTATAGCCATTGTGAGAGCAGTAAGATTCAAATTCATGATTCTCAAATTCACAGCCATGATCACTTCTCTGTGTTTTAATCTTAAGTCCACTAATGTTTTCTACATATTTGGAGTATTAAAAAAAGTAAGAACAAGCTTCACTTTTGTGAGCTATAAAATATACCCATGTATATCTAGAAAAGTCATCTACTGAGACATAGACATAGTTCTTCCCATTTAAGCTAGAAACTCTAGATGGTCCAAATAAATCCATGTGAACCAACTCGAGAGGTTGAGAAGTTGACACTTCATTATTTTATTTGAATGAAACGTTATGTTGCTTTCCATTTTGACAGGGATTACAAATTTTTTATTTGGAAACTCAAGTTTGGGTAGGTCTCTAACTAAGTTCATCCTAGTAAGTTTTCTAAGAAAGTGTATATGGCAGTGTCCTAATCTTCTGTGCCAAAGCCAAGACTCGTTATGAAAAGCATTTAAACAAGTAATATTCTGCTTATCTAAAGAATTTAAATCAACAACATAAACATTTTCATTTTGCAGGGCAGAAAATACTAAAGCATGTTTAGAATTACAAACATTGCACGAATCATTTTCAAATTTACCATTAAAACCATCATCACATAACTGAGAAATACTTAACAGATTATATTTAAGTCCATCAACAAATAAAACTTTAGAAATTAATACTAAGTCAGTGTTACCAATCTGGCCTAAGCCAATGATTTTCCCTTTAGAATTATCACTAAAGGTGACAAAACCTCCATCAACTCGGACTAATCTTTTAAAGCATGATAAGTCTCCGGACATATGTCTTGAAAATCCATAGTCCAAGTACCAGGTCTTACTACAGGATCACTTTAAGCAGGTTTCCTACAAAAAAGATTTAGATAGGAAATGATTTTGGTACCCAGATCTTCTTGGGTCCAGATAGGTTAGCAATCAAAGCTTTTGGTACCCAAATTTGTCTTATGGGTCTCATGAAAATTGTAGAATCAACAGACTTTGAAATATAATCCTTATTAGATCTATAAGTATGAATATAACTAGTTGAAGAATATAAATGTCCTGGACTAGAATTAGCAGCATTCTGTCCAGATTTAGGAATAAATCTATTCTTAGTAAACTATCTCTGTCCAGGTTTGTATCCTATTCCAGTAGTGTATTTTGGTGCAACTTGCTTTCCTAGAATTTGAGTTAGTTTATCCTTTCCATTTGTGAATTTCTCTAAATCCTTTCTGAGTTGCTCATTAGATAATTTCTGTTCAGTGTTTTCTTTAAGTAACTGAGTATTCTTTTCCATTTCAATATCAAGATCATATTTATGGTTAACAGTTAAAGCATACTGTTTCTTTAAGACTTTGTATTTGTCTTTCATCTCATTAAAGGTTTCTTCTAACATATCAAAATATTCAAATATTTCAGATTTTGACATGTTATCAGGGTCAGTATCATCTCCAGAATAATAAGAATTTAAAGCAGGAGTTTCAGCTGTTACCTCAGAAGTGATTGTCATAAAACACATGTTTTCCTTATTTCTGTGTTCAGTATCAGAGACTTCAGATTCAGTGGAGCTATCCCCAGAAGCGCTCCAAGTAGCCTTCATAGCCTTTTTGTACTTACTATCCTTGTAATCATATTTCTTCTTGAATTTGAGCTTTGGGAAGTCTTCTTTAATATGTCTTTTCCTTTTGCACTCATAACAGACAACTTCATTACTTTTATCTGGCTTTTTCCAATCCTTCTTCCAATGTTCCTTATTGTCATACTTTCCTTTGTAATTTGATTTTCTGAAAAACTTCTTCTTCCTATAGAACTTCTTAAACCTTCTGGGAATGTGTGCCATTTCAGCATCACTATCAGAAGCACATTCTCTGTCTTCATAGCTTGAACTCTCATTTATAGCGTGAAGTTTCTCCTTATCCTTGTCCATTGAAGTTGAAGATTTGAAAGCAACAGACTTTCTTCTAGGTTTATCTTATTCTTCTTTGTTTACCTTGAGTTCTTCCTCATACATCATAAGATTACCAATGAGTTCTTTAAAAGGTAGAGCAGCAATGTCACAGGACTCTCTGATTGAAATATATGTCCCTCTCCATCGGTCTGGTAAACATCTTATGATTATCATAATTTTTTCCTTTGATGGAACAACTTTAACAAGTGAATTTCTTGTATTGACTATCTCATTAAACTTGAGATACATGTCAGAAATAGGATCATCAGTTTTCAATTTAAAATTATCATATTTAATAGTATAAGTATTTAATCTCTTTTCCTTAACATTGGTTGTTCCTTCATGAGAAACAGCTAAGGTATCCCAAATTTCAAAAGCAGTTTTACAAGCAGAAATTCTGTTAAATTCTTCATCTCCTATAGTATAGTACATGGAATTCATGGATTTACAATTATTATTGTAAGATGTCTTTGTAGGTTCATCCCAAGTGGATCTAGCAGTAGTGGGATGTTTATTTTCTGATTCTATGGCATTCCATATATCAAAACCTATGCTTTCTAAATGAATTTTCATTTTAAGCTTCCATTGGGCATAGTTGGTACCATTGAATAAAGGTGGCCTATTAGTAGCAGCACCCTCAAGTATATTATCCATAACTAGGTTTTAGAAAGAAAATTTAAAGAGAAAAAATTTAAAACTAACATAAATTTAAGATCTTTAGAGATGCAACTAAATTAACAGTTGAAAAACAGAGTATTTCAAAAATCGTTGAACAAAAAAAAATCCTTTGATACCAAATGTTGGTCGGAGTGGACACTCAAGAGGGGGGGCGGGTGAATTGAGTTCCAATTAAAATTTCTGTTAAAACATTGTCTAGTTAAAATCCCCCAATTTATAAAATAAGTTAAATTGTAGTGAATTTATACAGATTGTAAATGTTCACTTACCTTCTCAATGATTGATTAGGTCTTAGTTATTTTAACCACAAGATCAAACTAACTTTTGAAACTAATCTACTAATTTACAATAAGTGTAAACACTTTCTAATCTAACTATCAAAGTAGCTTCAAAATAATTTTGTATTTTAAAGTAATAGCAGCGGAATAAATATAATATATGTCGTACACATTAAACTTAAATAAAAGATGCACACCAGATATAAAAAGAGGTTCAGTCTCAAGCTGAGACTTAGTCCTCCCAAATTTATATAAATTGGATCCACACCCTGGATCGGGGTTAACAACAGTTTAAAAAACTGTCTAGGCCACACAGGGACCTCTACCACTGTTCTACGTGGGAAACAAAGCAAAGTCCAGGCCACACAAGGACCTCTTCCACAGTTGATGTGGGTAAACAAGTGATAAGTGATTTGGAGTGAGGATTTTAATATCCTCTAGTTCAGTGCAAGAGACGGTGTGTGTATAAGAAATACAGAGTACACCACACTGCTCGAAAGTTAATAAATAATTCAAGTAGAGAATATAGATAAGAGTTTAGAAAGATCTAGTGATTATCAATGCATCTCGGGACTCGTTGGATTCAACATGAGTGTTTATGAGTCCTTCTCTGGTTTTTCTGTTGAAAAACAGTGTTGTAGTTCAGCTTGTCTTCTACAGGAGTGAGAATGAACTCTTGATTCGTCGTGTGTTCTTCAGTGGTGTTGGATTGGATTCATAAGAGTTCTTTGAAAGACTTGCAATCTATTTCGTTCTTAGAATTGTTCTTCTCTTTCAGCACAATGCTCTCTGGTGTATGCAAGTTCTTCTCGTTGTACATTCACACTTTCACATCCCTACTTGCGCTTGTTTCCCGTGTATTGCATTTCAATCTTTCTTATATTCCACAAACTCTGGCAGCAGGAATGATTCCCTTTTCATAGTTATGAGATACGGTTTCCTGTCATGCCAATAACTAGCATTAAATAACATTAATTGCATTAAAAACGACAAATATGACTGTTAGCATCACTTAAAGTAATATTGAAAAAAGCTTAAGAAACGGTGTCACAGTGATCATGGAAACGTTGTCTTCTTCACGGTGTCTGATCACGGTGAGTGGTCATGGTGTCTGGTCACGGTGTCTTGTCACGGTGTGTGGTCACAGTGATTCCTTCATGGTGTCTGGTCACGATGAGTGGTCATGGTGTCTGGTCAGGGTGAGTGGTCAGAGTGTCTAGTCACGGTGTCTGGTCACGATGAGTCCTTCACGGTGTCTGGTCATGGTGAGTCAATACTTAGACAAAAAAATCAATATTTGGACTAAGACAGTGATATGCAGAATATGAGTTAAGGTTACTCATTAGAGATAATATATGAGAGAATTGTAATTATGCATAAAACATGTAAAGAGTAATTAACATCCATAAGATTTGTTACTATAAAAATATGATATGCACCTATTGTTGATTTTGAAGAGCATTATCATGATGTGCACTGAAGATCAAGATTAATTAATAGTAATGAGATTTGTGATTATTAAAACATGATTAACACATGAGGAGTCCAACATAAAGTTTCTGATAATTAAATTTATCTTAAAGAAAAATTTTAATTTTAATTGTCTAGGAATAAATATATTTTCCCAATTATGTGTTGATTATAACTTGTGTAGTGGAGAAAAGAAATTTTTTTATAATATTTCATACAATAAATTGAAATTTCATGACCACTCTACAAATATATATTTATTTCCAACATAGAGGTTAAAAAATCGTCTATATTTTGAATGTGGATATATTTAACAATTAAGGTATAAATAAATTGTGTATTGTCATACTTTTTATCATTTGGATATTCATACTAGGATTAATATAATGTGTAATTATCCATTATGTGAATATGGAATTAATGAATCCAATAACACTGATGTATAAAAATATAATGTAGATAGTTCTAAAATAAATTGTCATAGTTGATTGGAATTATTTTTTATTCAATTTTGATAATCATAGTTGTGTCAAAGTGAAGGGGAAAGTAAATTTCTGAGTTTTGTGGGAAATTCTTCCTTTTTGTAAAACAATGTTTCTATCATTTTTTACACAATGTGGTTTTTTCTAGTATAGATTTGATATAGAAAAAAATCACAGATTAAATAAGATTTAGATTTATATGGTAGACATTAGACATTAGATTGGATCACCTATATAGTTTACTGAACCATATCATTTTTTAGTATTAAATATAATGTGGGTAAGTCTCTAGATCAATTACATCTAACATATTGTGATTTTCCAAGGGAAAGTGATCTCAGAGGAGTCATAGAATAAATCTAGAGGTTTTGGATGATGAAAAGATGAAAATAGGTAGATTCAAAAACGTCTAATACTAAAATTAGGTGTGAATGTGGTTCAAAAAATATATATCTATGGTGAATGATGATTAAATATTTAAGGATAAATAAAAAATGTTATTTATTTTTTAGAAAATATGGAACTATGACATTTACATGATGTGTAAATTGAATAGAAAGGATGATAGTTTCTTATGTAGCACATTAATAACTCATACATAAGCTATGACGAATATCAAAACCTATGTCCTTGTACATCTCTTTCTCATTCAAAGAAAATAGTGCCACCATCCTTATGTGTTTCAAGTCCACGTCAACTGGGGATTGATTCTTTCCTTCCGCCATTGAGATGTGGTAAACCAAGTTGATACATGTGGTGATTTTCTGAAATTTTCTAGTGGTTTCTCATATTTGATATATCTTTTTCCAATTATTGTTATTTCCATAGAATAGTGAATGATTTTTTTTGTTTCTAATGGGTTTTATATATTTTTGTTGGTGAAGTTATGATGTATAATACTTTGATGGATGAATTTTTTGTATGATAGGTAATGGAAATCTACAACATTGTCTATTTTCATGAAATTAATGTTGAATGATTTTATGGTTTGGGATACATTAAATTCCATATATTTTAAAATAAATCATAAATTTACCATGGAATAATCCTTTATATGGAAAAGAAACGGGCTGAATAAATATTGAATAGGATTGAATAAATTGGTTGTGATACCTTGTTAACAATGTAGTCTTTTAATACTATTATAGTGGTTTGGATTATGATTTTATAAATAGCGTGATATTTATGCCTTGATGGTGACAATGTTTTTCATTTATAAATTGGAAAAGAATGATAAGCTTTAAATACTTTATATCTAATTGTTTTAAGAATAAATAAGAATGAGGTATGTTTTTAATATGGTGGATAATGTAAATTGCTGACATTAAAATTGATGAAAAGAATATTTTTATTCGAAAATTAGCATGCATGACTTTATTAGAACTGGTAAAATTAGTTAATTAACATGAATCATGTTATTTATAATTGATAAAATACTAAAAACCCTGTTGTAAATCATGATTAATTTGATGCTAAAAATTATTTTTAGAATCATGTTAAATTAATTGTTAATTAATTTCTGATTTCTTGTTATAGCATGATGTGTTATGTTACCAATAATTGGAACCCGTTATCAAATTAATATGATAACTCAAAATGGAATTATAATTGATTGTGAGAAAATGATAATGTCATTTAATAGGTTTGATGATTCCTTTTTTCAAAAAATGGTTGACTGCCTCATTTTAGATCCATGAGAGATTGTTTTCATGTGAAGGATGAATTCCTTGTATTGAGGGCCAGATTCTCTCGTGGTTTATTCTTTTCTTCCTACATATTTGGGATGTGATCCTGGTATTCATAAGCCTATAGGGATGTGGTGTTAGAGGGAACAGATCCCTGGATGTGAAATTTAATTATAAATTGTGTATATTCTATGTGCAATGCATCATTAAAATGAATTGAGGATTGAGGGTTTATCAAATACTTTTTCCAAAAATTAAACTCTCTCTTTCAATATAACAGCCCTACTTTTTATGACACACATAAACATTATATTACTACATAAAAACATCGCATGATACGACATAGAATATCTAGAGGTCTAATTTCTTTGGGGATTAGTAACATTACATAACAACATAAAACATAAAATGCATCATCTTATTGAAAACAATCTATACATGACCACTACATCCCCCCGTACATAGTATTCCGTTAGATAACCAGAGGACATACATAAGAAATAGGTGATATATAAAGTCCAGTAAGGGGATACACATAGAATTACATGAGTAATACAATACATGTTAATAAATAGTAATATCATTGGATAACAATAAAAACCTGAACATAATGGCAGGATAATGAAATATAATCATAAAATGGAGATGTGCCAACAACAATTAACATGTAATTATCATGTACCAAGGATCATTTCACATGAAGAATGATTAAACCCCCATTTAACATTAATAATGTGTAATTCCTTGTGGTAACTTAATTAGCATAAGTAAAAACACATTACACATGATGTATCGTGATACTATACTTTATCTAATGCATTGGAGCTCTACTAGGGAGAACCCTTCTTAAACATTTCATTTCATGCATAGGTGTCCTATGTAGATCATAAAACATGGGTTCATTAAACATCATCATTTATTTCATGATAAATGAATGTTCATTTCAAACATTAAAATCTATAATAAATATTTAAATGTGCATCAAGGTGAATAACCTTTATAGGGAAATGGGCATGGTATTCACTACATAATGGGTTTGTCATGGCTAAATGAAATGCAATTTCGGCAGAATAACAACATGATATAAAAAATAATAAAATGTTTTATGAGAGCGAAAGGGGTGTATATTCATTTTTACATTTAATGGATAGTAAGGAGACAATATAGATACATTTCCCATCAATTTTAATTGAATTTATATTCATCATACCAATTAATGGAATGAATGTAAATGAGAATTGATAAATTCCTTAATGAATTTTGACATGTTAATAGGATTACATTAGAAGAATTAGTGAGATAGAAAATGGTCTCCCATCATTAAACCATAAATAGGTCAGTATTGGTGAGGTTTAAAATCATACCCAAACATTTTTAATTTAAAATATTAGGGCATGAAAACTTAAATAGAATTTGAAAAAATGATAAAGTAAGAAATCCCTTATATGGAAGTGTGATTCGAAAGGCTTGGGAGAGTCTTGAGAGAGGATTCTTGGGATCTTGGTGTGACATGGGAGGTTTGTAGCGGGATGTGGGAAATGGTTGGTTTAATTCCAAAGGTTACGAGTGAAGAAGAATGGGGATATTTGGAGGGATTTTATAGGAAGGGAAGGGGAATTCATTTTTATTTAGGTGTGGGACACCCCACATTAAACTAATCAGGACCCCAAACCAACCAATGGTTTTCCCATGTTTTTTTCAAAAGTGGAGTAAAAAACAAAATTATATAAATCCAATGTAATAAAATCTTAAAATAAGAGGGTTACTTATATGGAGGTGAGTTACACTATCAATAAAATTAATTTTAATAGATTAAATGTTTTAAAATTCATGGAGGTTCTACTATGGCTTTCTAAAATAAATAAAACCAATGTAAAATAAAATTATTTGAATGTTAAAATATTAATTGTCTGAAAATAATTTTTATTGTATTTTATTACATCATATTGGGTCATTATGATGTCATAAAACACATTATATATTTAAATTGTATTTAATTTTTAGCCAAAAATTCGACAGTCTTAGAAAATTATGAAAAATTCACCATTAGATAATTTTTACATATTGACTCTAAAAATAATATAAATTATACCATAATATTTCTATAAATATGAGGCTTTTCAAATTTATAATAAAACCCTATAATTATCAAAAATTCATGGGTTTGGACAAAAATAGCATTCAAACCATAATAATAATTACAATTGTATTTAGAAAAATTATAAGATCATTTATACTTAATAATAAAACTAGAAATAATAATATTTTATTAAAATTTTATTTAATTCCAAAATAAATTAATTTATCAAAATAAATTCCTTAGTTGACTATTATCTATAAATTCTATTTGTGATTTAAAAAACTATTTACAATGTAAAAATAATAAAATGAATGTATATTCTTTATTATATAAAAAAATATTATACATAATCATAATGTTAGGGTCTTGTTACATTTCCCCTTAAAAACCCCACATAAGACCATAGGGTATTGTGCACGATGCTGACAGACTCTTAGGGTGGCTCAGATAACATCTCTAGAGTGGTAATCTCTATCAACATCCACTTCTACCAAATGTGGTTCCGCTCAAGCAGAACTTATTAAAGCTCGTCATGGCCTTGGTAAAGAGAGAATTCCTATGAATCTACCTCCTTTCTGAGCTATGAAAAATGGGATTCGAATGCAGAAAGTGTACTAGATGAGGGTATCACATCCTTTGTCTGATTAAATTGGGTTTTTTAAAGCCCTATATTTATATTAATCATGTGATCACTGTTCAACGACTATATTTTCATTGGTCATAATTATTATTGGTATTTTAAAATATAAAAAATAAAACCAAATAAGTTCATATGTTTTACATAACCATAATAATACATTTAAATAGTCCAAGTGTAATTTTCATTTATGAATTTTGGGGTTATTACAATCTTCTCTCCTGTAGTAAATTTATCCCTCGAAATTTCATTTTACATTCTATGATGAAAGTTGGTGTGGGTACTTTTCCATCATTTCCTTGATGACATCCCAATTTTTTCTATTATATGTACATTTAAGTAGAATGTTTTCATGCATCACAATGGTACATGAAGATATTTTCAAAATCAACTACTTCATTTTCCAGAAAATACCTCAGGCACCATGGTTTTTATTGATGGAAGCATTGATAAGTAATTAAAAAGGTATTTCTTATATATAATTTTGAAATATCTTCTTGAACATGTATTTTTATCGAATAGCCTTACTGATTCATCTTCAAATATTTCAAAATAGTTTTTTGGTAAATCATCATTTGTATTTTTCAAAATAAAAAATGTATAATTTGATAAATATAGGCTTCTTGTAGGTCTCCCTCTTTCTCATCATCTTGAAAATATTTTAGTGATTTATAATTTTCATATAAAGGGAAGAATTTGAAAATACCCTGATGGTACATCTAACACATATCATGTTAAGAATGATGATAGTGAAATATTTCCCAATAGACTCTACTTGATCTTTGAAAGAATCATGTAATGGAAGAGTTATTGGATTCCTCACATAGTTGTTTTCATGCCACTTGGGTGTTTGAAAAATTTTCATAGTCATCTGAGCATGACATCAAGATGATTTTCCCATGTAGTTCTTTAAGAAGAGGAAGAAGTGTTGTTCATGAGATTCCTCCTTAAATATTTTTTCTATGAAAAAGGGAATACAATTATAGGGGTGGAATAATTATCTACTGAGAATAAAAAAAGAATACTTTTAACATAAAAGGATAAAATTGTAAATAATAATTATATCCTAACATATTACTCTATAGGTTTAAATCTTGGTTATCCTTGATCAATTTTCAAACTTATATTATTATGAGTTTTTTTATTCCAATAATAATGGTTTGTACTAAGATCGTGAATTTAACAAATCATATCCTCTGGGAGTGTCATAACCAAGAATGCACAGAGGCCCGTTTTTGTGTACCATAATACCACAGGTCATGCTCGAAACTATTTGTTAGTGTTTTGACTCCTAGGAACATCTTTTCAAGAGTTTCCTCTACCTACTCATATCTGGAAATAGATGTATTTTATAGATACAACACATAATAATTACTCACCAAAACATAGGGATTTTTTTATTATACTTATTCTTAGATCTAAGGCATTCTATAGGGTTTTCTAATCAAACTCCCAAAAAAACTGAACCTATCCTCTGATACCATCTATAACAACCCTGCTTTTTATTACACACTTAAACATAAAATTACTACATAAAACCATTATATGATACAACATAAAACATAGAGGGGTTAATTTTATTTTGGTCAAAGGAACATTACCTAACTATATGAAATATAAAATGAAACATCTTATTGAAAACATCCTTTACATGACCACTATATTCCCTCACACTTAGCATTGCATGGGATAACCTGAGGATATACATAAGAAAGGGGTGAGCTATAAATACTATTAAGGGGATAAAAATGGAATAACATGAGGAATAAAATACATGTTAGTAAATACGAATATCACAAAATAACAAAAGAATGATAAACATAAAGGCATGACAAAGCATGATAATCAAAACTTGGGGATGTGGCAACAACACATAACAAGGAACTAGCATTAGCTAAGGCTGATTGGACATGGAACATGAGTAAACCCTCATTTCACAAGAAAAGTAATTTAATATTCATATCACATTAATTTTCAATATTCAACACTCATTTCACATAATGTATCCCGATACTATACTTTACCCAATGCATTAGAGCACATTTTGGATACACCCTTCTTAAACATTTCATTTCATGCATTAGTGTCCCACATGGATAATAAAACATCGGTTTGATAAACATCATCATTTATTCCATGATAAAGGAATTTGTAATTAATAAATGATACTCTATAATCTAGAAGTAAATTTTTATAATGGTGAATACCTGCGATAAGGAAATGGGAATGGTATTAAATACACAATGACTTGGGCTTAGATAAACACGACGCAATTTCGGCAGCATAACAGTGTGACATAGAAATTCATAAACTAGTTGAAGAGACAGAAAGGGCCATCTCATCATTTGTACATAAAATTGAATGTAAAGGGATAAAATAGAAACATGTCCCAAAATTTGTAATGGTATTTATATTCATGATATAGAATAATTTCTTGAATGTAAATGAGAAGACAGAAATTCCTTACAGAATTCAAACATGGTAACAAGTGCACATGGGATGTATTAACAAGAGAGAAAGGGGTATCTCATCATTCAAACATTAATATGGATTTATGGGTGAGGTGTGAAATCATACCATAACATTTTTAATTTAAAATAAAAGTGTCTAATAACTTAAAGAAAATTGGACAAAAATGAGAAAGGAATAAATCCAATAGTTGGAAGTGTGATACCAATGGTTTAGAGAGTCTTATTGGGATCTTGGGGAGCCTTGGAAGGATTTTAGAGAGATCAGGTAAGATATTGGACTAACTATAAAGGCTTTTAGTGAAAATGAAGTATGATATTGGGAGGGTTTTTATAAGAAATGAGCTGGAATTCTTTATTATTTATGTTTGGAACAACACACATTAAACTAATAAAAAACATAATCCAACCCTTTTTCCAATTGTTTTTTCCAAAAGAGATTGGTAAAAGATATTATATAAGTCCAATGACCTAACATTTTAAAATAATAGGTTTTATTATGTGGACTTGAGTCACACTCTTATGGAAATCAATTTAAAATTATAAAATGTTTTATAAGTCTTGGATGGTTCACTAAGGCTTTATAAAAAAATCTCACAAACCAAAAATCACATTATTTAAATGGGAAAACATATATTTTCCAAAAATATTGTTTTTTAGTATTTTATTAGAAAACTATTGGGACATTAGGATGTCATAAACCATATTATATTTTTAAATGGTATATAATTTTAGGCCAAAAATTTGAATGACTCGGAATATTATGACAAATTCACATTTGGATAATTTGGATGGACTAATTCAAAAAATAATATTAATTATATCCATTTAATGTTATAAATATGTGAATTTTTACTTTTAAAATAAAAAGAGACTTTTATCAAAAATTGATGGGTTCTGGAAAAAACATCATTCAAACCTTACTAAAAATTACAATTGTATTTATAAAAATTATACTATCATATAGAAATAATAATAAAATTAGTAATTATAATATTTTATTAAAATATAATTTAATTTAAAAATACACTATTTTATCAAAATATATTCCTTAGTTGAATACTATCAAATAATACTATTTGTTCTTTGAGAAAACTATTTACAAAGAAAAATAATAAAATTAATGTATATTATTTTTTTATACAAAATTATTTACATAATCATAATGATATTGTCTTGTTATATAACACCTTATAACATTCTCATAATACTTTTCAGTAAGGTTTGTGATGGTGACAGACTGTTGGGGTGGCTTGGATAACATCACTTGAGTGGTATTCTCTATCAACTTCTACTTCTCCCGCATGTAATTCCACTCAAGCTTAACGTATTCCAAATTGGCATGGGATTGGTCAAAATAGAATCCCAATGATTCCACATCCTTTTCGAGATCCGACAAATGGGATTCATAAGGGGTAATTCTACTGGATGAGTCCATCAATTCTATTGTCTGAGAAAATTGGATTTGTTAATGCCCTATATTTATACTAATCATGTGATCACTGTTCAACAGTTATATTAGCAACGATGAAAATTAATAACGGTATTTTAAATTCCAAAACATAAAACCAAATTATTTTATACATTTTACATAACCAATAGAAGATATTTAAATAGCCTTAGAGGAATTTTCTTTAATGAATTTTGGGGTCCTTACATTCTCGGTGACCTGTTTCTCCTTCCATTGGTGTTTAAATATCCATTAAATAGTGGATTGATTCTATCCTTATACATTCAATTTTTATTGATCCATATTGATTCAAGGAGAATTATTCTTTCATTTTCTAAAGTTTTCATAGATATTGATATATTTTACCTCCCTTTATTCATTCCATGAAATGTAACATTATATATTATTTTTCAAATTTATTTTACCTTGTTTTTTTTGTGATTATATTGAAGAATCCTTAATTGTATTTAGTTTTTTGGGATATGAGTTCATAAATCCACAATGTGGTCAATTATCATGCGAATAATGTTGGTGGATTTTGAGGTAGGAGATCACTTGTGTCTATCATATTTTATATTCAATCATAAATTGGTTATGATTTATCCATTTATGTATAAAACGGAATTGAAATAATTAATAATTGACCACATTAATGAAATTGGTTGTGATCTCATGTTGGTGATGTTGTTGTTTTATACAATGATATTGGTTTTCCCCATGATTTTATAGATAGTGTGATATCTAATAATTTTTATCAACATATTTTTCTTGAGAAAATTGGAAATGATTAAAAAAAATTAATTAATAATTAATTAGGAAAGATATATTTTTGGAATTATCATTTTTTAATCTAGTGTTAAATGTAAATTTATGATGAGAAAAATGATTAAATGTGAATGTTTAGTTGAAAATGATCTTCGTGAGTTTATTTGCATTGATAATTTAGTTTAATGAAACGAAGGCATTTTAATTATTGTTGACATATTCATTAAAGCCTTGTTGTAATTCTTGTGACTACTGATCCTATAATATACGATTACAATAATGTTTAATTAAATATTAAATTAATTTGTGACAGTTTTATATAGCTCCATGACTTAGGTTTCCCATAGTCAAGAAATTTTAATATATGAATTGGTTAATTTATTATGGAATAAAAATTGGTTGCATTATAAAGGAAAATTTAATATCCTATATCTTGAGTTTCATTTTTACTTTATAAGGTCGATTTCCATATCATAGATCCATGAGAGAATGTCTTTATGTGATTGGTAAAGGCCTTGTTTGGAGGGACAGATTACCTGTTGGTTTCATCATTATTTCATAATGATTTTTATGTGATCCTAGTATGGATAAGAAAAGAGGCATATTATGCTATAGGTATGGGAGTATGAAATATGATATGAACATGGTATAATGAATCTTGTGATGGATGACATGGTATGTGGGTAGGGATTCATAGATATTGTAGATCCATATGGACCTTGTGATGAAAACATGCATTTTTAGATTCATGTAGGTGTTAGAGATGGGACCACATGTTATATAATGAGTTAAATGTGGGATTTCCCATTTATGAGATGATGATACATATTATGATCACATCTGAGTCAATTTAATGTCCTATATTCATGTTTCATATTTTCCTATCATTCTTGACCCCGAAAGATGAGGCATCTAGAGGTTCTTGGTTTTAGGTTTACACTTGGTTGTAGATTAAGATTTATTTCATAGTGTCTATGGATGCTGAATGATTATAATAATTAATAATTACATGTTAAACACATGGTTCTGGTTCATTATGATATTTAATTTATAACGATATTGATCTTGATAAACCATTTTCGTTATTTGGACTTATTCCTAGAGGGCATGGATTTAAATTTGATGATTAATGTAATGTAATGTAATGAAATGGATAATAACGTAAGTATTTAATTCAATTATAATGAATTAATTAATGGAAATAATTATTAAAAAAAATAATCGATTTAATTTAGCTCTTTATAATCTTATAAGCTAATAGGATATCTGGTAATAGTAGTGGACGCTGGGAGAATGAGTGAAATCCACTACAGTTGAGTCTAAGACTATATTATGCACATAGTGGTTGCAATAAATATTATATCACGTATATTTTTTTATTTCATAGCTAACCCACCCATGTTATTAAGTGAAACAAACTCATAGGGGATACTATTTACGGTGTTTTCCTTAATATCTGAGTTATAGGATGGATTGCTAACTACCACCTCTATCCATGCTCTCTTAGATTGTTTGTACCATGTCATAGTATACATAGATGTTAGTTTTACCACATATGTGTGTATATGGCTGTGAAATCCTGTGGTTAATTCACATATATTTAATTATAGATATAGTTTCCTAAGGAATAATCTAGGTATGTCATGTATAGGATACAATGTGTTGAGGTACTTACTCGGTGTATGTGTTGTAATGGATTGAGGAAGAATTCCCAATGTTTAATATATGTAATATTGCATGTGGATTATCCCATAAATTTCTCAGTTACAATGTGGATATGTTTACATGAATGTGTGGATATGTTATGCATGAGGTGCATGTTTTGAGGCCATGCCTAGGTGTTTTTGGGCTATCATACTTTTGGAGAGAGATACTCAAGACGTGCGATGTTGGGGGAGAGTGGAAAACTAGTGGGGAAGAATGAGTGGGTTTATCATGATGTATTATAATATCATATTATATATTATATAAATTACATGGTGAATGATATACATAGATAGGTTGAGAACATAGTATATCTGTTTAAGTGTTGAGTTAGTTTCACTGTTGTTCACTGTTCTTTTGCATAGTTGATTTATCTTTTTCAAGGGAGGATACGAGGAGAATCCTCTTGGGTATACTATATACACTCCCTATATATATATATAATTTTTTTATTAGGTTAGTTGGAATTGTTTAGTGATATTGTTGGACATTACTGGATAAAGGATTAGTATGATCTATACGATTATCATGGTGGATGTTGACATTAACATTTTGGTACGTTTAGTTTTCCTTTTATATTTTTAGTACTATATGACATTGTATGTTTTACATAGGTTTTAATATATATATATATATGATATTTTTTTGGTTCTTCAAAATTTATTATATTTGTCTTCCACTTGTTTTTTATAGGGAAATGCCTCCCATTCATATGTCTGCACCACCCTTAGTGCTAGTCACCAACCTAGGTCTAGCTAAAGGTGGGACTCTGGCAGTCTCTATTTATATTCCCCCATTTTGGTGGAATTTTATGGATGGTAAATTGAATATTTATTTATGAAATATATGATTCGTAGCTATCAAAATTGTAGACCAATGAAAAATTCATTTCTTAATTTAAAGAACACCATTATGGATTGTAATAATATCCTCTATAATTAACCAGTTGATATGAGGATGTATAAATGTCAGGGATAAATACCAAGGATTATGGAAATAGTATAAGACATGTGATGTTATATATGATCATAAAATTTTCGTTCCCGATTATATATCATTATACTGCTTTAAAAAGTGGTAAATTATTTAAAAATATATTCAAACAAGTTAATGTTTTTATGGAAATTTTATTAGTGAATTCATGCAATGTTTGTGTAGAAACAATTTTTAAAAAAACCATAAAAATATATATGAAACTATCATAACAAATATTTGTTCAATTTTAACAACTTAGTAAACTTGCTACACAAATTTTAGAAAATTTAGAATCATTTTTTATGATATTAAGAATCCAGTGATGGATTTTATTAATGGAGTAATGAAATAAAATATTTAATTAATGTTAAGTGGAAATTATGATATATTCCTTACAAAAGATAGTTGGAGTCCTCTATATTCTCTAATTATCATGGTGGTGAGTTATATTGATACATTAATTGAGGAGTTATACTTATCATATATATTTATTGAATTTATATAATGATATTTATAATAATTTATTATTAGATTTATAAGTTGAAATGGTATAGTATTTTAATATCCCACTTATATTTTTTTACTGAAATAATATAATTTAGTCAATGTGGTTGTTTCCAAGTTTAATAGATCACATAGAAATTAAAAAACATTGTATAGTAAGATTGAAATATATGTGTAATTTAAATTTAATTAGCTTGGAATAATGAATAGTTTGGAAATATAGTAATTTTTTATATCATTGAGAAAAAATTAGTTTAGCCTAATAATGTCCATAATAATACATAAAGATGTTAATTTATACAGTGGAAGAATATTGTTTTGATAATTTATCTAATTACTTTTGAGATATTGGATAGAATGAGTATTTACAATATTTCTAATGTGAGTATCTATTACAAGTGTGGTGAATTTAATATTAAGAAGCTATTATGTTCAAAGGGGGTATATTTCTGTTGGATAGTGGAATATTAAATGAGGCCTGATATCAGAATATTGATAAATATTGATGATCTCCTTATGATATGGGGAAATAATAGTTACTGGGTTATATAGGTTATGTTTAACAATGAAATTGTTTTTATATGATATTTTAAATATAGTGATTTGATATATTTTCTGCATAAATATTATCTTACTTTTTATATTAAATTTTTCTCATAATGAAAAATAAAAATGTACTGATATCACATTATATAATGATTAAATGAACATTATAAATGTTTTATCACATATTGATGATCTCATTTTAATTTTTTTTAATCTAAACACATATATTTTTATGTTTTTTATGTCAATAAAATTATAAACTTTTTAATATATATATATATATAGTCATTGTGTTCTAAGTCATGTTTTTATAGTTGTAATTTTATATTCTTTAATGATATGTATATAATGATGTGATAGTTGATTTTTTATTGTCAATGTTATGGAGATGTAGTCTTATAGATTATCTATTTTTTGGAATATTTTGAAGGATTCATAGTTTTCATATTTCACTAGTTTGTTTTAAACAATTAGAAATAATTATATATTTATTAAATTGATTTTTTATTGTTACTATTCATTAAAAAATTAGTTTAAAATAAAAATCCTATTAGGAATTTTTTTCTCAGTATATTATCATCAATGTAATACTTTTAGAAAAAATGATCATTACAAATATTATATTCAGGGATTTTTCAACTTGAACATATCTTGAGATAAGGTGGGTAAGATGGGATAAATATTATACTAGTGATAACTCTTCAATATCTATAAAAATATATTTTTTGATTTTTTTAATATACAAATAAAAATATTCATTAACTTATGTTGGTTATTTTTTATTTTGGATTCATGTTTTTGTTTTTTTAAAAATATGATTGTTTATCCCTCCAAATTATATAATTTATTTCCCTTTGTTTGAGTAACCACCACATAAACATTTGGAGGCATGAATAGTCTCTTACATTTGATGTTATGTCCACATTTTTATAGTTTTATATATTTTTTTGATGTCAAATAATGGTATTATATAAAGTGTACTATGATGAATTTTTATGTACTCATTAGTAAGAACAATTTACAATGATACTACTGTTTTATTTACTGATCCTAGTATATTATTTTTCTCTAAGATATAGACTAATTATCAATAACTACAAGATGATTCAATGTATAAAAATTGACTATATTTAACTTATTAATACATTTATGGTATATTTTTATTTTCTCAGTTATATTTGATTTCATCATCACATTTTATAGTATCACTCCATATGATAGTGTGTATTTTGAACAAAATTTTGTTTCTGTTTGGTTAAGAGATAGTTTCCCGAAACATTTCTCTTTTTATTAAATGATTGATTTAATTTAGTTATCAAGACTATATTTTTAAATCATGAGGTAGATAATAAAATGTGTTTGGTTTTTCCACAATTAAAAATATGGAATACCTAATATATAAATTTCAATAAAGAGGTACTCTGTCGATGTTCATATGGTATTATTTAATAATGTATGAGGAATAAAAAAATATATGAAAAATATAAAAAATGTTTAGAGTAAGTATATATATCTTATTAGTTTATCTATGTAACTCAAGTGATTTGTATTCTCAAAATGTTATGAAAAATATATTTAGTGGGGATGGAGAAATTATGACTCTTCAAATCAATTTATTTTCAAATATTGAATAAGGGATATAAGAAAAAATAAATCATATCTCAATGAGTATTGAAGATGGAGAATATGAGTTTTACATAATAATATTAAAATAAATTGAAAAATATGTAAATTAAAAAAAATAAAATGTAAAAAAATATTGGATTATTGATTTTTGAAAGTGAGTTTGGTTTCAAAAATGAAAAAGGAGAGGGTGGCCAGTGTATGATCACTAATTTTTTTTCAGTGATCATAATCTTTTATTAGGTTAACCTAAATTACTTCATTAATTATGAAGGATTATATTTACTATCCAAAATTTTCAAAAAATTAATTATTTCAAAACTATAATTTTGAATAAATTTTTTTATATACGATGTGTCACCTATTCATGGATTCTTTTATTTTCCTATCAGAACAATAAAAGGTTCACACTCATCATCATCATTTATTTATTTAAATTTAAAAAAATGTAAGAAATAACATGGAAGCAGCAAATAGAGTATGAAACCAAGGGTTCAAAAGTAGTGTAACATAAGGGAATCCCCTATAATGAGATTAACCACCTCCAGTTTTAAAATATTCAAGTCATAAAATATGGATACTCGGAATCCTTGAGGTAAAAGATATATAATATAATATGACTCTTTATTACTCTAACACCATGTGTGTCTCATGCTTGTTCCATTGGAGAGCAGGTCGCAACATGTTCTAATGGTGTTGGAAATTTCATATGGGTACCAATAAGTACCAAAAAGTGATTTAAAAAGGTTCTAAGAATCTGTTTCAGCTTTAAAAATAGAAAATCCCCCACCAACGGAAAATTTTAAGACATGAGAGAAAGGAAAGGGACTCTTCCTTTAAGGAAGAACCACAACCATGGTGATCATTGAATTCTGTAATGATTGAGCCCTAAGAGTCATAGACCACCGCTCCTCCTATCATAGAACACGTGTATTATGTTTCATACTCATGGGTTTTTCCTACCATCATATACATTGTCTTATTAAGGTGAACCCATGATGGGTCATATCAGTGTCCATCTCTAGAAGATGGAGAGAAGGGGAATCATGCTATCTATTAATGATCCTGACCAGGCTGCGAAATAATCCCCTTGTTAGATAAGTGATGGCCCTCCAAGTGTAGTGTGTCCCCTCATTCTTTTTTTTTGTTTCTTGATTTAGAAAGACACTATCAACTAGGAGTATCCATGGTTGGGGAGCCCCACACTGATTGTTTTACTATGTGAATAGATCACTATAAAAACAAATGTTCATTAGACCATAACATTCCATGAAGTGGATGAAATACATGATCTCCATTCTAGAGAAGGGCCCCCTTTTTGTTTCACCTTCTGGTAAATGATTATATTTAAATACCCTCTCATAGTCTATGGGTAGAAAATAGAGTGAAACATACTCAGATCATCCCATAATTTTTCTCTTAGTTAAATGTCCTAGCTTCCATATATACAGAATACTAAGAATACCCCTCTATCAAGGGTGACTATAGTGGTAATTTTTTGATTAACTTTCAGAATATGATCGAAAAATATTCACATCTTCCTAATAAAATTGTTAATGTTGTAGGGGTATGTGTTCATAATTCCATGAATCACCATCCTTTTAGTGAAATCACTGATTCTGGATATATTCTACATGTTCTCATTAAAGGAGGAGATTTTGGACTTGTTTTTATGGACTTCTAAGATGAGTAAATACTTTTTATTATGGGATATATGCATTCGATAATTCCATATATTGATGAAAATCATTGAACAAAGGATTCTCTGGCATTATCTTTGGGACTCGTAGCCTTCATGGAACCAGAGGGTTAACATAGAATTAAAATTGTTTCTTGATCTTTAGCACACATTCCTACACTGTTGAATGACAGTTAATGTTTAGGGGATGCAAACATTAGGTAGAAAGGGGGATCCACCCTCCAACCCCAGAAGGTGGACCATGGTGTGGTTTCATGAATTCCAACCTCCTGAAAAAGAGTACAAGGATAGGTTACATGGGGATAAGTGTATTTTCGGATGGGGTTTTCAATGACGGGTTTCCAGAAGAAAATGATCCATGATATCTACCACATGTATAATGAGTGGACAGGAAGATGGGCCTTAGGGCAGTGGTGGTAGGGGTCGGGAATGAGGGTTCCCTAATGGGAGTCCTAGAAAGCGCATCACAAAACCAACATCAAGGGCCATCAAGAGTATGTAGAAGAGAGAATGGTAAGGACCAAATAGGGTGGTAGACCAGTTCTGTTGCAAGGTAACCACAGCCCCATATATCACATCATAAGAAGGAGATGATCACAATGAGGAAACTAGAAGTTGAACAAGAGGGGACGGGGACTCTAGAGCTAAAACTGCTTCTTTATATTGAGGCCTGTCTTGATATCATTACAACCAGAAGTATGTTTATTATTGCACATATCGAACTAAGTTCACTTAATGAGGTTGTTGATTAACACCTTTTTTCTGCTTCCTATATTCCTATAATTAATGGCCCTGAAGAAGGAAGGTCATGTAGTACATCAAGAATATATAAAAGATGACATCAAGAAAACTACTGAAAAAATATTTCACACAGAGTGAGATTCTATCCCGAAGAGGATAAGATATATACCTTTCTACACAAATGTGTGCATTTGATGCATCTAAGCAGTTCCATGTCCATTCATCAGTGTATAGAAAGCCACCCAAGGAGTCACAAATGACTTTGAGGAAACCAATTTACTTAAAATGTTGTTGGATGACCCTGTGATAGATGCACACCTCACCTAAGGATATCTCCTTCACATTTTCATCATCCAATGACCAACAAGCTAGGGGATTTTAAACAACCCCATGGAGTGAGGGGTCCTACACACAAGATTACCTGAAAAGAAAGGGACACCTCCCAGAAAGCAGGTATATGAAGGTCCACAATCAGAAATGCATAGGGTGTCTATGAAGCAGGGGGGACGTTTATGAGCCCGATGGGAAGATTCAAGAATTTTTAGTGGAAAAAATCCTACAACACCACTTCTAGGAGATCTAGGATCAATGATCTCTAGAGCCGAAGGCACTACCACAATCCTATTGGATGATGAGTTAACGGTTGGGAAAGATTGACATTTGGAAGGAACAAGAGGCACTTTCTCAGTGATATAATAGTGAATACCAATTTTCTTTCCCCAAGGGATCCTAAAAATGGGAAAAAATCAACGCATCAAAAAGTTCTATTAAAAAGGACACTTATTCAATAAAGTTAAAACATATCAAAATATCCTAAAATGTAATAATCATCTTCATTTAATCAATTTAATTAAAAAATACACTAAAAAATATATATATTTTGTGCCTTATGACAATCTTGATCATCAAATATCTCCTACATAATGATAACTAGCTAATTATCATTCAATGGTGATTTAGATGATGTTTGTATAGGATATCATCATTAAAATAATTGTTCTATGTATGAGGATACGGATGAAATTAATGATTAATTTTATGGGAGAATTAGTTGGCTGTTGATTCTCGCTCAAATTTACCCAAGAGAAGAAGGTAAGATGGTCCTTGTAGTTTAGCTTGGGTTATCGAATCCACAGAGACCTAAGAAGAAACCTATAGACATGTACATTCTATGGACTGTTTTCAGCTATGAAGTGGCCAACATGGATTGATTTTGGATGGGTTTTAAAGATATATAATCGATTTAAGTGAATTCAATTTAAAAGAATGATTTGATCCTAGGTTATCGCTCAGGGTGGATTTGATGAATTACTTTTTTAATGATTTCAATTTCTTATAATTGAGATGGATTCATTTAAGAAGATCAAACGAAATCATCCCTTACTGTTTTGATGCCTAAAAAACCTAATACTAATCACCTATACACTTGAAGGATAAATGTTTTGAGCACTCCAAGGTAGAGGTTCGTATTAGCACTTGAATGTGTGACCTTAAATTCAATAAGGATGAAGATATTTTAAAATCATAAAATAAAAATCTCATTTAAAAGAAGTGATTTGAAATCAATAGAGTGATAAATAAAATCCAATCCAGCCTTTTGCTACTCCCTTTGATCAACCCATAAAATATTTATCCCTCCATTGATGACATGTCTTCAACGGAAGCGGGAAGTAGACTTACAAAGGTGGAATTGAAGAAGTAAAAACAACAACAAAAAAAGATCACTCCTCTGTTATGTGATAAATATCACAAGGTTTGGTATGAACAAGTTCACACCTTGAACCAATGGTATCAAAGTGATAAGGATATGAACAGAATAATAAGAGAAGAAGAACTTTTATTAAGAAACATGGATGATTTAAAACAACTTACATGTGGAAGATAAATTTGAGACAACAAAACCGCATCATCACATTACAATGAAAGAAAGCTCAAAGATTCTAAACTCCTCCACCACCACTTCCTTAAATAGGCATTTTTGAGCCCTTGGGTCGAGCCTTCAACAGTCCAAGTCTCCTCAATTAATTGTGGTAGGCCATAGGTGGGTGGAAAGTAAGGGAGAGTTTATTTTTCCACCTTTGACCCGAGGTGGCAGCCATCTTTCCTTCACCGAATAGACGTGTCTGGAAGAACTTCTAGATAGACTAATCAGAGTGGTCCATAGAATAAGAAAATGGAGATACGGATGTCTTCTTACCCCCTGTGAAATGTGGGCTCATTTGGAGTTGTGGATTCCTAGATATAATCAAATTAGTGGGATGTTTTTCTGTGCCGCAGAATCTGGCCCAGAATTGTATCTCTAAATTGGGCCGCCTTAATAACCACTATAGAGGCCGAATTAGCATTATCTCCTGCAGAGTGAATTGTTATTATACATGTCTTGTAGCATCACACAAAACTTTAGATTCATTGGGCCTGTATGTTGGGCCCCACAGTCTCATAAGTGGGATGGTTTCTAATCATCCTTCTCTTAGAATTGCTTCCATTCATCTCCAAATATCTCCATCATTGATTATGAATCATCCATTGATCCCTGAATGAAAAATGTTCACATTTAAGTGTAGATATAGTTACCAAAATATCAAATTAAAATATTTATAATTAGATGAATCATTGGGTACTTCAAATGATGTTAAAAAATGTACCACATAATAGTGCATTTGAAGAAGATATTACAATCATAATGTGAAATGATGTTCAAAGTGTAAAATGCAATAAAATGGTTTTTATGAACAATAAAGAACGTGAATATTATATATATTACCAATTAATATTATCCTCATTTAGTGGATAATCACACCCCCCAACTTGAGTTTTGCTAGTCCCGAGCAAAATATATCTCAACAATATGAAATTTGAACTCCCTTTTCCAAAAAAAACATTTTAATACACAATGATCACCAAAAAAATTATACCAAACAATCATTAAACCCATCAAAATATTTTAATACAAGATAGTTTCATAATAATATCCCAATCCCAAGCCCATTCCTTTGTTCAAATTCATTTAAATATTTCATCCAATATCAATTAAGTATGAGGATGTGTTGTGCATCACAATAGACATGGGGGTTCATCTTTATTCAAGGGGGGAATTATGGAAGCGCTAGGTGGAATCACATTTCAATATTAAGATAAGTATTCATTTTTTTATATTTTTTATTTGTTTTTTTTTTGTTTTTGCAATTTTTCCATAGTAATTGAAGTTGTACTCAAAAGAGTCAACCCCTGTAGCGAGACTTTGCCGATGACTCCCAGGCTCAAAGACCTTAGGGCACTAAGTGAAGCCCACATACTCGGGCATCATCTCAAGTTAACTCAGTCAAAAAAATTCAAATTACCAAAAATAGAGATAAAATTACTAACTCTAGGCCAGAAAACTATGGAGTCACGATCCCCAAGTGCCGAAAGCCACACATTAGGTCATTTCATTGCTCTACGCGCAATTTTTTTTGAATACTCATATTAAACTAAAATGATCACCAAACCTAAGCTATTTATTTAGGGGAACCCATGAACTCAAACTAATACCCCACTATCTAAAGGACGTGCATTGTGAACTTTTTTTATTTGGATGAAAATATAAATGATGAAATATCACATTGGATAGCCACACTTTCCAAAATCTATGCTCATGAAATTATACAAGGATTAAAATTAGAATCGGGGCATGCTAAATTATTTGATATTTAGTTTCAATGTTTTCAATGTGCATTACCATGTTCAAAGTTAAAGGAATTTTTCTTTCCATTTACACAATTTTTTTTTCAAATCATTCATTTTTCTTTGACACGAATGCATTTTTTTTATTTTATCCCCCCCCCCCCAACATAAAACAACATTGTCCCCAATGTTTAATGAAAAGAAAATTTAGAAGGGGGTAGAGGTAGAGAATGAAAGTTCAAAAAGTAAATTGAAAATGAGGATCATGGAATGAAGTCACCTGGTGGTTGAAGCTGAAATTCTTGCTGCTCCAATTTTGTCCTTTGATATCCATGTCGCTTGCTGAGTTCCCTAGTGAAAAAAGGAAAACAAAAAAACAAAACAAAACAGCATATATATATATATAAGTAAAATATAATTATATATATAAAATAAAATAAACTTATGATACATTGTCTTATTTTTAAATTTCTAGGTACGGTATTACTCAAGGATCACACCACGTGACACGGATGAATATGGTTCTCCCCTTTCATATCCATCCATACTCATAATAGAAGAACATGTAAAAAGCCTATATTTTTTTTAAATATAAAAATGATTATTTAATATATAAATGTTATTAAAACAACAATATGATGGGAAACTTGAAAACCATGGGTTGCCTCCCATGTAGCGCTTTGTTTAACGTCGTTAGCTCGACTTGAACCCCCCAACTTACCCAATACCAACTTTAAAAATTTTAAGGACCACATGTATGAAAAATTAAACTAGGTTTAGATTGATTACATGTTTATAATTTGTTTCATTAACAAACCTATGTTCTAAAATGAGTTGGTAAATCCAAGGAATATCAGAAATGGTGGATCTAGTTGCTTCTCTAGTCTTTCCTAATACATCAAGGGTCATTCCAATTTTATTTATATCAAGATAAGAAACAATGAAAACATGATGGTTTTGGATATCCTCAATGAATGAAAACTTGAGGAAGGATGGAAAGGACACATGTTCGAGTTCAGGAAGACTATCATTTTTAGACATAGGTTGGGAATTTGGATCGATCTCAATTTTATTTTCAAAATTTATCAATAGAATTGGTTCCTTTGGAATAGAAGATTCAACCACAAAATTGGAAATATCAATGTTAGAAATGGGTATGGACTCAAATATTGTGATTTCCCTTAATGGTTCAATGATTGGTGTTTTTGAAAAATCATCAACAAAGTTATATTCATGAGACTCAATCCATGATGTCAAATTCTCCTCTTTTGAGTCCAAAAAGTCAATTTCTTCTTGATTTAAAGACCCATCAACAATTCCTCGATCCTCTTCATATTCCCCATATCCAAAGGTTTTCTCTTCAGTAAATTCATGAGAGGTTTGTGGGAAACTAGATACTTCACATAAGGTTATGGAAGGGATAGATTGTGTAGGGATGGGTTCCTCACAATTTTTAATGCTTTTTAGTTCTAACATCAATGATGAAACCTCAAAATTCATTATCTCCATTTGTTGAAATAGTTTTTCAAGTAATGGATGTGGATCAGGATGGATAAGTGGTTGAGACAAATGTTCTATTCCAGGAGGATAACTATGTTGTTGGAATTGCATAGGAGGATGTTCAAATTGGCTTTATGGGGGTTGAAACTCATTATATGTTGAGATTTTTCGTGGATAGCAGGGGTAAAAACAATATGGTTCATTAGGTTGTTGATGATCCCACATGTAGAAATTAGGATGGTCATTGTACATCACACAAGGGGTTGAGTGATCAAGGTGGGGATTGGTTTCCCATGTTTGGACTTGTTCAAAATTGACTTCCATAGGAGTGAGGGGTGAGAAAACAAAAGGGAGATGAAGAAAAAGAATGATAATGTCTAAGATAACTTACTTAGGTCCCCGGAAACGGCGCCAAAATTTGATTCTCGCTCAATTTTACCCAAGATAAGAAGGTAATACGGTCCTTGTAGTTTAGCTTGGGTTATCGAATCCACAGAGACCTAAGAAGAATCCTATAGACACGTACATTCTATGGAATGTTTTTGGCTATGAAGTGGCCAACATGGATTGATTTTGGATGGGTTTGAAAGATATCTAATATATTTAATTGAATTCAATTTAAAAGAATGAGTTGATCCTAGGTTATCGCTCGGGGTGGATTGGATGAATTACTTTTTTAATGATTTCAATTTCTTATAATTGAGATGGATTCATTTAAGAAGATCAAACAAAATCATCACTTACTATTTTAATGCCTAAACACCCTATTTCTAATCACCTATACACTTAAAGGATCAAAGTTTTGAGCACTCCAAGGTAGAGGTTCGTATTTCCACTTGAATGTGTGACATTAAATTCAATAAGGATGAAGATGTTTTAAAATCATCAAATAAAAATCTCATTTAAAAGAAGTTATTTTCCATTAATAGAGTGATAAATAACATCTAATCCAGCCCCTTTATACTCCCTTGGATCAACCCATAAAAGATTTAGCCCTCCATTGATGAAATGTCTTCAACGGAAGCAGGAAGTAGACTTACAAAGGTGGAATTGAAGAAGTAAAAACAACAACAAAAAAAGATAACTCCTCTGTTGTATGATAAATATCACAAGGTTTGGTATGAACAAGTTCACACCTTGAACCAATGGTATCAAAGTGATAAGGATAAGAACAGAATAATAAGAGAAGAAGAACTTTTATTAAGAAACATGGATGATTTAAAACAACATACATGTGGAAGATAAATTTGAGACAACAAAACCGCATCATCACATTACAATGAAAGAAAGCTCAATGATTCTAAACTCCTCCACCACCACTTCCTTAAATAGGCATTTTTAAGCCCTTGGGTAGAGCCTTCAACAGTCCAAGTCTCCTCAATTAATTGTGGTAGGCCATAGGTGGGTGGAAATTAAGGGAGAGTTGATTTTTCCACCATTGACCCGAGGTGGCATCCATCTTTCCTTCACCAAATAGACGTGTCTGGAAGACCTTCTAGATAGACTAATCAGAGTGAGCCATAGAATAAGAAAATGGAGATCCGGATGTCTTCTAACCCCCTGTGAAATGTGGGATCATTTGGAGTTGTGGATTCCGAGATATGATCAAATTAGTGGGATGTTTTTCTGTGCCGCAGAATCTGGCCCAGAATTGTATCTCTAAATTGGGCCGCCTTAATGACCACTATTGAGGCCGAATTAGCATTATCTCCTGCAGAGTGAATTGTTCTTATACATGTCTTGTAGCATCACACAAAACTTTAGATTCATTGGGCCTGTATGTTGGGCCCCACAGTCTCATAAGTGGGATGGTTTCTAATCATTCTTCTCTTAGAATTGCTTCCATTCATCTCCAACTATCTCCATCATTGATTATGAATCATCCATTGATCCCTGAATGAAAAATGTTCACATTTAAGTGTAGATATAGTTACCAAAATATCAAATTAAAATATTTATAATTAGATGAATCATTGGGTACTTCAAATGATGTTAAAAAATGTACCACATAATAGTGCATTTGAAGAAGATATTACAATCATAATGTGAAATGATGTTCAAAGTGTAAAATGCAATAAAATGGTTTTTATGAACAATAAAGAACGTGAATATTATATATATTACCAATTAATATTATCCTCATTTAGTGTCTAATCACACCCCCCAACTTGAGTTTTTCTAGTCCCGAGCAAAATATATCTCAACAATATGAAATTTGAACTCCCTTTTCCAAAAAAAACATTTTAATACACAATGATCACCAAAAAAATTATACCAAAAAATCATGAAACCCATCAAAATATTTTAATACAAGATAGTTTCATAATAATATCCCAATCCCAAGCCCATTCCTTTGTTCAAATTCATTTACATATTTCATCCAATATCAATTAAGTATGAGGATGTGTTGTGCATCACAATAGACATGGGGGTTCATCTTTATTCAAGGGGGGAATTATGGAAGCGCTAGGTGGAATCACATTTCAATATTAAGATAAGTATTCATTATTTTATATTTTGTATTTGTTTTTTTTTGTTTTTGCAATTTTGCCATAGTAATTGAAGTTGTACTCAAAAGAGTCAACCCCTGTAGCGAGACTTTGCCAATGACTCCCAGGCTCAAAGACCTTAGGGCACTAAGTGAAGCCCACATACTCGGGCATCATCTCAAGTTAACTCAGTCAAAAAAAAATTCAAATTACCAAAACTATAGATAAAATTACTAACTGTAGGCCAGAAAACTATGGAGTCACGATCCCCAAGTGTCGAAAGCCACACATTAGGTCATTTCATTGCTCTACGCGTAATTTTTTTTGAATACTCATATTAAACTAAAATGATCACCAAACCTAAGCTATTTATTTAGGGGAACCCATGAACTCAAACTAATACCCCACTATCTAAAGGACGTGCATTGTGAACTTTTTTTATTTGGATGAAAATATAAACGATGAAATATCACATTGGACAGCCACACTTTCCAAAATCTATGCTCATGAAATTATACAAGGATTAAAATTAGAATCAGGGCATGCTAAATTATTTGATATTTAGTTTCAATGTTTTCAATGTGCATTACCATGTTCAAAGTTAAATGAATTTTTCTTTCCATTTACACAATTTTTTTTTTCAAATCATTCATTTTTCTTTGACACGAATGCATTTTTTTTATTTTATCCCCCCCAACATAAAACAACATTGTCCCCAATGTTTAATGAAAAGAAAATTTAGAAGGGGGTAGAGGTAGAGAATGAAAGTTCAAAAAGGAAATTGAAAATGAGGATCATGGAATGAAGTCACCTGGTGGTTGAAGTTGAAATTATTGATGCTCCAATTTTGTCCTTTGATATCCATGTCGCTTGCCGAGTTCCCTAGTGAAAAAAGGAAAACAAAAAAACAAAACAAAACAGCATATATATATATATATAATTAAAATATATGTATATATATAAAATAAAATAAACTGATGATACATTGTCTTCTTTTTAAATTTCTAGGTACGGTATTACTCAAAGATCACACCACGTGACACGGATGAATATGGTGCTCCCCTTTCATAGCCATCCATACTCATAATAGAAGAACATGTAAAAAGCCTATATTTTTTTTAAATATAAAAATGATTATTTAATATATAAATGTTATTAAAACAACAATATGATGGGAAACTTGAAAACCATGGGTTGCCTCCCATGTAGCGCTTTGTTTAACGTCGTTAGCTCGACTTGAACCCCCCAACTTACCCAATACCAACTTTAAAAATTTTAAGGACCACATGTATGAAAAATTAAACTAGGTTTAGATTGATTACATGTTTATAATTTGTTTCATTAACAAACCTATGTTCTAAAATGAGTTGGTAAATCCAAGGAATATCAGAAATGGTGGATCTAGTTGCTTCTCTAGTCTTTCCTAATACATCAAGGGTCATTCCAATTTTATTTATATCAAGATAAGAAACAATGAAAACATGATGGTTTTGGATATCCTCAATGAATGAAAACTTGAGGAAGGATGGAAAGGACACATGTTCGAGTTCAGGAAGACTAACATTTTTAGACATAGGTTGGGAATTTGGATCGATCTCAATTTTATTTTCTAAATTTATCAATAGAATTGGTTCCTTTGGAATAGAAGATTCAACCACAAAATTGGAAATATCAATGTTAGAAATGGTTATGGACTCAAATATTGTGATTTCTCTTAATGGTTCAATGATTGGTGTTTTTGAAAAATCATCAACAACGTTATATTCATGAGACTCAATCCATGATGTCAAATTCTCCTCTTTTGAGTCCAAAAAGTCAATTTCTTCTTGATTTAAAGACCCATGAACAATTCCTTGATCCTCTTCATATTCCCCATATCTAAAGGTTTTCTCTTCAGTAAATTCATGAGAGGTTTGTGGGAAACTAGATACTTCACATAAGGTTATGGAAGGGATAGATTGTGTAGGGATGGGTTCCTCACAATTTTTAATTCTTTGTAGTTCTAACCTCAATGATGAAACCTCAAAATTCATTATCTCTATTTTTTGAAATAGTTTTTCAAGTAATGGATGTGGATCAGGATGGATAAGTGGTTGAGACAAATGTTCTATTCTAGGAGGATAACTATGTTGTTGGAATTGCATAGGAGGATGTCCAAATTGGCTTTATGGGGGCTGAAAATAATTATATGTTGAGATTTTTCATGGATAAAAGGGGTAAAAACAATGTGGTTCATTAGGTTGTTGATGATCCCACATGTAGAAATTAGGATGGTCATTGTACATCACACAAGGGGTTGAGTGATCAAGGTGGGGATTGGTTTCCCATGTTTGGACTTGTTCAAAATTGACTTCCATAGGAGTGAGGGGTGAGAAAACAAAAGGGAGATGAAGAAAAAGAATTATAATGTCTAATATAACTTACTTAGGTCCCCAGAAACGGCGCCAAAATTTGATTCTCGCTCAATTTTACCCAAGAGAAGAAGTTAAGACGGTCCTTGTAGTTTAGCTTGGGTTATCGAATCCACAGTGACCTAAGAAGAATCCTATAGACACGTACATTCTATGGAATGTTTTTGGCTATGAAGTGGCCAACATGGATTGATTTTGGATGGGTTTGAAAAATATCTAATATATTTAAGTGAATTCAATTTAAAAGAATGAGTTGATCCTAGGTTATCGCTCGGGGTGGATTGGATGAATTACTTTTTTAATGATTTCAATTTCTTATAATTGAGATGGATTCATTTAAGAAGATCAAACAAAATCATCACTTACTATTTTAATGCCTAAACACCCTAATACTAATCACCTATACACTTAAAGGATCAATGTTTTGAGCACTCCAAGGTAGAGGTTCGTATTTGCACTTGAATGTGTGACATTAAATTCAATAAGGATGAAGATGTTTTAAAATCATCAAATAAAAATCTCATTTAAAAGAAGTGATTTTCCATTAATAGACTGATAAATAACATCCAATCCAGCCCCTTTATACTCCCTTGGATCAACCCATAAAAGATTTAGCCCTCCATTGATGACATGTTCTCAATGGAAGCGGGAAGTAGACTTACAAAGGTGGAATTGAAGAAGTAAAAACAACAACAAAAAAAGATCACTCCTCTGTTGTGTGATAAATATCACAAGGTTTGGTATGAACAAGTTCACACCTTGAACCAATTGTATCAAAGTGATAAGGATAAGAACATAATAATAAGAGAAGAAGAACTTTTATTAAGAAACATGGATGATTTAAAACAACTTACATGTGGAAGATAAATTTGAGACAACAAAACCGCATCATCACATTACAATGAAAGAAAGCTCAAAGATTCTAAACTCCTCCACCACCACTTCCATAAATAGTCATTTTTGAGCCCTTGGGTCGAGCCTTCAATAGTCCAAGTCTCCTCAATTAGTTGTGGTAGGCCATAGGTGGGTGGAAAGTAAGGGAGAGTTGATTTTTCCACCTTTGACCCGAGGTGGAAGCCATCTTTCCTTCACCGAATAGACGTGTCTGGAAGGCCTTCTAGATAGACTAATCAGAGTGGGCCATAGAATAAGAAAATGGAGCTCCGGATGTCTTCTAACCCCCTGTGAAATGTGGGCTCATTTGGAGTTGTGGATTCCGAGATATGATCAAATTAGTGGGATGTGTTTCTGTGCCGCAGAATCTGGCTCAGAATTGTATCTCTAAATTGGGCCGCCTTAATGACCACTATTGAGGCCGAATTAGCATTATCTCCTGCAGAGTGAATTGTTCTTATACATGTCTTGTAGCATCACACAAAACTTTAGATTCATTGGGCCTGTATGTTGGGCCCCACAGTCTCATAAGTGGGATGGTTTCTAATCATCCTTCTCTTAGAATTGCTTCCATTCATCTCCAAATATCTCCATCATTGATTATGAATCATCCATTGATCCCTGAATGAAAAATGTTCACATTTAAGTGTAGATATAGTTACCAAAATATCAAATTAAAATATTTATAATTAGATGAATCACTGGGTACTTCAAATGATGTTAAAAAATGTACCACATAATAGTGCATTTGAAGAAGATATTACAATCATAATGTGAAATGATGTTCAAAGTGTAAAATGCAATAAAATGGTTTTTATGAACAATAAAGAACGTGAATATTATATATATTACCAATTAATATTATCCTCATTTAGTGGCTAATCACACCCCCCAACTTGAGTTTTGCTAGTCCCGAGCAAAATATATCTCAACAATATGAAATTTGAAGTCCCTTTTCCAAAAAAAACATTTTCATACACAATGATCACCAAAAAAATTATACCAAACAATCAAGAAACCCATCAAAATATTTTAATACAAGATAGTTTCATAATAATATCCCAATCCCAAGCCCATTACTTTGTTCAAATTCATTTACATATTTAATCCAATATCAATTAAGTATGAGGATGTGTTGTGCATCACAATAGACATGGGGGGTTCATCTTTATTCAAGGGGGGAATTATGGAAGCGCTATGTGGAATCACATTTCAATATTAAGATAAGTATTCATTTTTTTATATTTTATATTTTTTTTTTGTTTTTGCAATTTTGCCATAGTAATTGAAGTTGTACTCAAAAGAGTCAACCCCTGTAGCGAGACTTGGCCGATGACTCCTAGGCTCAAAGACCTTAGGGCACTAAGTGAAGCCCACATACTCAGGCATCATCTCAAGTTAACTCAGTCAAAAAAAAATCAAATTACCAAAAATAGAGATAAAATTACTAACTCTAGGCCAGAAAACTATGGAGTCACGATCCCCAAGTGTCGAAAGCCACACATTAGGTCATTTCATTGCTCTACGCGCAATTTTTTTTGAATACTCATATTAAACTAAAATGATCACCAAACCTAAGCTATTTATTTAGGAGAACCCATGAACTCAAACTAATACCCCACTATCTAAAGGACGTGCATTGTGAACTTTTTTTATTTGGATGAAAATATAAATGATGAAATATCACATTGGACAACCACACTTTCCAAAATCTATGCTCATGAAATTATACAAGGATTAAAATTAGAATCAGGGCATGCTAAATTATTTGATATTTAGTTTCAATGTTTTCAATGTGCATTACCATGTTCAAAGTTAAAGGATTTTTTCTTTCCATTTAGACAATTTTTTTTTCAAATCATTCATTTTTCTTTGACACGAATTCATTTTTTTTATTTTATCCCCCCCAACATAAAACAACATTGTCCCCAATGTTTAATGAAAAGAAAATTTAGAAGGGGGTAGAGGTAGAGAATGAAAGGTCAAAAAGGAAATTGAAAATGAGGATCATGGAATGAAGTCACCTGGTGGTTGAAGTTGAAATTCTTGCTGCTCCAATTTTGTCCTTTGATATCCATGTCGCTTGCCGAGTTCCCTAGTGAAAAACGGAAAACAAAAAAACAAAACAAAACAGCATATATATATATATAAGTAAAATATAAGTATATATATAAAATAAAATAAACTGATGATACATTGTCTTCTTTTTAAATTTCTGGGTACGGTATTACTCAAGGATCACACCACGTGACACAGATGAATATGGTGCTCCCATTTCATAGCCATCCATACTCATAATAGAAGAACATGTAAAAAGCCTATATTTTTTTTAAATATAAAAATGATTATTTAATATATAAATGTTATTAAAACAACAATATGATGGGAAACTTGAAAACCATGGGTTGCCTCCCATGTAGCACTTTGTTTAACGTCGTTATCTCGACTTGAACCCCCCAACTTACCCAATACCAACTTTAAAAATTTTAAGGACCACATGTATGAAAAATTAAACTAGGTTTAGATTGATTACATGTTTATAATTTGTTTCATTAAAAAACCTATGTTCTAAAATGAGTTGGTAAATCCAAGGAATATCAGAAATGGTGGATCTAGTTGCTTCTCTAGTATTTCCTAATACATCAAGGGTCATTCCAATTTTATTTATATCAAGATAAGAAAAAATGAAAACATTATGGTTTTGGATATCCTCAATGAATGAAAACTTGAGGAAGGATGGAAAGGACACATGTTCGAGTTCAGGAAGACTAACATTTTTAGACATAGGTTGGGAATTTGGATCGATCTCAATTTTATTTTCAAAATTTATCAATAGAATTGGTTCCTTTGGAATAGAAGATTAAACCACAAAATTGGAAATATCAATGTTAGAAATGGGTATGGACTCAAATATTGTGATCTCTCTTAATGGTTCAATGATTGGTGTTTTTGAAAAATCATCAACAAAGTTATATTCATGAGACTCAATCCATGATGTCAAATTCTCCTCTTTTGAGTCCAAAAAGTCAATTTCTTCTTGATTTAAAGACCCATCAACAATTCCTTGATCTTCTTCATATTCCCCATATCCAAAGGTTTTCTCTTCAGTAAATTCATGAGAGGTTTGTGGGAAACTAGATACTTCACATAAGGTTATGGAAGGGATAGATTGTGTAGGGATGGGTTCCTCACAATTTTTAATGCTTTGTAGTTCTAACCTCAATGATGAAACCTCAAAATTCATTATCTCCATTTGTTGAAATAGTTTTTCAAGTAATGGATGTGGATCAGGATGGATAAGTGGTTGAGACAAATGTTCTATTCCAGGAGGATAACTATGTTGTTGGAATTGCATAGGAGGATGATCACATTGGATTTATGGGGGTTGAAACTCATTATATGTTGAGAGTTTTCGTGTATAGCAGGGGTAAAAACAATTTGGTTCATTAGGTTGTTGATGATCCGACATGTAGAAATTAGGATGGTCATTGTACATCACACAAGGGGTTGAGTGATCAAGGTGGGGATTGGTTTCCCATGTTTGGACTTGTTCAAAATTGACTTCCATAGGAGTGAGGGGTGAGAAAACAAAAGGGAGATGATGAAAAAGAATGATAATGTCTATGATAACTTACTTAGGTCCCCGGAAACGGCGCCAAAATTTGATTCTCTCTCAATTTTACCAAAGAGAAGAAGGTAAGATGGTCCTTGTAGTTTTGCTTGGGTTATCGAATCCACAGAGACCTAAGAAGAATCCTATAGACACGTACATTCTATGGAATGTTTTTGGCTATGAAGTGACCAACATGGATTGATTTTGGATGGGTTTGAAAGATATCTAATATATTTAAGTGAATTCAATTTAAAAGAACGAGTTGATCCTAGGTTATCGCTCGGGGTGGATTGGATGAATTACTTTTTTAATGATTTCAATTTCTTATAATTGAGATGGATTCATTTTAGAAGATCAAACGAAATCATCACTTACTATTTTAATGCCTAAACACCCTTATACTAATCACCTATACACTTAAAGTATAAATGTTTTGAGCACTCCAAGGTAGAGGTTCGTATTTGCACTTGAATGTGTGACATTAAATTCAATAAGGATGAAGATGTTTTTAAATCATCAAATAAAAATCTCATTTAAAAGAAGTGATTTTCCATTAATAGAGTGATAAATAACATCCAATCCAGCCCCTTTATACTCCCTTGGATCAACCCATAAGAGATTTATCCCTCCATTGATGACATGTCTTCAACGGAAGCGGGAAGTAGACTTACAAAGGTGGAATTGAAGAAGTAAAAACAACAACAAAAAAAGATCACTCCTCTATTGTGTGATAAATATCACAAGGTTTGGTATGAACAAGTTCACACCTTGAACCAATGGTATCAAAGTGATAAGGATACGAACAGAATAATAAGAGAAGAAGAACTTTTATTAAGAAACATGGATGATTTAAAACAACTTACATGTGGAAGATAAATTTGAGACAACAAAACCGCATCATCACATTACAATGAAAGAAAGCTCAAAGATTCTAAACTCCTCCACCACCACTTCCTTAAATAGGAATTTTTGAGCCCTTGGGTCGAGCCTTCAACAGTCCAATTCTCCTCAATTAATTGTTGTAGGCCATAGGTGGGTGGAAAGTAAGGGAGAGTTGATTTTTCCACCTTTGACCCGAGGTGGCAGCCATCTTTCCTTCACCGAATAGACGTGTCTGGAAGACCTTCTATATAGACTAATCAGAGTGGGAAATAGAATAAGAAAATGGAGATCCGGATGTCTTCTAACCACCTGTGAAATGTGGGCTCATTTAGAGTTGTGGATTTCGAGATATGATCAAATTAGTGGGATGTTTTTCAGTGCCGCAGAATCTGTCCCAGAATTGTATCTCTAAATTGGGCCGCCTTAATTACCACTATAGAAGCCGAATTAGCATTATCTCCTGCAGAGTGAATTGTTCTTATACATGTATTGTAGCATCACACAAAACTTTAGATTCATTGGGCCTGTATGTTGGGCCCCACAGTCTCATTAGTGGGCTGGTTTCCAATCTGGCTTCTCTTAGAATTGCTTCCATTCATCTCCAAATATCTCCATAATTGTTTATGAATCATCCATTGATCCCTGAATGAAAAATGTTCACATTTAAGTGTAGTTATAGTTACCAAAATATAAAATTAAAATATGTATAATTATATGAATCATGGGGTACTTCAAATGATGTTCAAAAATGTACCACATAATAGTGCATTTTAAGAAGGTATTACAATCATAATGTGAAATGATGTTCAAAGTGTAAAATGCAATAAAATGGTGTTTATGAACAATAAAGAACATGAATATTATATTTATTACCAATGAATATTAGCCTCATTTAGTGGCTAATTAGCTGTCAAATAGGGTTGTTTCCTACTCCCTTGGAAAAACTATAAAAATACATACCAATTAGGTCAATCGATTAGAAATATTTGTTATTATTTTCTATGTAGATTTAATTAGATTACTTATAACTCACTTTGGGTAATCAATTTCAATTTCCCAATTTTTAAAATAATTTAGTGGATTTTCTTTCCAATTTAATATATCTTAATATTGAATGGCAGTCATTGGATTTCTAGATTGGGAGATATTTTCAAAATATCAACTTATAATATAGATTTTTGGATTTTAGTGATTTCTAAACATATAATTCCCAATCATCCTATTAATTGATGATCCATGGTTAATAATAATTTATACAGTTAAAATTAAAATAATTATTTATAATAACGACAAATTTATTTCTAATTGATTGGGATTTTATTTTGAATTTCACTATCAATAAAATATATACTTTTCCATAGATAATTTTTACATTAGACTAAAATATAGATATTATAGTGGAATAAAATTTAGAATCAATATTTGGTTTCAACCCGCACAAAATTGAATATTTTTATTTTAATTGTGGGTTTATTGGTAATTTATGTTTTGTACAATTATTATGGGTAATGGGAGTTAGATTATTCTTTTCCATTTGATGAACTATTTTTTGACGGGGATATTTTACTATCCCATGAAATTAGATTTTCCCAACAAAAAATATGATTTGGAATAAATATTTATTTAGTTTGAGTATTGTTAATTGTGTTTTCTATTAAAATTTGATGTTATTTAGTACCATATGTTTTATTTGACCTTCCAATATTGGTATTGGGTTTCTAGATGTGGTTTTAAAAAAAACATTATTATTGTTTTACATTCTTCATAGTGGTGATGGATAGATGCCTTTCCATTCCAGATTCATTTAATCTTAAGTTTTTTTTTTATTTTCCACAACCATTTGGGTTGTTCACCTTTATATGAAAATCATTATAGTCTTTATGGTAATTTTGGAAATGATTTTTTATATGTTTCCTAGAAATATTACATCATTATTCTAAAAATGGTTTCTTAATTGGAGGGAATTGTGTAAAATAATGGATTTTAAGGAACATTTATCATTGGAGATTGAAAGAGGGGAATGAAGTTTATTTTGGGTAAGTAATATTTTTCAGAGAATAATTATTACCTCTAAAAACATTATATCCCTAAAAATTATGAAATAAGAGAAATTAACCTCAATAAATTCGCTAATAGTCACATTGGACATCTAACGAAATTATTGTATCATCCACCCAATGCTTTGAATAATAGTACATGATGTGATTTAAAAGTTATTAACTAAAGAACCACTAAAATCATAATTTATCATACTATGTTACATATGTATTATATCACACTTGAAATAATATATGGGTAGGTGATAAATTATTTCAATATGAAGAAATATAATTTATCAACATTTAAAATATTTTTAGTATTCAACAACTGTTTGTCCAAATAAACTGACTAACTATGTATAATTCATGAATAATTCACTCTAAAAAATTGTTCCTATATATAATACATCTATATTGATGGTATATGTTTCATAGGATACATCTATTAATTTATATTCATACATCATATTTTATCAGCTTGTTATGATTGGATGACTAATATATTGTGTATTTTTTTTATTGATGGTGATGTAGAATAAATATATCTCTATACATTCTCTATAGTATAAAATTATTGGTTTATTAAATTTATATACCTTATGTAGTAATATATAGAGTTAGTAGAAGAGAATGTATATGTGTAACCAATTATTTTTAATCAAATGTTTCACTCAACACAAATGAAAGAATAAGTAGTTTAAATATTGATTTCATTGTGGCATAACATACAAAAAGTATGACAAAAATCATTCATGAACAGAAATAGAACTACATTGGGAGTAATTTGAGAATACCTTTTACCTAATCCAAAGAACACAATGTCAATTTAATTAATTTATAGTGATATTATTTAAAGGCTTGATGATCATACTATCATTATTTATCAAATTGGTTTATTTTAAAAGATAAAAAAATAGAAAATGTTAGAACTATAGTCATCTCTCAAATACCATTTAAGGATAAGAATATATTTTTAAAAAAATTTACATATAAGTAAAAAAAATTAGGTGTTTTTGAAATTGATCGAGCATTTTAAAAAATAATTTTATAGAATATAGATTTTTTAATATAATGTTAGAGAGAATGGTTTAGAGTGAGGTTAAAATTACATGTTCACTACAAATATTTTAAATATTATTATTCTTATATTATTATTAGGCTAACCCCAAAATAAGTTGTTTATAATTAACAATGTTATTTCAACATTAAATGAACCATAAATAATACTTAATAAATATTTCATACGGTCTAAAACATTATTAAAATAGAGGGTAACCTATATATTTGAACACCCAATTAAATTTATTTTATTATAGACCATATAAGTTAATATATATCTTAAATTTTAAAATAAAATAAGAAAATTAACATAATGGACATTTTCCAAGTATCTAGTCATTTCTGTATCCAATTATTTCTTTTTTAAATCCCTTAGATGAGGAACACGTTTTGCCAAAATCTTACAGGTATTTAGAAAATCATTTTATTGATATTATTTATTTTATATTTATAAATCATTGTGCCTCAAATATATTCATAGAAATGATCCCTTATAAAAATATCATTCACATTACAATAACTAAGTCCACATTATATTTCATAGACACACTCTAAATCTACAGAGTTAACAAACATAATATTGGTGAAATATAAAAATGATATTCATAAAGAACACAATTATGTGGTATAAATCATATTTCATGATCTCATATTACATTTACATTATATAAATCCTTCCACTCCTACCACTATAGAATGATTAGACCAATAAATTCCAAGAAATATTTCCTCATATAATAATAAAATAACCCCTATCATAAAAAAAATTCAAAAATGAGATCTCATAATCCAAGGACTATAGTGATAATGTATATACTATATTTTCATCATACATCCAACCAGGAAAAATAATGAGGAATCTTACCTCATTATTTTTAGCATAATCCACAATGTGAGGCATCCAAATAATTATTCCTAACAAATATAGCATCTCTATAACAAGAGGAACTATTCTTGTTAATGTTACAACATGCACTAAAGACACCCAATGTTCATTTTTTCAACCCTTTAGTGGGTTTCTTTGTTATTATGTCATCCCATGACATTATAATTCTAGACTCTGACATTTAGTGAAATATGAAAATCTTGACTACATACATCCCATTTTTGAGAAATAACGTAATTTATATTGTAACTTAATTTCATGTATTATGCATGAAAAATTAATATCTAATAACCTAGAATTAGTTTCAACATTATTAAAATTTTATTGAATAATGGAGATCTCATCAAGAAGGAACTATCAGTTTATTATTATTGATGATAAATATACATACATGATCCCATTAAATATAAAACATATTAACAGAAAACAATCGACATCCTTGAAACTCATTTAAATATTCCATCTTCAAATCATATAAGAAAAAAATTATGGGTAGATCACATGCACAATAACAGTTATGTAAAACATAATCAACCATGAGTAAATAAGGCAGAGTCGATATGGAATGGAAAAACAAACAAGAAATACAGGACATTTAATCTATAACATGAGCACAAAATTCATCAATGGATACTATGAAATTAAATAATTTTATGGATGATAATGATTTGATTCGGAATGAATAAAATTAATACTATTAGATGTTATTATCTTTGATATCATGATATATCTATCATAAATACCTTGATCCTAGATACATTAAAATATGTGTTGGAATACAAAAAAACTATATTAAACAAGGCTAACCAACTTTTTTTTCATTAAACATGTCTATCAATGACGTGGATGTGGAATTATGGGATCCACCAATCAATTCATGTTAAATTAATTCCATATATATATAATTAAAAAAATAATTCAATTTGAATATTATATATTAAAAATTTTCATTAATAAGTAAACAATAAAATATATAATGATTTCCAAAAATGATTAGATAATGCTAAAAGTACAACAGAGTATATAGAAAAGGTATAAGGTTTAGTAAATAATTATATCCAAGATAGAATGAATATTTATATTTAATTGAAATTTAGTTTCCAATTATACGTTTCCATAATAAAGTGAATGGTTCAAGATCATGTAGATGACCAAAATAATATTAATATATAATATATGGTAATTAATTGATAATTAAAATACGTTTGTAAGTAAAATAAAATTGTCTAAAGAATATAATAAATTTGATGTTACTCATTTAAAATAATATTCAATAAATTGTATCCTCATTTAAATCATTAAAATATTTCAGAGGATGAAAATAAGTGTAAAAATATTGTAATGGTGTGAAAATCTATTGATGCAGTATACATGAAAAAAATTTATATTTTAATCTTTTGGACGAATGAATAAAATGTTTAGATGGAAAAATAATAGAAATAAAATTTTAAAACATTTTAAAAATGTATGAATTTCTGAAAATTTATTTTGGGTAAAAAAATATATATATTTTATTTATTGGATAAATATGGTCATGGAAGAAAAATATACCAAACTAGATGAGAAATAAGATTAGATTTTACCTAAAATATTCATTCTTTTGATTGGTGTGATAAAGAGATGAAAATATGGATGAAAAGTTTTAAACACTATAAATGTATAAAGGATAAGTGAATATATAATGTCTATCAAGGATTTATTATATGATTCATCCAATGAAAAAATATATTAAATCCTTGATAACTTATATTTTAATGTTAATTCTTCCACATTTGGTAACATTACTACTATAATATTCTGAAATAGTAAACAAGAATTGATAAATTAATCATTATTAATAAATACATTTTTATGTAAAATACCTAAAATGGGTTGTATATTCACTACATAAAAAAATAAGTATATAATACCAAATATTACACAATAAAGTATAAATTGAGATGAAATCCCTTACAATGATCATATCATTGAACTGAGAATCAAAAAATGAATTTACAATGTTGAAAAAATGAACATCAACATAAAAAATTAGAAATTAAACAAAATAAATATATTTGTCATTTGAAATTGAATCCTGAAAAAACATTTTTTCTATAGTATACGTATGACCCAATAATTTGATTTTGGGTAATGAAACTATTTAACACATGGTTCCACTTAGTTTAATTACATTTAAATAATTTTATATTGATTGTAATCATGAGATTATTTTATAAATTAACAATGTAGATATTTAAAATATCCTATATGATCCGCTTATTCCTTTTTATTTCTGATATGTTAACAAAATTGCATTACTATCACTATCTTGTGTGTTAACAGATTTTTTACACGTTTATGTTTTTTCATGGTAGTTTTAGAATTTATATCTTAACTATAGTACCACAATATAATGAAAATTAATAATGATGTATATTTCATATATATTCATTATATATATATATAAACATCCCAAAAATATATAGGCATAAAAATGAATTGCAATATTCATATAAGCGGTTGTCCATACATACATGTGAATGCTAATTTCACCTTTCAATTGATTGAATGAAATTATTTTAAATAATAATTCACATTTATATAATCAATTTTTATCATATATCTTCCTTAAATTAATCATTATTACCATCCCTATAAAGGGAATTGAAAATAGAATCGCATCACATCATGGAGGTGGTATTCCACAAATATATATGAGGGATATTATTGTTTTACAAAGGATTATAAATTTAGAAACTATATTTTCCATTAAATTTTATAAAAATAATTAATTAATAGGTATCATATATATTCATTATCTGTATCTTTAATTCCATCCAATTAATCTGGAGATGAAAAATTAATTACTCGATTGTTTGGAGATAGTAAGACTTATGTAGCAACAATGTTGTTTTCAATTTTTTAGGATGGAAACTAGATTTTATATGGTTATATCATGATTATAATAAAGTATTAGTATATTCAATATAATGGAGTAAATATTTTAGGATCGGTAGAACAGATTTAGAGGATTCACAAGAACAAATAAACTTGAAAGGGTTTGTAAAGGTAATTTTATCTTATTTATTAGAATTACTTTAGATCCCCTCTTAAGGGAATTATGGTTGGTATTTTTGGAAAAAATTACCACTAAATTATTTTTTATGGATTTTATATGGTAAATTTGTTGGCTTTGGTGGATCTTTAATTCCCCATTTAGTGTAATAAAAAAAAGATAAGGGCTATACTTTTATTAGTGCAGGGAGGGGTATTCTAATAATTCCTTAAATAATTAAATTATTAAAAATTATGTTTCTTATTAAAATGCCTCAAAATTTCTTTAATTGGAATAAAATATATATCTTTATAAATAATATTGTCCCAAAAATTGTTCATGTTATGTTAATGTTTTGAACCTTATCATTTAGTTTTATCCTTCATTGAACCCTCTTGACAATTACCAAAATATTAATTGTTTCAAACATAAAATTGTATATAATGTTACCATAGAAGGATAAATTACAAATAAATATACTAAGAATTATTTTATCAACTATATAACATTTATTTGTAAGATCATATCTATTTAAATGATTTCTAAAACACTTAATGAATAAAAATTATAATAATATATCATTAATGTCATATATAGAACTATTCATTTAATTTTACTTTTAATTCAAAAAAATGAAAAGGAATTTGAAAATAAAAATTTCACACATTCATTATATATAATATTAATATATAAAATTAATTTAACACAATAAATATATTAATTTTTATTAATTTAATTAATTTTAATATCATTAATTTTATTTTTTATTAATTTCATCAATATCATGTTAGCACAGCGTAAGAATTTAATGCAATTATTTGTTCCCTAAAATCCTAAAAAAATACAATGTAAAAAAAATTATGTTAAAAATAATTTTTTATATACAGTAATAATATATTTTAACTACTATCTAAATAGATAAATGGAATTAGACGCTGGAGATGGGAATTTGGTAATTTTAATTACTTAAAATAACATAAATGACACTATTAAGATCAAATGGATCCAAAATAAAATATATTAGAATTTGGGATGTATATTGACAAATTATTAAATTAAAAGTGAATAAATTTTACAATGTGGTTGATTTTTAATTCTTATTCACATCATTTATGACATTAATTTCATTATTTACCGATTAATCATATGATAAATTCTACCAAATTTACTATTAGTAATGCATTAAAAATGGATTTTTTACAAAATATATGATTCTTGATTCAAAAAAATTTATCCATTTTTAAATATTAATTTTATATTTTAGGAAGAGTATTAATTTATGAAAAAGTATCAAATTGGAAAGGAAAACAATATTTCAAAAAAATCATTTTTAATTATATAACATTATTTATTCTATATTATACCTTATAACTATTTCTAATGAGATTACTAGTATTATAAATAATATAATGTAACTAATAATACACTATAACAATTTTAATAGAATAATTATCTTTGTAAATTATTGATGAAAAATTTACAATTTTCAATAAAAAATTGTATTTTTTCCTATGAACTATAAAAGCAAACTTCTCTAAAAAATTACAAAATAATCAACATAATATAATTTTGGAATTATTAATTTAATAATAATAGTATTTTTAAAAAATGAATATTTTCTTTATTCTATAAATTAATTATAATATTCTCTCATAGTAACTAATAGAATATTTTTGAAAGAAATTTGTTTGGAAGGAAAAAATGTTTTTAGTAAAAATTAGGTTCTTATTTTCAAAGAATTATTCAATAAACTTTTATTCGGTATGAAATATATATATATATATATACATATATTATAGAAACATTCCAATTTAATTTCTAGTCTATGACAACAATACTTTAATAATAATATATGGTTAATCAGTAAAACCTAGTTTTGTCAGTTCTATATTATGTTAAATATAGTGTCTATTTAAAGTATTATGAAGTCAAGTCCCCCTTCAATAAATTTAATCATTAAAATATTAAATTTTCAAGTAATCATGATTTTCTATTTTAAAATTTCCATTTAAAAAAACCCATATAGAAAAAGTGGGTGAATAAAAATTCATTTTAAAATGAGGAAAATCAAAATTAAAAGGACCTAAGGAAAAACTGAAAACTAGGTTTTACATCTAGGATTATGTCATTGGGAAGCTAAAATATGGACATAGAGGGGGGAAATAAATCCCAATGGTTAATATAAAATGATATAGAACATGTTCAGTGGATATTTTACAACCATAAATCCATAAATCTATGATTGGTGAAATGATCATTAATTCATTTGAAATGATCTTAATAGTATAACTAGTTTGTTTCATGATCCTTTTATAATAGTTATGGAATTATATAACCACATTCTATAGTAAAATTTATTAGATATACATAAATATAAAATTATAATTTCATTCTTTTAACCAATTTACACTAAATTAACATCATTTAATTAGATTATGACTATTCAAGATGAATATCTCATACCTGAAGAACTAAACTCAGCATTTAATTGATCAAATTTTCCAAAAAATGATAAAAACATTATCTCCCATTTCTTTTAAATTTAACTAGTAATGAAATGGTTACCACATGTTATGACAATATCCAAAATTTATAATCCATCATATGATGAAATAATACATTTTATATATAAAAATTTATAACAACAAGAAATGTTAAACTTATAATTTTCTACAAGTAAATGTCTCTATATACCAATTAAAACTGATGACATTAACAATAATTTTTCATACCAATGTAGTAATATAATATCTTTAAAATACATTCCCAATATATAATTTCTATCTTCCCAAATAATCATCCATATAAAACCACATACTAACCCTAACAGTTACATATACATCAACATAATGGAGAAGTCCTAAAATATCACTATTCAACATAGTAAATCACTATATAATAATATAATTTAATGAAATTAAATAGATTATCATGAATAAAATTTAGATTCTATTATTAATGTTAAACCTTATCCAAACCATAAATATCTCTAAAATGTTCTCATTTTTAATTAATCTCCTTTTTTCACCAAGATTATCTATATCCTGTTATTTAATAATACTTGAAAAATAAAATTATTACCTAAATTAATATTAAATCCTAAAAGTATTATTCTTCCTTAAACCCATTAAAAGTGTGAAATAACCTCAATATATCATCACATAGAACCTCAAACTAGTTATTTATGGATTTAAACATAAAAAATATTGAAATTATAAAACTATTTATTACATCCAGAATTAGTTTTTTAGTGCCACATGAAAACATATTTACTTACTAAAATTAACACAAAGAATATTAATAAAATCACTTATTATTTCCATAAATCTGAAATTAAAATAAACTACATCAAAGATAACCTGAATCAATTTTTCATAAATTCAAAAAACCATTTCATGGTTTCCCATATTCTCCCATTTATATTATCAATGTCAATAATCATTCAATGAAAATACATAACAACTTGAATCGCTATACATTAATTACTAGAATGGAGTTGACAGAATGACCCGAAGGCCTTAATTTTTATTTATTTTTCGATAAACCCACTTTTAAGAATAAATTGGGAAACCTGAAATGACTTCAAAGAGAAACATACATAAACATAACCTGATCCAAAAACAAGACTACTAAAAATGCCCCGCCCCAGAATCAACATTGTTATGGAAAGCCATCATCCAAGCATGGCTACTCAACAATTTTTCCCATGCAAAAAATATATGGGCATGGTACTGATGGATAGGCCATACCCTCTCAATATTCCGAATCTGAGAGCCATATATAGAGAAATACACCTGCTCTAAATACAAATATGAAGCATTTACTTGTAGAAAGTCTGGAACAAGTTGTCAAGAAACATACAAACCCTCAAACGCCAAAATGAAAAATCATGAATCCATCCATTGCCAACGGTTTCAGCAGAAGTGCATTACATTTAGAAAACATCAACTTTCCAACACAGTCGAAATACTCCACCCATAGAACAAAAAAACTAGAACGGACTGCTCCGAACAAAACCAGTGAACCAAAGTACCTCCATCTCCATGTTGAATCTCCACCGCCTTCAGCTCTCAAAGACAACACCAAACATTCACAAAACCAGAAAGAAATCCAAAACCATCAGATTTCAAGCAAACATCAACCATGTTAAAGAAAACCGCAAGAAAACATCCCTCCACTGCCTTGTCCACTGCCAAGAAATGCATCTGCTGAAGCTCAACCCTTGTCCGCAAGAAAAATGTAAGTGAAGTTATCGGCACCCAAAGCCAAATCCCAAGAATTGAAAATAAATGGAAAGAAAAAACATTACCATGAATATGTTTCTTGAATTCCAAACCACGCTAGTAAAAATCTTCCACAAACTAGAATCAAATCTCGTTGTCACCGTCATGATCCCTCCCATAGACCACAATGATCGCCCCACACACACCATTTTGACAAAGAAGTCATAATGACAACTCTCAGACAGAAGATGATGGATCATCTACTGGAGGCTTTACTGCGCAACCGTATGAGAATGGACAGAAAACAATGATATGATATGAGGTATCCGAGCCCACGAAGCTACCATGATGCCTCCATTGATAGTAGAGTCGCCACCATGAAACCGTCAAGAAGGAGCACTGAAGGGGGTTGAGGCTGACCTGAGGAGGATGATATGAGTGGTGGCGGCAGGGGAAACCCTAGAGAGTCGATGCCCCTTACGGGATCATCCTACTAGAATAAATTTGGTCCTTACTTGGTCGATTATTTAAACGATGGATTAGAAAATTATCTTAATTAATAACCATATTCACCACACAAAAAGTTGTGAAATATAAGTGGTAATTTTGGATGCACTTCACATCCTTTATCAAACCCTTCAATTTTACTCAGTAATTCATTGATATAATCTATTGTTTTTACACATAAAACATTATATTTTTCTATTGAGATGTTCTCTAGAGTCTCTTTCCACATTTCTATCATGAATTAAATTGATATTTATTTTTTATATGGTCTCTACCTCTTCATATCTCAGAAATATCTATTATCCTCATCATTAATGTTTTTGAGTGTTTGTTAAGGCGTAGGTTGTTAATCATATTCAATGATAACTAATTATACCTAAACACAATATCTTTAACTCCATTTGGATTCTTATAATCGCCACATTTTCCATCATAATCAGTGAAAGCATGATCCCTCTTGTTCAATCCATTAACTTAAACAAAAAATATTTTTGAAACATTAATTAAAGAGGGAAGCCAAATAAAATCATCCACAATAATTTTATAGGATGTTTTCATATACTTATACATATTCTCATTCTCATTAATATTATTATTTCCAAAAATTTATGAGAAAACGATTTCCCCCTATATTTGTACTAATATTTCACGAATTCCATCAACCTAAACCCCGTATCCAATAAAAAATAGATATTTTATACATTCTCACATTATAATAAGATATAAGGTATATAATCCAAAAAGATAAATCATCTTTGATTATTTTACAACCATATATATACATGATTCACTTAATATTTATAAAACATAAAAAAATATTATCATGTATATCCATTAAACTCCTTAAAAAAATTAATTCCTCATACCTTATAGAAAGGAAAACTAATAATGGTTGGATAAAATCAATATTAAAGTTACATTATAGAAAAATAAATCATGAGTAAAAAAGAAACAATAAATATGTAATGATAAGTAACAAAAAGTAAATTATAGGTAATAAATATCATGAGCATGAAGTACATTCAATGATATTTCCAAGTGCAACAATCTCATGGATAATTATAACTCATTTATAATTGATAAAAATATACTGTTTGAATTAATGATCTAAAACATGTTGTTATATATTCTATTAAGAACATGCTCCAAAATAATTTAAAATATGTGTAGGTAATCACCAAATATTAATTAATAATGCTAGAAAACTAGTTTATTTCACGATTCATATCAATTAATTGAGGGAATATATAATTCTAGGCCCACTATCACTACATGTCCAATTAATTCCACAAATATTTAATTGTTAAAATATTTTGTAAACATTATTCCTTAATATAACATGTTTATATTGAGAAAAAACTATAAATTATAAATGCACATCCTATCAAAAATCCAAAAATTCAATTTAATACATTGAATGTATAAATAGTATATGTTTTTCGAAATAATTATATCCATGATTCGAATAATATGAATATTTAAGTGGAATATAATTGCCAATGAAAAATAATACCAATAAAGTAACATTGCTTCCTATAATTGTGTTTTGGTTTCTACAAAAAATTTGGATGTTGGCAACACTAGTCCTCCTGCCATGGTGGATACTCATTCAAAATTGACCATAGATTTGGTTCAGACAAATATGCAGGCCTCGACTTATAAAATTGACAGTGGGAATAACAAAATTCCTTCAACCGCTTTGTCCAACACAACATGCACATCACAAGACATTGATAATATTTGTCCTATACAAGATTCTCATGCTTCTCATGTAAGGAAACAAAAAAACAAGAAGATATATACAAATCTTGACAGCCCTCTAGTGAATCGGACATGTGGTTTGTGGGAAAAACATGCCACTACAAGAGAGGAGGAACATCATCCTCTAGAATATGATGAGAACTATTGGCAGAAAATGAATCCTTATAGACAAACTAATATTATTATGAAGTTGAATTATATAGTTGAACCAACAGTAAGGAAAGAAATGAAGTCTGAGGTCAGAGACTCTGATACATATATTGTGACCCTCTTAAAACAAGAGAGACATTTGTATGCCCCTCACAGAAGAGGATTCAGACATGAGCGCAGAAAAGAAATGGATTGGGGTGCCTTGCAAGAAATAGATCATGAGATTTCTGAAAAAATCATGAAAAAGATTGGATAATGAAAGCATTTTATTTTTGTCTTTTTATCCAATACATTCCTTGTTTTATATTGTTTTGTTTTAATAAAAGGTGACTTGATCCCTAAAAAATTAACCTACAAATATGATTTTATAGTGAAATAATTTATTTTAAATAATAAAATAAATTTCATGTGAAAACCTTAATATAAATTCATTTATAAAATCATCTAAATCATAAATAATAATATTAAGAGTGTAATATTATTTTGGATGTGGCATAATAAATTAATGTGTTACATGTTAAAAAAATTCATTTTAGTATTTATAAAGAAATTTTAAAAGAAAACATGATGAAAGAATAACATATATTCAATTCAAACCAAGTAAAAAATCAAGTATAACATTAAATGTTAATTTTTTAAATAAAAAAATGTAAACTAGTTGTTAAAATATGGACATGGATTTAGATTATTCCAACTCAGAAGAAAAATTAGAATAAGTTTTAATTGAAATATTTATTATCATGTTTCAAGTGATAATGGGTGTAAAATTTTGAAAATAATATTTTATTTCCCTAAAAATTCATTTTATAATAATATATATAGAGTACATAAAAGATATATTATAAAAATCCTCTACTGAAAAATAGACACAATCCTAAAAATATGATATTATTAACTGAATCTTGACCACTTTAGTAAAATTTAAATTATTATGAAATGAAACCGTAAAAATGAATTGAAACGTCCATAATCATTACTAAATTTATATTAATTTAAAATTCATCAAAGGGGTAGTGTATACACTATAAAAAATTGTAGTATAATCCCATGTTTTTCTCAATGGAGTTGAAATTGAGATGAAATCCTCTACATAGATCTTATCATTGATGTGAGAATTGAACAATGAATTTATTATTCATGAAACCGTTAAATCATTATAATAAGTGGATATAAAATATAACACAATTGTGATCCATATTAGATATTATCCTAGAATAACTTAATCAGTGAAGTATATGTAAAACACCGTTAATATTAATTGAGTTAATAAACCCTTTACCTCTTCATTCCCTATCATTGAATGTGATTTAACCACCTATATAATAGTTTCAATCGTGATATTATTTTTTACCTGAACAATAAAAATATATATTGTATGATATATGATCCCCAAATTGCAATAACCCATAATTTTAATAATGAAATTCCTCTTCAGAAGAAATAAATTCATTATTACATAATGAATTTACTGATAACATGTGAACTATTTTTGTTATTTTGATCATAAATATGTCCTATTAAATAATAAATTATATTATACATCATACATTTTTTAATATATTTGTCATATTGTGACCATTAGGATTAGTATGTTATCGGCTATGATAAAGTCTAAATGATGCAAATGAATGATCTTATAGCCTCGACCTGAAGGAATATCTAATACAAATATTATTTATTAAAGGTTTTAAGGGATATATGATCCCTGGGATGTTCCATTGATCATGCAGCAACTATGATTCGAAATCTAAATCAAGAATGAAAAAATTTATAAGATAAGTTCATTCTCATTCAGATCACTACGTAAACCATGTACATCAAACAATAATTTTAATATCTCAACATCATAAACAATAACCTTATAGATTTAATTGGTTTAAAAAAGGGAAATGTATTTAGACACGAGCTGTATAATTATTTATATTTTTATTTTAATAAAACATTTATCATTTTTATTCTCTTTTAATATTAATTTCTAAATGAATAAATAATGAGTTTGATTAAATTTTGGTTTATATATGATAACACATGAATTCTATTTTTGGTAAATTTATAGTTTCTATTAATAAAAATTATGTTTTAGAATCCATGAATTTTTTAAATTAATGAAAATAAAATAAAATATTAATATCAAATAAAAAAATAAAATAAAATAATAATATAATTTTATATGTAAATTTTAATAACTATAATAAAGATATAAATTTATGAAGGTAAACAAAATTATTTTATAATGATTTTAAAATAGTTTTTATTAAAAAAATTCATTAAATGTGGATTATTTATATAAAATATTAAATTCACATATTTATAAAATTATTTAGATAAAATAAATATTATTGTATAACTCATCAAATAAATATTTTATTATGGTGATTTCTTAATGATTTTTGGAGGCAATAATGTTTTGGGGTAAAATTTAAATACATTACAAATATAGAGTGTATATTGTGAAATCACAATGAACCAAAATTGAGGTAATATATTCTAAATTTTTTTTCCATGAATATATAAATATTTCACCTTAAAAATTATTATTTTTATTTATTTGACAGATTTTATGAACCATTAACGAATCCACTTAATCATATATTATAATTTAATTTTTTAAAATAAATTATTTTTTTAAAAGAATCAATTACACATAACCATGGGTATTATTTAAATGGTATACATTCAAAAAAGTTTAAAGTAATAAATACCAATCTAGTTTGGTATAAAACATGGGAAACATGGCTTGGTTTTAGGTTTTTATTACATTATCATATAATGTAAAAAACCTATGGTTTGAAATTAATAATGAAATATCATACCATTTTCTATATAAATCCACCCAACATCCAGTTTCTATTTACTAAATAACATTATGGAATGAAATTAAAAACTTATTCCCTCTCTAAAACACACCAAATTTGTCCCATAAACATAAGAAGGATCTCCCAATTTCTCAGAAATACCCACTCATGTAAAGGGTTCCTCTCTTTCTCTTCATTATTCATGTACCTCCAATATATTATTCTTGTAATTTTTCAATTTTTCATCTAAGGATATGATTTAATATATAACTTTTATTTACCTATAGATTTTTAACTGATTAGTAACCACTTTCACCCTAGATAACACATCTCATGAACCTTTATATACATTTTTTATGCAACAAGAATTATCTTTCATGTCCTCTATGCCAAACATCATTATCGTCATTATTCATCCATATTTCAACTCAACGTTATTCATAATGATGTTTTCTCCCTTAATTTATTTAGAAATTATATTTATATTACCCAAAATCATTGATAATGGGATTTAAATTCTTGTATGTAATCTTTATATTGCATGATTCATGTGGTAAACATAAGGATATATGCGATATGAAACTGGGTGGTGCACCCAAATAACACTCCAATGCATAGGGGGAATGTTTTAGTTTTTGGATACAACATTTATGGGATTGGAGAGTAAAACAAATCCATTATGGTACATCATCCACCATTTCATAAAATGTTAGTATTCATCGATGATTTATTTTTATGATTCCATGTTTATTATAGTCATGAAAATCCCAAGTTTCCTTTATTCTATGACCATAATTTTCATATTTTACTAATTCCATATATTAGAGTACAAAAACAAAATACAAAAAGTGCAACAAAAGGAAATAACAAATCAATGAGGCATGATGTAGTGAAGAACCAAGGAATCATTAAGAAAAATATGAAACCAATCAGGTGAATAGGACCCAAGAGTAATATAATATGAAATACCTTCATTCTCAGAGCCTTTGGAATCCAGGAAATCTACAACCATATTCCCCTCATGTCATGTGTCATATATCTACATGTGATTGTTCATGAGGTCCATTCAGGATCTAAAGATATAAGTTATATCCCACGACACATTTCCCTATCCATGAAGAGCCTTTAAAATAGTTAAAAAATCAGTTTCAATAACCTAAATGGTGTAAATAATCTATTTTTAGAATCTATTTCCCATGAAAAGGGCATGAGTGCTTACCAAAAACAAATCACATGTTACGAAAAATTCCAAGAATGATGATATAACCATTCCACACTAGTCCCTTATCATCCCCCATGCATTATACCCATACTAAATTACCCATATTTATTATGTTTAATACCATGGTGAATAAGGTTCCACTAAACCCATATTCCTTACCATATCTTGGATGCCAAGATAGAGGAGGGGATAAATGCTATAAGAGGTAACATCAACAGTACAGAATTAAAATAATTATGGCATGTAAATAGATCGGAAATGTTTTTTTATAGTTCTAATATTGATACATTCATGAGTACAAGAATAATTATTATGGTGAGGATCATTATTTACACTCGAAATTCACCAACAACATGTAAGAAGAAGTCTGTTTCGATGTTATCTATTAATGAAATGATCACCTACACCTAGAACCACATATCCATGAAGCTGTCAAAAACATCAACCCAATGTGACCATCCAATCAATTCTGTAATGGATTTCTATACCTAAGCCGCCCAATCATTATCTATGAATATATTCCCCCATCAACTCTATTTTTGGATCCTCACAGCAACAACACATTGAGGCCATCTGGATGCCCATTTATTGAACTTTATCCTCAATATGTAAGGTCATCTTCCCAACACTTAATAATCTAATGTAAAACATGGATGGGATTTACCAGTACCACTTTGTTTCCCCCATAGATCATGATTTTCTTTCCCCCCTAATGCGTTTTAAATCCTTGATAGCGAAGACATCAGATGGTGAATTGATAAAAATTCATCAACCAATTTTATCATTTTAAAAAAAATTATCAAGAACTACATGTTTATTATTGGCTAAATGAAACTGATAAACCTAGGATGGCCATAGGCCTCACATAACATAATATTGGGTGTAAGAAATTCTGAAAACCATAACCTTCTAACCACTAGTCATTCTTCTAGAAGATGATTTTCCCTCCCCCAAAATCCATCGAGAGTGCTGCGGTAGAATGTTAATGAATGGAGAAACTATTTTCGAAATGACTAAAGGCCAAGACCTCTGAAATCTATCCACATGTCCATATTTACACTATGTTGTATAACTCTTTAAAAAAACCTTCTAAAGATTCCCATGCAAGCAAAGTGTGCTTTACATGTATTTTTCACTCAACACTCATAAGATTGATACCACCCATTAAAATATGCCTAGTAAGATTTTTCATTAATGACCTCTGCTGTAGAGGGACATTAACTGAAGAACAAGAAAGCATTCAGATGGATGTCAAAACACTATTAATGAGAGTTATGCACCCCCAAAAGATAAAAACATATCATTATAATTATATGTATGCCCCATGATCTTGTTAATGATTGTATCAATGTGATTAATTTAAAGAGAATGAGGACTAACAGGTACCCCCATATATTCTATTTGATGAAAACCTCTTCTCATGATCAGATTATATTCAACTGAACTAATCCTATTATTCAAGACCTTTCTGTATATAAACAGACAACAGTTTCATCATTTAACCATCTGACTACTCCAAATACAATACTCTTCCAAAATCTCATTGACACCCTACACTAATATCAAACTACCGCTACTAAATAGAATAATATAATCAGTGAAAATCGCATGGGAAATACTTCTGGTGAGGTTATAATGGTTCTAAGGAGGAATCATGTCTAATTATTTCCTCGGTTGATGTACCTACTCAAAATAACTTGGTCTATAATGAATAATGTAGTGGAAAGGGGATCCCTTATCTGATACTAGAACTGATTTATAGTAACAAAACGACTTACCCATGAATGATCTACAGATACAAGGTGGTCTAATGCTTCATAAAAAAGATCAGTAACCCAAGATGAAAATATCATTTGATCCATAACCCATAAGGGAAAACCAAATTCAAATCTATCATATGATTTTATCATTTCCAATTTAATATCTAGATTATTCAAAAATGTTTTGATGTTGATCTCACTAATCACCTCTTGCCCCAGACAAATAGTGCCCTTGATGGGTAATCCCTTGATGAAACTTTTCTTCTCTGGAGCTAACCACCCATCCATGTACAATCCCATCAATTTTAAAAAGAATTATAGATTGATCCTTATATCGTACATTTCATTTAATAATGGCCCAACACTAGTATAAGGAATGTGGATTATTCAACTTTAGAGTCTAAATAATCTTTGAGGGACATGAAATACATGGGAGATTACCCTCTAAAAAATAATCCTAAAAAACAAAAACAACATCCTTCTTAAAAATATCCTAAGAAACTCTGTATAAATATCTTTTAATACCATCAGGCCCTAGAGAACTGTCTGGGTTGAGGGTCCAAATTATCCCCCTCAGCTCTTCTTCCCCAAGAACGATCCATAATAACACATTAACATCCTCAAACATCATATGTTGAATGGAATAAAAATGTCAGTTCCATCCCTTGGATATCTATCATCCCTACAAAGAATCGGGCCTGAAAAAAGACACATAAATAATGATACTTAAGAACTCAAACCACATATCAATCATTAGAAATAGAAACATCTTCTTTAAGGATGTTTTCAAATAAAATACCACTTCTATTTAATACAATCAGGAAAATAATTACATGTAAGGATCCACCTCACAAATCTATTTAACCTTGGAAGAACCCATGGCCATGTCTTCCTACATTAAAATCATGTATGTCATCTAATCCTTCTTGACTCTAAGATCCACCTAGATATTATCATCTAATTAATTTTATGATCTCATCTCCATTCAAAAAATGTCTTCATCAATCAAATCCATCTTCCAACGATGAGAATGAATGCTCTTACTCCAACTGTGATGATTATTTTTAAGTTTCATAGTATTATTGTGAAGAATATTTCATGGGTTTCCCAACAAATTAAGGTTCTGAGACTCCCTAACCACATCACCAACTCTAGGATCCTCCACCAATTCCAAGTAGAAATGAATGAAATCCTCTCTCATAGGCCTAGATTAGATAGAAACCCACATTGAATAGTGATCCTATGTATTTTAGAATAGGTGAGGAACCATAATATCCCGGAATATGGAATGAACTACCTCATTTAGAAAACATAAATCAAGCTGACACCATGTTCGCCAGACTCCACACTAATTATGTCACTCTTTGAACTGATTCCCTTAATAACCATCACTAACCAAACCACTATTGGCCATAAGAGACACTAAGCCTTGAATAGAATTTCTCAGGAATTCTCCAACCAATGATTGTCAATTGGACTAGAAATAATGATGAAATCACCCCCACCAACAATGAATGATTATGAAGAATAGAATAGATTAAATCAGAATAAAAATCATACATAAAATGAGCATCACATTTTGTGTAAATGGAAGTTAAGGAAAAACTAAGGACTCTAATATAGATCATAGTAGTAATACAATGATCTGACAAAGTATGAGTCTCCTCAAAAAGTTGATCTTTAAAAAAAATCCATATGTGAGAATTATAAGGACTTCCATGAATGAATTCGTGCACCTTTAACAATTTAGAAAATTCATTTTAATGAAATTCCATTTGTTTAGGTTCAAGAATAACAACCATATTTATATTGTCACTACACTACTCATTGGAAATGAAAACTTAAATTACTCATGCACCCATTCCATGAGTGTTCCATTGAAGAATATTAAGCATTAAAATTGGTCCTCCAAAATTTAGCCTTAGATCCACAACATTCTAACATATTAGAAGATATTAGAGAAAAACAAGCCATTTTTTTACATTGAAATCAATTACATGTTCAACTCTACAACCTCAGATGAATGACCTCAAGGATTCCAGAGCGAGAATCCTCTTGTGACCATCAAAGATTAAGTGGTTTCACAGATGGGGTAATGGCCTCCTCGGAAACAGAAACAACCATAGGATAGGGGGGATAAGAATTATAAGGAAATCGACCAATATATAAAGAATCACACTTAAATTATAAATAAGGGTATGATGAATAATTAATCCTTTTTAGTACTAAGAAATCAAGAAACTATATAATTTCTCTAAACACAAGAATATATAGATCAATTGATGGATATTAAGTAAAACATGATCATTAAATATGTGTACATTATGAGGAAATACACTACTATTTTTCCCAATTAATATTATAGTCTTCTCATTGAAATTATGTTTATTTCTCAATCGATCTCATACTTAGTGATTTTGTAGAATATTTTATTCCATAAATAAATGTTTTTGAAATTTAGGAACCAATGAAGTGACTAAAAGGGAATAATAATAATATATTTATATTCCCAAGTGCTTTATTTATGGTTGAACCAGTCCACTTCCACAACAAAATGGATGGTTCAATTTTCCTCTGAATTTATAATTTTGAACAAAACAATATTCATAAATAGAAACAATTTCCTCAAAAATGAATTGATGACTTCTTTCATCTGCTATGTGGAGCCTTGTATTTCTATAAGGTTGATCTATGGCCATGATACTATCGATTAAAGGTAATGAATGATAATATCCCAAAGTGTTATTATCATTCAATATACATGACCATTGATTTATTAGGGATTCTATATGGATATACTAATTATCAAGAAATATTCATGAAATAAATAAATAGAGGATTTAATGATTTTCTTGATAAATTTGTGGGATTACTTATATGTAACACTTTAATCTACTCCAAATGTAATGAGTGAAAAGGTAACATGATTAATTATTTATTGAATACAATGTGAAAGAAAAAAAATTATTTTTAATGTATTGTAAATGCTATTTTTTGGATCAGGTATGTTTCCTGGAACATGTTATCACTAGTAAAGTGATGTATATAGATCATTAAATAACTATGGAATTTTGAGGATGTAAAAATAAAAAATTTGAAAATAAAATATCCATTTTCCATCAATTATCTAGGTAATATCATTTATTTTTTATAAAAATTATCTTGAATTTTTATCCCACTATCCAATCTCACTCAGAAGGGAGTCATTTTTCTAATTGATGAATGTGAATAAAATTTTCAAGAGGAAAAGAATCGGATAATCACAGAACTTTTGATAAAATTAAACACAAGTGGGGAATGATTTAAGATCTATAATGATGGATACAATAAATGGACTGGTTTGTGTACTCATAAAATAAGAAAAAATGATAGAATATCCCCCGCACTAACCAATTATTCATGATTAGAACAACCAAACTCATTATATTGAATTGGTCACGGTGATTTACCTATAGAGGATATGTCAATATAAAAAATTTGGAGAAATATATGATATATAAAATGAACATAAAATCCTCAAGTACGTATTCAATAAAAATTAATATAATATGTTCCAATGATTTTGGTTAAATCTAGTCATGAATTGTTATTTTTCAATTCATTACCATCTCATTAAATCAAACAATGTAGAACATGCTCTATGTGGAAAAGAGCATGAAACTATTTCAATGGCTTGGATTACAGGGTAACCAATATTCACGGACAAGGATATGGTTGAAATGGGAATAGAAAAAGGATATTCAGCCTCCCCTTCTGAAATGACTTCCCAACCATCCATTATTGAAAGGATTGATAAGGCCTAAAACCTGATGAGTTGAAAAAAAATGTGGTAGGAAATATTCTAGAGTTCAACTTTGTTTAATAGTGACTTAAAATATTTTGAAGTTGGATATATGTAACATAATAACAAGAAATGAAAATGATGCTTTTGGATGATGTACATTACTCATATTCTCTATTAATCTCAGAATAACATAGATTTATAGGAATTTGAATAAAATAATCTAGTGAGATTACATAAAAAGTGATATTGTAGAGTTAGTATCTTGATGATCGTTATGAAAATAATTAATTATTATCGGAAAAAATTTCTACTACTGTGATTAAACCATTTAACACATCGAAAAATATATTGGAAAACATAACCATTTATTTTTTCATAGGACCCACAAGGACACATAAAATAAATAACACAACATGGTTGGTTGTTGAGCACGGTAATAAGGGAGTGCATGTAATTTCTATAATAGATGATTTCTTCCTTGAACAAAAAAACATGATATTGAAAAGGGATGTGGTAAGACTACATGTACATCCACTATCTAGTATATCTAATCAAGATATAAGGTCTAATATGAGGTTTTGGAGAATAATTCAGAAATAATTTGATACATAACTAAGATTAAACTCTACTTATCACCCTCAGAAAGATGGTCAGTATGAAAGTATAATTGAAACTGAAGAATATTTGTTGAGATAATTTAAAATATATTTACATTGATTTTTTGACCAAAAAATTCCCCTCATTGTGTTCTCATATAAAAACCCTTTATATTTTAGAGTTTAAATGGAGCTCTTTATGGCTTTATTGGGAATTTGGTGTCAGAATCCAACAGGATGGCATGAAGTTAGGCTGAATAAAATAATGTGACCAGAACATTTTCATGAAGTGGTAAAGAAGGTTTAAACCATTGAATATAATATAAAATATGAATAATGTCGATAGAAAACATACATGCATAGTCATCAACATGATCTATAGATTGAAGTCAAAGAAATATTATTCCATAATATATCACTATGTGTGAATTTAAAGAGTATTTAGAAAAGAGAAATCATAGTCATATATATATATTGAACCCCTTGATAAACATGGTCATATTTGAGTAGTGGAATATCAAATAACTCTCCCATATAACCTATATCATGTACATGATTTGTTCTATGTATCCCCATCGAAGAAAAACATATCAACCTCATCACATGTCCTGAATCTAGAGGTCATACCCTTACAAATTGAATGTTTATTTGAGTACAATTGAGTAAATATGTTAAAAAATATATAATTATTTATGAAACACTAAAAAGAACTTCGTTAATGTGTTATGGTGGAACCATGTATTTGAGGATGCGACATAGGAATAAGAAAAGATGATAAAAAATTCCATTCATTTTTTTATTGTATACACAGATAATTTCATGGGATCAATTTATAAAGACGGAATAATATAATGATCTTATCTTTTATAAATAAAATTCCAATTTATAATATATAAAATCCTTATTATTTAATGAGGTTAAGGAAAAAAATTCATTAATTTATCTATTTTGAATAGCTATATTGTATTTAAAAAATTAAAATATCATTATTCATCAGAACCATTGTTAATATAGACATTTTTCTATGACCATTAAGATTACAAAATTAATGGATTTTATAAATTCCAATTAATGCTAATGAAAAAATGATGTCCTCAACCATTATGATCAATCCCTAAGTTGAAAATTTATCAGATCTTATAAGAGTGGTAAAATCATATTAATTTTACCTTGATCATTCCCAACATTAAATTTGTTAACTAATGTAGAAATTAAACATTTTATACGAGAAATTAATGATCATCGATGTATCAACCTAAATCATGTAGAAACAATCCAATTATAATGTCACCATCATACACCATAACCTTAAATCATTAACTGATGTAATAAGTGGATATGAATCTAGACTAAAAAGTATGAATTATAATATTGTTATTTTAATAAAAAAAAATTAATATATTTATTAATTTTCAATATTACTTTTTAATTTGTTAAATAACGAGTTTGATAATAATTAGGTTTTAATACGAAAATCTTCATAATGCATTTTCGTGAAATGTACATTTTTAATCAAGACACCATTTTTTATTTAAATCATGAAAATGTTATATAAAATTTATTTAAGTGGATTTTATTATGACATCATAATTATGAAAAAATGATGTAATTTATTCCAAAAATTTTATTTAAGAACAGATATCTATTTACAAATTAATATATTTATTTATCTTGTTTGAATAATGTCCAAAATCATTTATTAATCATTTTAATGTTATACAATATTTTATTTTTATAAAATCAATTATTTTTAAACATGACTCACTTGCACATAACGAATGGAATTATTTTAATGAAATAACTTCCTAAAACTGTAAAATAATTAATACTACTCTACTTTGTAAAACCCTTGGTAAAAACCATGGTATTGTATGTTGTTTTTTTACATTATTATATAGAGTCTAAAACCAATGATTGTAAATTAATGAATAAATCACCTCACGTTTTCAATATAAACAAATATGACCTCAAATTTCACTTAACTCAATATTTGTTGGTCATGAAATTGGTTTTAAATTATCTATCTATATTCCTCCCAAGGTCTACCTATGATCATATGAAGAATATACCTTGATTTTGGAAACACCCTATCAAAGTGAGGGATCCTCTCTTTCACCTCTTCAATCTGGAACATCCTTTATATTATGAAATTTTTTAAATATTTATATCGGAATATGATTTCACAAATCATTCTTTCTAGAATTATGTAATAAAAGTTATTAGAGACATAATTCACTCTTATTTATACCTCTTATTCACAATTACAAATAATTTCTATGCTAACATAACTATCACATGAATTATTTTAATTCCAAACATTTTTTGGTAATACCCATACATATTTCCACTCAGGTGTGATCTTATAGGAAAACATATCCTTACATGATTAGAAAATTACATGTACATAACATTAAATCCTTTATCATGGGATTAAAATAGATTAATGGAATATTTATGGTGTATGATTCATGTGGAACACTTATGCATGTACATGATATCAAGACTATTTGTGCACCATGATAGTGCTCTAATTCATTGGGTAATGTTTTTTAGTCCTATGGAACATCATGTATTGGATTATGGAGTAAAACTATTCCAACATGTGTATTTTTCTACCATGTAATTATTTCATGGTTGTTATACTTATCCAATTTTTATTATTTTATGATTAATATTGTTTTCAAAATCCCTTATTTACATTATGAAAAAAATTTATATCATTCCTTATTTTTTAAATATTATAATTATCACCAGACTTGTGTTACCATAAAGTTCCACTATTATCACATGTAACATTTTACCATATAAAATGATTTATTTATTCTCTTAATTGGTCATACATTTCACCAATTTATTATGAATTACATAGGTTTTCTCATGTCCTTTTTAATGAGAAATGGAATATTAGGAACATGTTACAGAAATATTCAATACATGGGTTTTATCTATCTATCATTTTGATACTCTATGTACCTAATTTCCTAAAGGCACCTAGAATTTAGATATTGTTAGACTCCATATTGTTTAACATTATTTATTATATCATATAATATATTATATTAAAACTTTTGTCATCATATATTTAACATATTATAAATATTTAATTAAAAACCATTTAAATTTTTTATTATTTTGGATGTTAACAGGTTTTCATTCCCCGTGAATGCTTTTTTTCGTTTATGTTCTAGAACAAATAAATTTTTATGGTTCTATAATATAATTAATTTTAATAAATATGTAAATATATTATATATTTATTTTTAATATATATTTTTACTCCATCATAAAATATAGAGATATAAAAATGAATTACATTTTTTCTAGAGATAGTAGGTTGTATGTACTCATAAGGGATGGTTTCACATTTAGATGGATGGAATGAAAGAATGGTATAATGTAATTAACCTTTTAAGAATAAATACTATATCATACATATCATATATTATTATTAAATGAATACGTATTATCATCCATGTAAACCCAAATAAAAAATGAGTGACATTGTATCATCAAGTGGGTGGTCCGCATGTATAGAAAAGAGACATTATTTTTCCAATGAAAAGGAGGAAAAAAATTTGACATTAAATTATATTTTTATAAGAATAATTATGTCTTAAATATCTTATATATTAACTTTTTCTATAATTAAAATCATATACGTATAGTTTTGGTGAAAATGAATTATATTACTAAGTGGATATAGTAAGTCGTATATACACACTATAAATATTTTCACCGTCCATAAAATGAAAAAATCATAATAATATTGTTTCCCCATAATCCTAAAAAATATAATAATATTTTTGATTCTAGATTTATTATTTTAGGATATTTAGAACATATTTTTTTGAAATACGTGAAGAAATAAACATAAATGTGTCTATAAATAAGATTACATCATATTTAGTAGACTTCCTCTAGATCTCATATTAAAGAAATTATGGTTTTTAGTTTCGGAACACTAGAACCTATTTAAAATTTATGAAGATGTTAGTAAAATATATTTTAAGGGTATAGTTGATCTAGTTTTCTTAATGTTGTGTAATTATAAGAGAAAATGGGTGTCTGTTAATAATTGAGGGAGGGCCATTCCTCAAATTTTAGTTTTTATAAATCTTATATGAGTTAATGATCTCATGAAAATGCCCCTAAATTGATTTAATTATAATATAAGATGGGTATGTTTCTATATCACCTAATAAAAAAATAATATTGACCCATTTTGGTTATGTTTCACCATTATCAATTAGTTTCACCCCAACCCACTAACTGTTTTCACAATTTCATCAATATTAAAGTATTCTAGCCTTTATGGGAAAATAATGTACCATAAAAGGATAAATGACCAATAAATGAAGAATTTATATTTTTTAAAACAACATGAAATTAATTTTTTCTCAAGATAATATTTATTTTAATTTTAATTAATTTAATAAAATATTATTTATTATAAAATATAATTCATATCATTTTTTGAAATGTTTATTTAATTTCATATAGAATAAAACATGAAATCAACTCAATTATACTATAAATATATATCTAATAAATAATATATTATATTGATTTATTAAAATTTTGGAGCACAATAATGAATACCATTTGTATTACTTTAAATGTGTTTAAATCATTTACAACATATTTATATTAATTAAATTAATATTTCATCGGCAATGTGTACGAATTTAAATTAATAATTCCATTTATAAAATTTTAAAAAGTCTTATAAATAATTTAATATTATAAAAAAAAATTATTTTAATATCGTTCCTAACATATTATTACAACTATGGTATGATAAAATATAAATGTAATGAAACGTAAAGAGAATTTGTATTTTTGTTTTAATTTACAATAAATAAATGTAACTAGTAAAGAAAAATTGTTCGAAAATACCATATATTCATATTTTTTATTTCTATTAGATAATTTCTCCCTTATATATAAATAAATGGATTTTCCTAATTGATTTCTATTGCATTGTCACGTTAATTTTAACCTTAATTAGATGATTTTCCCTTTTGTGGATGTAATAAATGTTACCACGATAAATATTCATAATTCCAAAAAATAAAAACTAAATATATGAAGCATTTTATGATACTAATTAACAATATTTTTCCCTTTTTTTATGAATCAATTTATGTATGTGGATGAAATTTCTTTAATATGCAAATACAAAACACAACAAAAAACATTTTTTTTAATTCTTTTAATGTATAAAAATAATTTAATAGAAAATAAAACAATAAAATTGATTAAAATAAACAAATTTTAATTATGAATAATATAATAGATCAAATTTTACAATTTATACAATTTACAATTATCTATATCTCTTTAATTTCATAAAAAAATAATTTTTTAAAAAATAATATGATTTTTCAATATTCACTTGAAAACAAATCATCTAAGAAAAAAAATCAATATAAAATCGATTTTGGAATTATAATTTTAAAAATAATATTCTATTTATAAATTGATATTATAAAAAAATATATTAATTTTAATATTATATCATAATAATGAATAAAATCAATTATTTTTTATAATGTATTTTGATGAACAATATGTCTTTATCCAAGATTTATTTATTAATTCATAATAATTAAAAATTTAAATTTTATTTATTTGTTCATTTATATATACATATGTATTTCATAATATAATTAATCTTATTTATACCCACCAATTCAATTGTTGGGTTATAATGGTTGTATTTAAATAATAATATTTTTCATTTGTTTAAGAACATTATTTCTTATTGTATACTATATTTAAATGGTTTTTCTTATTATCCGTGATTCAAAATTATTTTTTTAACTCCCCAAAAACGTAAAATATATTTATATCTATATAAATTTTATTTCATTGACATCTTGAATTACATGCAACACTTCAATTAAATAAACGACATAATATTGAAATATTATTAATAAAACATCACTCATAAAAACTATCATTTACATTGGTGAATTTTTATATTATTAAACAATTTAATTAATATATATATATATATTTATAATAAATATAAATGCATTTATATATTCCTAATAAATAATAGTTCAACATTAATAAAGATATTTTATTCTCAAAATTATTTCTTTTTAAAATTATTATTTTTATTTTTTTGAAATAATATAATAATTATTTCTTTGATAATATAGAAATTTAATTCTCAAAAATTAAAATAAATTTTTAGATCAACATATATATATTAATATAGGGTTCAATTATATAATTTTCCAGACAATATTAATATTTTTTATGGAATAGTAAAAATAATGCTTTCCCATAAAACTATAATTAATTATTAATAAATTAACTAAATTAAAATTCCAATTATTCATTTAATTTTATTGAAAAGTTTCATAAGAAATGTGTATTTATATTTAATACAATTAATTACTTTTATATAATGTTTATTTAGGATTTTATTATAAGTTTATTTTTGGTATTTGATACACATTCTCTTCTAAAAACACTTTTAAAGTCAATATTTTTTATCCATTTCATCTAAATTAAATAACCCCTACTGAGAAAAAATATTAATTAATTTAATTCAGTATATTTAAAATTACTAATATAAATTTATTTGACTATTATTACTTTTTATATAGTTATTAACAGATCAGTTTATTCTTGAAAATGAATTTCTGGGAAAAACTAGTTTTTAGACACATCTATGAGTTTAATTTAAAATTAAAATAAACCAATAATTTGAATTGAATTTTATAAAATGGATTAAATATTTGTAATATTAATAATTTTAATTAAATACTGTGTTATTTAAAATATATGGTAATAATATATATTAAAAAATAGTAAAAACTAGTAAATATTATTGAATATTAAAAGGGAAAAAGTGAGTATCCTTAGAGCTAAAGTGGGTAACAAGTTTTAAATATGATTATTATGAAATTTATATTTTTTTCATCCTTATAATTCCACCATTAGATTAATATTTAATTTTTTTAGAATATGGATTTAGATTAATATATCATTTTTAAATAGCTTTGGGAATTTAAGATACTAACACTCCTCCATTGTAATAGAGCATCCCCTCTAATCTCCCTTACAGATGTAAATACCCATTTAACAACCAATAATTATCCATATAAATCCATTGAATCCCTCCCATAATGCTATATATTTTATGATTAAATCTCTCTATAAAGTGTTTAGGTATAATCCAAATTAGGCGGTTCGAATAAGAGATATCTTTCTTAACCGAGCATCATTGTTCTATTTATTCATCAACCACATTACAATATTACTAAATAATACTCATATAATAAAATTATTATATTGTAAAACCTAATATGTTATTATTTAAATGTAATAACTAGCTTCCATATTCACTTCAATCAAATGATATACAAAACCATAATTTATATGTATATCAGACTACCACATCAGAAATAAAATTAATTAATTTTCCAACAACTCCCAGTAAAATTATTTATAATGATGGATTTAGTTTTAAAATATTATATTAATTAAATATTAATAAATCTATAAAATTAATATATCATACCCCATTTTACATTTTCATGGATTGAAATATGGTAACATCGTTCGTGTGTATGGAGAACTAACATCACAAAAAAAATGATTTGTTCTTTTATTTACAAAACACAAGGATATTTATATAGGTGTATTTAAACATATAAAATGATATTTATTATATAATTACCGTTCTTTAATGATAAAATTACACTTCCTTTATTTCCACAATGATCAATGAAAAAATGAAATGTTACTCAAGTGTATGTATGGCCTTCAATATCCATCATTGAAACATACATTATTAACTTACAAATGATTCATGGAAGGTATAAAAATATAATATGTGAATAGAAATGATAATTATGTCCTGATTTTTATTTCTGAGATCATATAATAATGAACCACTTTACCATGGTCAACACAGTTATTTCATTTACAAATTGTTAACCGAGCATCCTCAAAATAGATAATGTATTCAAAATTGATTAGTAATTAAACATTTCATTAAAGTAAATGATGAAAATGATTAATTTACTAGAGATTAGACCTATTGGAGTTTATTTATAAATTACTTAATTGATTTAATTTTATTGTCCAAGATATAAATTTCATACGTGATGATGCCGAGACTCTATGTAGGGGTTTCATCTCAAAACATCATTCTTTGAGACACATGTTCCTTCACCTAATTTAAATTATGGTTTTTGTACAACCCATTAAAATATAATTTAAAAATTTATAAAAATTCAAGATATTTTATGTTACAATTCCTCTACTTCATTCATGGTATTTATGATTCAAATGTTACAATAGTGGTAATGGTTTATGTATCAATCTCATTTTTATAGAGTTATTTTTTTTGTAGATTTTAGTTATTATAAATTATTTAATGATTTTATATTTTAAAAATATATATTTATTATATTATTTAATATTCATAACTTTTAATGATATAGTACCATTTTTACTCTCATTTGTTCTTAAAATGATTGAGGGAAACATTTATAAAAAAATTAATAATCATTTCTCTCTCTGGTTGACAATCTGTCTCTTCCATACTGAGTTCCACTAAATTTTTTTTATCTTTTCTAAAATTTTATAAATGATTTATCAAATACATTTTCCACCCATGTTTTTCCATTTACAATTCATTTTGAACAAAATCATCTTGTCATTTTCTGAATGAAGGAATTATTAACCTTTTTGAATATATTAAAATGAATGTTTCTTTACTTATATAGAATGTATGGAGTAACAGTCCATCATGACTATTAAATTACTAGAATATTCCATTATATTTATCAATTGTTTTCAAAAAATGTTATTTCAATAATATTTGGGGAGTATAATGTATTTAAAATGTTTTTTTTAATTAGAATGTTTTCTTTCCACAGTAAATTTTTTAATATTATTAAATATATTCTTATTCATCCATGAAAAAATCCTATAATGTTATAAAATATTTTTAAATTCTATATATGTATGTCTTATATATATCTATCTCACTATATATTCCTTTAATGGGGTAACATGACCCTTTGATCACTTCTCAAATTTATTATTCGAGAATTTTTTTGGATTATGATTTGAGGTATGATAATGAAAACCATATTATTTCCATGGTAATTACTATGTTTATTCATTATTAATTATTATTTATGTGTAACACATATTCATGTACATGATAATATTGCGATGTTTGGGTGTAGAATTATATGTACCACCAATGATTTTGGTTAGCTTATTTTCAGATGTGATATCACATATAGGAATAAAACATGACCCATTATGTAACTATTTCCCAATTTTGATGTTCTCTCATGGATTATCCTTGAATTTTGTATTTGTGATGTTTTATGTTACTAACAAAAATAAAATAAAAACATTATCTTATGATATAATGTTATTTATTTCATGTGCCTATGGTATTGCTCAGATACCTTGTAATTTATGATATCGTGATATACCAATTATTTACATGTAATTATTTCTTGAAATTTTTATTCCCATTTGAGTATTTTAATCTCAACCATTTCATTTTTTTATTTCTCTTGTTAATATTATATAGTTTTATGAGAAAAAAAAGATTTAGTATTTGTTTATTGAGAGTATAATAATGAAATTTAACTTTATTCCCACCATTATTGATACATTATGATACTATTATTTTATAGATACAGGGAGTCATGATATTTGGGATTTAATTAATTTAATATTATGTTAAAAATCATGTAATAACTTTTGTAAAAGTTTTATGTCATTGTATTTTGTATCACAGAAAGACTATTGATATTATTTAGAAACTTGGATGAGAATTTCTTTTAGAACACTAAGTATAATTCTATGTATATTATTTTTATAGGAAAATATCTTGGAATCATTATGATGTATATAGGAAGTTCTTTCTATGAAATTACATCCCTTTTTGAATACTTATTGTCCATGTGTTTCTGGATGAGGATAACATTGGGGTAATAACTCTAAAAAATTCCCATTTTGATTGGCTTGACCATTATTCATATAAGAGAATAGTCCATAATATACACTTGGTTGCATACCCTTGGATGATATTTTTTTTAAAATTGACAAAATAATTATAAATAATTATAATGTATATGGGAAATTGGTGGGTTATGATACCAAATAAGAACCATTACCATGAATCACCAATATTAAAAGATTGATACACATAATCCAATATATACATATCATTTATAAGTTATTATTTGTTTTTATATATGTTTTAATTTTTTATTTTATATTATTCTCATCTTGATTTTAATTTATTTTAGTAATTGATGGGAAATAGATGTATGTATGTCAACTAACAAAGTGATTGGAAATATAATGATTTCCCCACTGAGATAGATATACTAATGGGAATATAATTTAGACATATTTTTCGTGAAATGTAAAATATCTCATATTAAAATAATAAATAGATCATTTTTTAATTTCAAAAACCACACAATAAGAGAAGGATATAGTCACATTGATGATAATGTGATATATATGAAAATGAAAAAATCATTTAATTTCTTATATGTCCATATTTTTGGAAAATTCACAATGTAAATACATTAAAGAAACATGAATAATAATTATTTTTTCAAAAGGAGGGAACAAAAAAGCTAATTTCAGAATAAAAATGAAGAATATATTAAACAATACACATAGAAATAAATTCAACTTAAGGAACAACTAATCATTCAATATCATAAATGTAGAAAACTTGGTCATTTGTTAATAAAATTACCAAATACATTTATTACCTCCTATATGAATATGTTATTAAATTAATTAATGTATAATCATAAAACTATTTTGGTTTTGTAAATCAGATATCTTATTTTTGGGGTTTTATTTTTCAATGGTTATCTTGATATAAGAATCTAGAATCCTTTAAATACTGATCCACTGTAGTTTTTAATTAAATATTTTCAAATATATATTTAATTGTACTAATAACCTAGAAAGGTGATATTTTGTTAATGTGTTATTCTATTTAATCAGTCATGATTTATGAAAATATAATATTGGAAAATTTATTCATGTTTATGGAATTAGAGTTAATTAAAAGTATTTGATTATATGGACAAGAATGAGCTAGATTGAAAACATTAAAAGGTAAAAAAGTAAATTTATTACTAATTTTATATTTCAATATATTAATCAATTTTTTGGGAATATTATAAGAATAATGTGAATTATTAAAAATATTATCACATATGTTTTTCCATTTTTTAGAAAATGGATATATATAATGTTGGTTAACATCATGTTGACTCTAGTAAGGAAACAATTCTTGAAACCACAACCTCTGAGAGATAAGGGTAAAGTACTTACCATTGTTCTATATTTTGTACTGGTTAGTATGAAATTTTTTTGAGTTAACATTTTGGAAGAAAGATAATAATTAAATTTTGAGAAACAAATTTTAGGATCATATATTTTAGAAAAATTTGGATTTTTAGGTTATAAATGATATATTGGACATGTTTTATTATGTTATGAAATATATAAACATTGTTTTTAACATAAAATAATATCTTCGAATAATTGTATTATGTTTTTGGAGTATTATATTGAGTGGTATGAGAAAAAATATGTGGTCAAACCCATTTTTTAGGTTGAAATTACTAAGGTTATTGGGGATATATCATCATTTATATATATAATGATCTATGTAAACCCTTGGGATTTGTGGTTCAATTTTAGAGACTAATATATTCATATTAATAATTATAATTACAATACATTATGATAGAAATTTTTAGTTTTAATAATGATAAGTGGAATATCTTGTGACACTTTAATGGAAAATATGTTTGATAAATGTATATATTAGATCAACTGAAATAAAAAAATTCATATTGGATATTAATTACATAGAGTATGCTGTGAAGAGAAATTCATTATGGAACAACAAAAGAATAAAATTATGAATAATAAAAATAACAATTAATTACTTTTTATGGTGTTTTCTATATTGATTATAAAAAACACCCCTCATATCGTGGAAAATGATCTTTAAACAAAAACATTGTCATATTACCTTCATATTCAATGAATCAAATTTCATATAATTCATAACAAATTTATGTTTTTTTGGTTTTTACCTTTATGTTGATAATTAACATTATCATTATTAATAATCATTTGTAACAGTATATAATTCTTTACGCTTTTCTTTTATATCCATATTGTCACATTAAACCAATATTATCCTATGTTTAATCATAGTTATGTGATTTCCATAGTATTTCACCTTTCCAATTTTTTTTGTAATCTTAATATACACCTTTTACAATGTTAGCTTCCAAAAAATGAATATCAAAATTTCAAATCATTGATTACTTTTAAGAAGTTCAAAATGAGAGGTTAAATTTTATTTAAGTGGGGGTATATTGTAACCTCAAGATAATTTAGAATTTATTTATCTTTTAAAAAAATTATTTCTTTGATAGTTTATGTTACACTAAAAACAATGTTTAAATGGACTATGATATAATATTAATATACTCTAATTTATAAAGTATCGATGTAACATAGAAATTACATTGGTGTGTATGAATAGTGTTGACTACTTTTTAAATATATATAAATTATATAATCAATATAAATTTATTTAAAAATGAGTAATAAATAATAATTATACTTTAATCCTAATATTTAATTTTAAAAAATATAACGTTTCTTTCAAAAAAATATTTTTTATTTTTTAGGAAATATTGTAATTTGTTTTTAGATATTTTTGAAATGATATTTTATAAAATTAAAATATTTTTTGAATAAATAATTTGAATTTTATATTTAGCTGAAATTTTGATATTTTTCGGAAAATAATGTAATGCCCCAGCCCCTACTAGTCAATTACATTACCAGAATTCTAGGGGTTGGGGTGTCCTGGACTCATCGATCAGTCCCACCCATTAGTTTCATAGATCAGTTTCACCCAATTGATTTCACTGATCAGGTTTACCAAATCAGTTTCACATATTGGTTCCACCAAATCGGTTCCACCAAATCAGTTTTACAGATCGGTTTTACCAAATCGGTATCACAGATCGGTTTCACCAAATCCGTTTCACAGATCGGTTTCACCAAATTGGTTTCACAGATCGGTTTCAAAATATTGGTTTCACATATCGATTTCACCAAATCGGTTTTACAGATCGGTTTCACCAAATCGGTTTCACTAATCGCTTTGACAGATACGTTTCACCAAATCTGTTTCATAGATCGGTTTCACCAAATAGGTTTCACAGATTTGTTTCACGAAATCGGATTCATAGATCGGTTTCACCAAATCAGTTTCAATTAATAGGTTTCACAGATTGGTTTCACCAAATTGGTTTCACATATCGGTTTCACCAAATTGGTTTCACAGATTGGTTTCAACAAATCTGTTTCAAAGATCGGTTTCACCAAATCGGTTTCACATATCGGTTTAACTGATCAGCTTCACAGGATCGGCTTCATGGGATCAGCTTCACCTGATCAACTCCATCGATCGGTTTCAACTATCAGTCCCACCAATCGGCCATAGAGGGGTGTAGGGATTTCCTTCCCCATTTTTTCTCATAACTCTACTTTTAAGACTTTTAGACTTTTTAATGTGGTTCAATGATGTTTTTATCACCATAAACCATATTTAAATCCCATAGGAGTTGGGAGACCCTTAATGGACTCATTTTCCTCTCTTAAATGAAATCCTTTAAAGCACAACTTTTTTGGTCATCCCTCCTATGAAAATTATTAAATAAAGAATTTATTACATCGTGTGTAACCATATAACCACGAGGTGAAACCACAATCCACCTTTAACGTTGCTGAAGATCCTCATATCACGTAACACCAAGATCTCTCATTTTTTCACACAAAAATTATTTCTTCCATGCTGGTCTATTTTCCTTCTTCTCCTTGGTGCATTTAGAGTCCCCCTTCCTAAGGAGAGTGGTGCGCCGGTGCTGGTGCCATTCTGTCTCATTCTTAGAGTCTTCCAAGTTCCTCCCCTGCAATCCGTGCATCCCCAGTTGTTGATTACACGAGGAAAATGTTGATCATTGATCATTCAAGTAGGTATTTTTCTTTCATCTCTCCTTAGTGTGTATCATGCGTGTTGGTTATGATATTGATTATATGTGGATGGATGAAACAAAACCTTAATGAAGAAACTAAACATAATTTTAATGAATGAAGGAGGTGTGATCAATGTTTTTGAAGTACTCTATATCCATGATTATTTTTTTTGAATTGTATGGGCTTACTCCCACTAAAAATCATGGCCCTTGGTTGTCTTTTCATGTGCACTAATGAACCTCTTTTTTTGGATATTTATGTGATTGAATGGGTATAACATGCAAGCTACTTAATCACATAAACCCGGTTGATTAAATGGATTCCTATTGAATAAGAATACTTGTGTGATCACCCTGGTTATCCAAACGAAAGGATGGAAATGAATAAATGGCATATTCAAATTTCAAAACTCCATCGCTCTGTTCTGGTGATGTTTGTGGTTGATACATGGGAAGCGAAGTAGATAGGGATGGGATCCTCTATTGTGGTGTAGTTTTTGGATTTTGGATCTGAGGCACTGTGGGGAAATATAGTGGGGCTTGGTTTTGTTCCAATACTCTGCGGGTTCTGGAAGTTCCCATTTATTGCTGTGACTTTACATGATAACCCGGTGTGAATGTTTAGTTTGCTATTTTGTTGTTTTCCTTTCATTGGCTTGTGGTAATGCCTGTTAGTTTCCCAGTACTATATAATTCACTTAAATGGAATTAATTTAATATGAAAACATGAATGGGTTTAATGAGGAATTGTTTTTTGGTAATGAGTTGTGAAAGGGTCGTGGTTTTCTATGCTTCTTATGAAAGAATAATAACGGGGGTGCTTGTGTATGTGATGGTTTTGGAAACCTAGGCTGGGATGAGTACATGTTACATATATATATGATTTTAGTTCTTATGTTTATTATTATCACCCCACCCATGTTAATCACTTTGTGCTGAACACCCACATTTCATGAGGGGCTAGTTCTTAGCTCCTTTTCTCCTCCCTTTCCTGAGTAGCCCAAGATCCGTCGGGCAGGTCGTGATGGCCTGAGGTCCATTATAGCCCTAGATTCTTCGGGCAAGGTACATGGTGGTGGTTGGCCAAGGTTTGTGTGGGTTGGTTGTTTCCCAAGTGTCTTTGGGATGAGGCCCATGTGTCTTCGGGTGTGGTAGTAGTTGTTCAGACCAAGGTGTGTGCGGGATGTAGGGTAGTGATAGCCCATTTGTTTGTAGGAGGATGTGTGATTGTGGTAGCCCAGGTGTGTACTGGTAAGGAGATGGAAGTGGGACTATGATGAGGATGGCGGGAGAGGTTTGACGTGTGTGATGTCATCAATAACCTGTGGTAATGTCGATCGGGGTACCCAAATTTGGATACGGTATTACTATTACTTTACATGACTTTCGTTATATGGGGAGTGTGCCTTGGTATGTATTGAGTTGATAATTTTCTTTTCTAGGTGATCTGGTAATCTCTTTTTTCATGATGCATTAGAATGCTTCCCCACTTGTGTACGAGAGACCATTTTTTTCCCTACTGAGTATACCTATATACTCACCTTATGTATATAAACTACTTTCAGTTTTCCAGGGGTCATCAGGGATCGTGTTGGACCGTACTAGCTTGGATGTTGAGAAAGTTTCTATTTCCGTTTTTTTTCTTTTTCTGGTACCTTCCTTTGGTATTTTCTTTTAGTTTTGTAGAATATACTTTTTGGAACATGTATATGGGGATGGTTTGTTTTTTCCTTACTTTTACTTCTAGTTTTTGTGTTGATTCGGGATGTATCGTCTTATCTCCCAATTCAACTAAAGAAAAATGGTAATGCATTACATTTTGTGTGTGATTATATACCCTTGGTGCTATTCGACACTCTGGGTCCTATTAAAGGCTAGGTTTGGGGGTCATTATCTCTCCTCCAACATAAGGAGGGAAGGGTATGGGAAACTGATGTTCCTTCCCTTTTCTTGGTGAAGGTGGGTCATGAAAAAATGGTATTAGAGGATTGAGGTTGATATATATAATGGAGATTAGGGTTAGTAATGATGAGGATTTCATGGGATGGTAGGGTAATATTTCTAGGCAATCGTTTTGTGTGAAATTATCTAGGGAGGACCGGCTGGGACACGAGATTTTACGGCCCCCTGTGATCCGATGCAAGGACTCTATTCCTACTGAATGACCAAGTGAGGCTACCCTGATTGCGGGGTAGAGAACCTAGGGTAGTTTAATTCATCATGATGAATTGTGTTCTTATGTGTCTAGTAAAGACCCAGAAATTTCAAGGAAAATTTTTTCTTCATTTTTTTTTGAATTTTACAAGAACGCAGTTTCTGACGATGCCTGATTTCGAGGCCCGGTGTGCCCGGAATCAATTTCTGAAGTTTAGCTCGGGTATGTTCAGTGAACGAACTAGTGGGTTTTTCTAACTTTTTAACTGGTGCTCGAAATCGAATTTTGAGGGCACCAATGGAACTGCAGTTCTGGTAATGGCTTAGAAACACCTTTTCCGGAGTTGCGTTTTCACGAGAGAAGTTGATAAAAATTGTGGAAGTTAAAATAAAAATTTAACTACAGTTTTTATTTTCTCTAAGTTGATTTAAGCATGGGGTGGAAGTTTGGTAACTACCCAATTTCCCATGGGAGGTTATGAGGATGGTGGGGCCTAAATGAACCCCACCCCTTCACATTCCTTAACTCCCTCAACTCACAATTAAATTTGATAACTTAAGATTTAATAACTTATGATATTAATGAAATGGATTCAATGTGAGTTTTTGAATTTCAAACAAATGTCATATTAATAAAATAAGTGTGGGCTTATTTTATATTTGTTTGAGTCTTGTTGCCTTGAGATCTTTGGGAGAAAAGCTAAGGGAGTCCTGAGTTTCTTCATCCTCTTCGTCGAAGAACACGAAGAACGCGAAGAACGCTGGATTCCTCGGAGGTCGACGTCTCGTTCTGCGACGTCTCCTTCCGCGACGCCTCTTCCCGCGACGGTTATCTCCACGACGAATCCTCACACAACTTGTCCGACGAGGTAGGGGTTTGTTTAATTTTTTTTCGTGGTAACTACCTTGACGTTAATCGTGTAATATGACCAATTTCTATCGATTAACGAGAGGCGTCCGGACCGCACAAACACGGCCGACCCTCCAACCTTATCTATGTTGTTGATTCTAATCTGGATTGGAATGGGAATGGCGTTCTGTCTTCGCACCGCGCGGGATCGTGCGGCAAGGAATGCGTGATTCCATCTCACCGCGCCATGAAATCGAATAAGGACGCGATGTCGTCGCGCCGCGCCGTGATATCGAACAAGGATGCGACGCCATCACGCTGCGTCGTAGAAACCCGAAGACACCGCGGCCGAAGCGGGGCCATGGTGAAGGGACGCGACACCGACGCGCCGTGCCGGATGAATCAAGGCTGCGGCCGGTTCCGGGCCGCGGCGGAGCAGGGGGGACCGACCGTCGCCGGTCTCGTGGCGGCATAAACCAGTGGGCCGGCCGGACAAGGGAAAGCCGGGGGTTCAATCCCCCGGCTGGCCAGCTGAGCGGCCCCCATTAAGGGGGGCCATGGTTTCAAACTGTGGGGGGCAGCCCCCCCTGCTATCCGAACGGCTCGGCCGTTCGGCCGAGCCACCTGGCACCGCCCGCCAGCGCGCCGGGCCGACCCGGACCCAGGTCGGGTCGACCCGGTTCCGACCGACCCAGGGGGTCGCGGGCCGGGTCGGTCCAGTCCAGACCCTCTTCGGTCTTTTGCCAATATCATGGGCTATGGGCCTCCGCTCGACACACCGTCAGTTGCGATGCGATCCTTGGATCGAGACGGTCGTTTCGGTATAACACACTTAAGGTTTTGGAATAATTTGTGTTCGGCCAAGTTGGTTCGTACACGAAACCAACCAGGCCCTCGGAGCGGAAACACTTATATCTTGAGCTCCGAACGTCTGATTGACGTACCGTCGACTTTGATAGATCCTCTAAGTGAGAAGGATCTTTTGGCTTACTCTGCTCGTGGTTTGGATGTTGTCGGAGTGCGGTCGGGTTGGTTCGCTCACGAAACCAACCGGGCCCCTATAACAAAAAAGCCAATAACTCACAGACCGAGCGTTCGATTGACGCGCCGTCTATCTCGTTGATTTCCTCTTGATGAGACGGAACATTTGGCTTACTGTGCTTGAGTTTTGGATGCAGTTGGATAGTGACCAGGTTGGATTGCACCCGAAATCCAACCAGGCCCCTAGAACGGAAAAACTGATATCTTTCAGACTGGACATCCGTTTGACAAACCGTCAGCGACGTTGGTGAAAACATAGAGAAACGGTCCCTATGAGTATACCCATTGAGAGTTAGGGGTATAGTTGAGATACGGCCGTGTTGGTTTGCACACGAAACCAACTGGGCCCCAGGGATGAAAAGGCCAGTAACTCACAGACCGGGCGTCCGATTGACGCGCCGTCTGTCGCGTTAAGAACCCAATGAAGAGGCGGTTCTTTGAGATACTTCATTGTGGGACTTTGAGATACCTGGATTATCTACTAGTAGCTCGTGGAGCGGACCCTCCTGGAGGCGAGCGCATGGAGTACGGAGACCGTGTAGCTGGCTGTGACCTGATGACTACTTGTCCGATTCGATTCGGAGTGACTAGCATAGCCCAGTGGGGAGCACTACATTGTGAGGTGGCAGACCCATGGCAGAGGAGCACTACTGAGTGAGGTGGCAGACCCGCGGTACTCGACAGGAGAGGTACCTCTCTAGGCAATGGGGGGAGCACTACTATGTGAGGTGGCAGACCCATGGTGTAAGAGAACAACTGTGTGAGGTGGCAGACCCGCGGTACTCGACAGGAGGAGTACCTACGCAGTCATAGGTTGGTGAGTAGTACCATGGAGACGTGATAGGATCATTGTACTCCCAGAGACGGAGCTCTTCAACAGTTATGGTTTCGATAATGAAAATCCTGGTTTGAGCTGAGTCTATGACTTTTGTGTTTACCTCATGGTTGAGATGGGTTACATGATAACTTTGGTATATGTATGGGTATATACCTAAGTAGAGGTTATATGTTGATATATTCATTGTGGTTATCACTGTTGGGTTCAGAGAGACCTTGAGGGTCTCGGGGTCGCTACTTAGTATCGTTATACTCACCCCTGCACGGGATATACCCGCACCTCGTTGTGTTGGTTGCAGACGATGGGCAGTGCTGACAGATGTTGAGTGTTCGAGGACTTGACGGTTCCCGGAGGTGGACCACACGATGAGTCAGTGTCTGGAGGTGGACTTCACAGCGAGATGACACTCGGAGGAGGTTGACGAGCAAGAGTGTTGTGGAGGCTATCTGTACCTACCCTTCAGGTAGGATCCGTAGTGGACGATCTAGGAGCTGCGCTATCTCTACCTACCCTTCACGTAGGATCCAAGGAGGACGACCGAGGAGATTCTACTGTTATTCCAGCTGTTGTCTTTTTCTTTTGTACTTTTGTTCAGTTGTAGTTGTACTTTCAGTTGGGTTTGTATTCTTTCCCCCCTTACATTTAGCACAACTTTTTTCAATTTTACATAGTGTTTTACTTCCTCTTGTACTCAGTGGTTTTTTGTTTAATTTAATAAATGAAATTCCTTCCCAGTTATCAGGATTTACGCCTTTGGTGCTAGTCACCAGCCCCTGGCCTATGGAAGTCTGTCTTGTGGTAGTCACGGCATGGGCCCCGAGGATGGGTCGTGACAAATTGGTATCCGAGGAGTTCGGTTCTACCGTAGAACTCAGGACTCTGATATTTTTCTTTCTGTGAAGAAATAGTGTTAAGGGTACTGAGTGTGGTTTTCAGTTTAAGGAGTCCAGTGTTGGTGCGGTGGCCGACGTATCCGTACACCAGGACCCTGACTTATGATTTCCGACTTTGTGCACGAAAACACTGATTGTTTGTGTGTTTCCAAAAGTTTTAATGTCAGATCAAACCAGTTCATCTCAATAGGTATAAATTGTTTGACCATGTCATGTTTGTTTCATTCAGGATGCCTCTCCACAGACGACCTGCTAGAGCCCCAAGAGTTGTTCGTACTGACAGCCTTCCGAGCGACGTGGCCTCAGTACCAGGACCTATCCCAATTGAGGCACCAGCGGAGGCACCAGCGGTACTACTACCCGTTGGGCCAACGATGCCACCAGCCCCAACAACAGAGGGTGCACGTCGCTTGAGCGCACTGAACGAGTTCCAGCGCCAGAGGCCACCCAGGTTCCGGGGAGACACGGACCCGCAGGTGGCTGAGGATTGGCTGGAGGCTGTGGTGAGAGTCTTCAGGCTAGTGGGGACACCAGCAGACTTCATGGTGATCCTTGCTGCCAGCCTTCTTCAGGCAGTAGCAGGAAGATGATGGAGCCTGATGCTCCAAATGCATGACGAGGCGACACTTCTATGGGCAGACTTCGAGAGCCTGTTCCGGGCAGAGTTTGTACCAGCCACCCTTCGAGCGGTGGGTATACAGGAGATACATCAGCTGCGGCAGGGCAGCATGACAGTGGCGCAGTATTCAGTGAGGTTCATAGACCTGTCGCGCTACTCCACAGATATGGTATGAGACCCGTTCTTCAGGGCCTGAACCATCAAGTAGGGGCTCAGGAGAGAGAATAGAGCCTCTATTGTTTCTCACAGCATTCAGATGCAGACATGGGTGTTGGAGAGAGCCCTCTTAGTGGAGAGTTTCCTTGCTGAGCAGTCTCCAGCAGCAGGACCCACCACTAGCCGGCATGCGGCATAGTCTTCTGTAGCAGACAGTAGACAGATGACGTAGAGGTCCAAGAGGACCAGACCTACAGGTCGTCGACCACGTGACTCAGGGTCGGTAGTGTGAGGCACCAAGGGAAATGACAGAGCCAGACCTGCCATGCAGTGTTACTCGTGCGGCTGGATTGGTCACATGGCACGTGACTGTCCGACCCGCCATACAGATGACCAGCAGTTAAATGAAGAACCTCCCAGGCAAAGGCCGAGGTTCGATCAAGGCAGACCTCTAGGAGCTGAATGCCAAGGGAGGGGAGATGACCGTGTAGCTGGAGTGGGACGATGCTTCAAGGTGTTTCCACCACCACCACAATGAGGTCCACCACGACCACATGGAACAGGTGGACATGGGAGAGCTCAGCTTCAGGCAGCAGAAGTTTACGACTACAGAGCTTCGGAAGCGAGTGGACAGGAGCGGAACAAGTGGTGTATATCTAGTTCCATGTTGTTGTTGTTACATTTGTGTCTTTATACCATGAGATGCAATAATATATAGACACTTACGTTTTTAAAATTTGCGTTCCTGTCCTTTTGTTTGGTTGGTACAAAGTGGTCCCGGTTAAGACTGTTGACTTGACCCTCACCTTCGAGATTTCTACTGGAAGAGACCCAGTGACCTCACACTGATGCCGACAATGTGACTCGAACCTTGGAGGCGAGAGTGACAGTTGGATCTCTTTTTAGTAACGTCGAGTCCTTTCGATGTCATCCATGGCATGAATACATCATTCATGTCTGGATTGACTATATTAGGCAAAGAATGTTGTTCATCCAGGGGATGAGACCAGATTTCTCTTATCGGCAAAGAAGAAATCATATCAGCTCTTGTGGGACCAAAGATGGTCCAGGCCACGACAGAGTAGGTCTAGGTCATCCAAGAGCGGATGAGGACATCATAGGGCTGACAGAAGCTTTATGCTGACAAGAGACAGAGACCACTAGAGTTCGAGGATGGTGACCACGTTTTCTTACGGGTCTCACCTCAACATGGAATTATGGAGATTTGGCTGAGGTGGCACGTTATCTTTGCGCTTCATCGGACCCTTCAAAGTCCTCAGTAGGGTAGGCGAAGTGGTTTATCGCTTGACCCATCCACCTCAGTTGCACCAGGTGCACGACGACTTCCACGTATCTCAACTGAGGAGATAAGTGTGTGATCCTTCACATACCATCGACCATGGGGAGCCAGAATTTGGCAATGGGGTGACTTTGACAGAGGTTCCAGTGGGAATCGAGGATCGACATGAGCAAATTCTACGAGGTTGGTCGATTCCTCGGGTGCGCTTTCACTTGCAGTACGGGAACCTCCAGGTGAGCACATGGGAGCGAAAGGATCAGATGCGTTCTTAGTATCATGGGATACGGTCCTCCAATCGACGCACCATCAGTTTCGATGAGATCCTTGGATCGAGACGGTCGTTTCGGTATAACGTACTCAATGTTTAAGAATACTTTGGGTTCGGCCAAGTTGGTTCATACACGGAACCAACCGGGCCCTCAGAGCAGAAACACTTATATCATGAGCTCCGGGCGTCCGATTGACGTACCGTGGACTTTGATGGATTCCTCTAAGTGAGGCGGATCTTTTGGATTACTCTAATCGAGGTTTGGATGCCGTCGTAGTGAGGTCGGGTTGGTTCGCTCACAAAACCAACCAGGCCCCTGGAACGAAAAGGCCAATAACTCACAGACCGGGCGTCCGATTGACGTGTCATCTGTCTCGTTGATTCCCTCTTGATGATACATAACTTTTGGCTTACTTCGCTTGAGTTTTGAATGCTGTTGGATAGTGGCCGGGTTGGATTGCAACCAAAATCCAACCGGGCCCCTGGAACTGAAAAGCTGATATCATTCAGACCAGACGTCTGTTTGATGAACCGTCAGCGGAGTTGGTTATCACGTAGAGAAACGGTCCCTATGAGTATACCCTTTGAGAGTTCGGGGTACAGTTGAGATACAACCGTTTTGGTTTGCACATGAAACCAATCGTGCCCCAGGGACAAAAAGGCTAGTAACACACAGACCGGGCGTCCGATTGAAGCGTCGTCGGTCGAGTTGAGACCCCTATGACGAGGCGGTTCTTTGAGATACTTCGTCGTGGGAATTTGAGATACTTGGAGTATCTACTAGTAGTTCATAGAGCGGACCCTCCCGGAGACAAGCGTACGGAGTACGAAGACTGTGTAGCTGGCTGTGACCTGATGACTGCTTGTCAGATTCGATTCGGAGAGACTAGCATAGCCCAGTGGGGAGCACTACTTTGTGAGGTGGCAGACCGATGGCGGAGGAGCACTACTGAGTGAGGTGTCAGACCCACGGTACTCTACAGGAGGAGTACCTCTGTATGCTATGAGGGGGAGCACTACTATGTGAGGTGGTAGACCCATGGCGGAGGAGCACTACTATGTGAGGTGGCAGACCCGCGGTACTCGTCAGGAGGAGTACCTCAGCAGTCATAGGTTGGTGAGCAGTACCTCGGAGACGTGAGAGGATCACTGTACTCCCAGAGACGGAGCTCTTCAGCAGTTACGGTTTCGATAATGAAAATCCTGGTTTGAGTTGAGTCTATGACTTTTGTGTTTACCTCATGGTTGAGATGGGTTACTTGATAACTTAGGTATATGTATGGGCATATACCTAAGTAGAGGTTATCTGTTGAGATATTCTTTGTGTTTATCCATATTGGATTTAGATAGACCTTGAGGGTCTTAGGGTCCTTACTAAGTATCGTTATACTCACCCCTGCACGGGCTATGCCCACACCTCGTTGTGTTGGTTGCAGATGACGGGAAGTGCTGACGGAGGCTGAGTGTTCAAGGACTGGACGGTACCCGGAGGTTGAACACACGATGAGTCAGTGGCCAGAGGTGGACTTCACGGCGAGACGACACTCGGAGAAGGTTGACGGGCAAGAGCGTTGTGGAGGCTATTTATACCTACCCTTCAGGTAGGATTCGTAGTGGACGATCCGGGAGCTGCGCTATCTGTACCTACCCTTCAGGTAGGATCCAAGGAGGACGAACGAGGAGCTTCTACCATTCTTCCAGCTGCTGTCTTTTTCTGTTGTACTTTTGTTTAGTTGTAGTTGTACATTCAGATGGGGTTGTATTCTGGCCCCCCTTACTTTCAGCACAACTTGTTTCAGTTTTACTTAGTGTTTTACTTCAGCTTGTACTCAGTGGTGCTTTGTTTTCTTTAATAAAGGCAATGCCTTCCCAGTTATCAGTATTTACGCCTTTGGTTCTAGTCACCAGCCCATGGCCTATGGAATCCGATCTTGGGGTAGTCATGAAACGTGCCCCGAGGACGGGTCGTGACATGTGATGGGTTATTTTGGGATTTAAAACAAATAAAAACGTACGAAAAAATTTAAATAAATCATCAAAACTACCCAGGCTAAGGCATTCCTTGTTTACCTTGCAACAATGGCACATGGACGTCGACCATGAGTATTGAGGAAGATCATAGCCCATGAGGATGACTTGGCTGATCAGTAGAGGGTTGATTGAGAGGAGTAGGATGGTCAGTGGTAGAGGATGCTTCATGCCTTTCAGTGACAGAACCTCGTGAAATATGAGGGCAGTACCTCAGATATGGAGATATGGAGCTGGCTACAAGATCTGGTGATAACTTTCAGCTTGATTCGGGCTCCGAAAGAGTACTTGGTTCCTCCAGCTATAAGCCATATGTGGGGAGAAGCCCATCAATGATGGACTCTATATCTTGGGGATAAGAGGGAGGCTGAAGTTTCGTGGACCGAAATTGAGAGGGAATTCCGAGACAATTCCTCGCTTCCATGATGAATGCGGAGAAGAGGCAAGAGCTACTCTACCTTCAGTAGGGGAGCATGTCAGTGGGGGAGTTGGGGATCATGATCAAGGATCTATTTCGTTTTTCTATGTACCTTTTTCTGGACGACTAGTCTCAGGTTGGACGTTTAGAGGATGCCCTCCAACCTTCTCATCATTATACTGTTACTCACTTCACCCTATTGACATACATGGAGGTCCAGAATAAGGATGAAGTTGTAGAAAGGATTCACATGCTAGGAGGTGTGCCTCGAGAGGAGAGCCAGTGGAGTTCATCATTGGGGAAGACCGTCAGCATGAGGCCTCTAATGTCAGGGACTTTTAGGATTCGACAAGTGGAGAGCATGCCCCAACAGTTCCAGTTTCGACCTCCCGGTCCCCAATATTTCCACGTGAGCCCAGGAACAAGGTGCCTTATCAGTGGAAGCCATGGGCACCTTTGGAATCAGTTCATGGATAACGTGTAGTACAGTGGGGGTGGGAAGGTTTAGCGCCAACCTCATCAGCAGCAGTTTCCAACCAGACCCTTTCAGTAGTAGCAATAGGGACAGTGAGCTCCTGCACCTACGAGAGAAGACGTGGTAGGAGGAGGTCGACCCCATGGTGCTCCTCAAGGACCTCAAATAGGGCATGGTCATGGAGGTGGAAGACAACTGAGAGGCAGAGGAGCTAGGCATTTGCAGTTGCACACCGGAGAGGCAGTAGTTCCATCAGGGTCGGGAGTCGTTCATGGTACAATCACCTTGTTTAGAACTCTTTCATATGCCTTATTTTATTCAAGATCATCACATTCCTTTGATACACCAGGTCTAGCCCATGCCTGGAGCCTAGACATAGTGAGACTCTCTATTCCCCTCGTGCTGAGTACATCAGTTGTGGGATCATACCAGTTTGTTTTGATGTTTGTCGAGGATGTAGATTGATGTTGGGGATGTATTAGTCTTGTGGGGACCTTCTTCTGCTACAAATGCATTCATATAATGTCATCCTAGGAATCGACTGACTGTTTTTTGTGCATGCTGTTATCGAATGCTTCCAGAGAAGAGTCATCTTCTCCGATGGTGATGGCCTGCGTGTGGCTTTTGTTGGCGAGCGGAGTTGTCAGGTGGGGAGACTGCGTGTGGAGCCTCTTCCTTCTATGTTGGAAGAGATTTCAACAGAATCAGTGGATGCGGAGATGATGGATGTTTCGAGAGTTGTTAGTGAGTTCTTAGACGTTTTCCTGAGGAGGTTGTGACTCTACCCTCTCGACGTGACGTTGAGTTCAGGAGAGACTTACAACCTGGTGCCCATCTGATTTCCATGGATCTTTATCTGATGTAAACTTCTATGCTACGGGAGTTGCGTATCTAGATTGATGATATGATGAAGAAGGGGTTTTTTCGACCCATCATGTCTTCATGGGGTGCTCCATTCCTGTTCTCAAAGAAGGCAGATGGTGGTCACAGGCTATCCATAGACTACCAGAGACAGAATCAAGTAACAGTCATGAACTGTTAACCTCTTCTAAGGATATATGATCTCTTTGATCAATTAAGGGCAGTAGGTTGGTTCTCTATGATTGATCTAAATTCTAGGTATCACCAGGTAAGTGTGAAGGATGGTGATATTCCATATACTTCTTTAACGTGAAGGTATGGGAACTTTTAGTTCGTAGTCATTTCGTTCGGTGTTACGAATGCACCTGATGTGTTCATGGGCCTCATGACCTCTGTTTTCTATGAGTCTCTGAACTGGTTCATCCTTGTGTTCATCGATGGCATTTTGATCTACTCAATATCAGAGGAGGAACATACAAAGCACCAGAGGATGGTCTTGGAAATCCATATACATCAACAACTCTATGGGAAATTGTCCATGTGTATGTTCATGAAATGAGAAGTGCATTTCCTTGTACATGTGGTGTCTCAAAAAGAACTAGTTATTGATCCGACAAAAGTGTAAGTGGTTGTTTCCTGGGAACCACCCATGAATGTGACAGAGGTTCTCATATGTCTGGGTCTGGAAAGATATTATCGGAGGTTTCTACCCGACATATATCGAGTTGTATCTCACTTGACAGCGTCGTCCAGAATGGACCAGGCCTTTGTGTGGAGTGGGAAGTGTTTGGAAGCCTTCAGTTATATAAAATTGATGTTTGTTAGTGCCCTAGTATTGAGGTTACCCAAGGAAGGGCTATTGTATGAGGTGTTTTTGTGATGCTTCTGGACTTGGCCTAGGGTGTGTGCTGATGTAGTAATGAGGAGTGATATCTTATGAGTCTTTTCCATTACGTACTCATGAACGTCACTATGCCACCCATGACCAAGATCTTGCAGTATTTGTGTTTGCATTGATGTTGTGGAGGCATTACCTCATCGAGGAGCACTTTGTGGTATTCATATATCACAGGTGTTTGGGGAATATCTTTACCCAGTGGGACTTGAACATGGGACAACGAAGGTGGGTGGAGTTTCCCTAGGACTAAAACGTCGAGATATCTTACACATAAGGTAAGGGGAACATTATGGTTGAGGCCTTGAGCAGGAAGTCACGGAGGGAAGCTATTCAAGAATCTGTGGATGCATGGAAGGAAATGGAGTAGTTGGCTTCCCTACATATGGATATAATAGAGGATTCTGGTAGAGGTTGTATGTTTCAGATGACAGTGCAGTCCTCTCTACTGCGGCAGGTGGAGGAGTCTCAGTGGGGAGTCATAGAGAGTGAAGTGATTCGTGAATGGGTTAACCAAGGAAACGCTCTGGAAGTGTGGTCGGAGGATGGATAGAATCAGATTCTTTTCCGAGGGAAGTTGTTTGTCCCAGAGATGATTCATTAGGCAGTTCACTGTGAGTTCCATAACTCACTCGTATCGGTATAACCTAGAGTTTCAAAGATGTATCGAGGCCTAAGGGAACAGTTTTGGTTGCCCGGGGTGAAACATGCAATGGTGGAGTGCGCGACAAGGTGCTTGGTATGTCAGAAAGTGAAGGTTGAAAACCATGTCCTATGAGGTTTGTTGCATCCTTTAGATGTCCCCAACTGGAACTGGGATGACGTATCGATGGATTTCATCATAGGACTACCCAGGTTTCATAGAGGCTGTGATTTTATCTGGGTAGTGGCAGACTGGCTTACGAAATAACCTCACTTTCTGGAGATCAAGAAGGCAAGTGTAGTGGATTCCTTAGCACAGAGATACGTGGATGAGGTGGTGTAGTTGCATGGGGTCTAGAGGTACATAGTATTTGATAGGGATGGATGGTTTACCTCATGATTCTGGAGGGGATTGCAGCACGCTTTTCGAACCCAGCTACATCTTAGCACTACTTTCCACCCCCAAACAGATGGGCAGATAGAGAGAACCATCCAGACATTGGAGGATATGCTACGAGTATGTGTATTGGACATTGTGAGATCATGGGAAATCCATTTTACCTTAGTATAGTTTTCCTACAATAATAGATATCACTCTATTAATGGCATGGCACCATTTGAATCCTTTTAAGGGAGGTCGTGTTGTTCGCTCGTGTGCTGGAACAAGGTTGGGGATAGGTTTTATTGGAACATAGGTGGTGTAGATCACAGCAGAGAAGGTTCAGCTTGTGCGTGAGAAGAGGAAGGCAACCTAAGTAAGTCATAATTCAAATGTTGATCAAAGAAGGAGGCCCTGTGAGTTCGAGTTTGGAGACCATGTGTTCTTAAATGATTCCCCTAAACATGGGCAGGGGAGGTTCGACAAGGGGAACATTCTCTCTCCTAGGTTCATCAAGCCCTTTGAAGTGTTGGGGTCAGTTGGTGAGGTGACATATCAGCTTGCTTTGCCACCTTAGTTGGAAAGGATCCACAATATTTTCCACATCTCCCAGCTTCGTCGATATCTACACAGTGATTCCCTTGTCATTGACTGGGGAGAATTGGATATAGGGGATGAATCTACGTTCATGGAGCGACCAGTGATGATCGAGGATAGAATGGATAAAGTTCTTCATGGATGAAACATCCCTTTGGTTCATGTGTTGTAGAGGCACAGTGGCCTCAAAGAGAGTACTTGGGAGTGAAAAGCGCAGATGAGTGCCTTGTTCCCAAAGTTGTTTTTAGTTGTTGTTCTGAGCCTACCATGTAGTTCTTTTTTTATGACATGCTATGATGTAATTCTAACCTTGTTGGTTTATGAGATGTTTTGTTTCCTTACCATATGAATGGTTATGAAAAGTCCTAATATGTGGGGGAGGGAGGACCTGATCCCTACTCAAGACGCATTAAGGTGGATGCGATTAAACCAATGTGGGTGAGTCAGTACCACCCAAAGCGAATAGTATCTTGACATGGAAGAAATAAATCCCTGATCCATGTGTCGAGACAATGCGAACCTTGGGATTTTATGGCTGTTTGGTGTGGTTTGTCTCTGAGAGGTATCTTCTGGAGGGGTTGTTCGGGTTACTCTTGTATTCTCGAGGGTGAGAATAATTTGGAGAAATAGCTGATGTAATGGACCAGACCATCCTGGTCAATTACTTTTCCAAATTTCTATGTGTTGCGGTGTCTGGGACTCATCGATCAGTCCCACCCATCAGTTTCATAGATTGGTTTTACCCAATCGGTTTTACAGATCGGTTCAACCAAATCGGGTTCCCAGATCTGATTCACCAAATCAGTTTCACAGATCAGTTTCACCAAATCTATTTCATAGATCAGTTACACAAAATTGATTTCATATATCTTTTCACAAATCAATTTCATAGATCGGTTTCACCAAATCAGTTTCACAGATCTGTTTCACCAAATCTATTGCACAGATCAGTTTCAACAAATCGGTATCACAGATCGGTTTCACTGAATAGAATTCACAGATAAATTTCACGAAATTGGTTTCACAGATCAGTTTAACCAAATCGGTTGCACAGATTGGTTTTACAATATCAGTTTCACGGATCGGTTTCACAAAATCGGTGTCATAGATCAATTTCATAAAATCAGTTTCATAGATATTTTTCCCCAAATTGGTTTCACAGATCGGTTTCACGAAATCCGTTTCACGGATCGGTTTCACCAAATAGGTTTCACATATTAATCTAACAAAATCTGTTTCACAGTTCAGTTTCACCAAATCGGTTTCACAAATCAGTTTCACTGATCGGCTTCAAAGGGTCAGCTTCATGGGATCAGCTTCACCCGATCAGCTCCACCAATAAGTTTCAACTATCACTCTCACCAATCTTCCATAGAAGGGTGTCAGGATTTTCCTTTCCCAGTTTTTCTTGTAATGATACTTTTAAGCCTTTTAACATATTTAATGTGGTTCAAAGACCTTTTTATCACCATAAACAATGTTTTAAATATCTTATGAGTGATGAGACCCACTATGGTCCCATTTTTTTCTCTTAAATGAAATCTTTTAAAGAAAATCTATATTGGACACCCCTTCGATGAAAATTATTAAATAAACAGTTAATTCCATCGTCTATAACTGTCTAACCATGAGGTGAAACCACAATCCACCTTTAATGCCACTAAAGATCCTCATTTCCCGTAACACTAAGATCTCAACTTTTTATCGCACGAGAATTATTTCTCCCCATCTGCTATATTTTCCTTCTTCTTTGTGGTACCTTTGGAGTCCCCCTTCCCGAGGAGAGTGGTGTGCATGTGCTGGAGCCTTTCCTAATCATTCATAGAGTCTTTCGTGTTTCTCCCATACAAGATTCACATCCCCAGTTGTTGGTTCTAGGAGAAAAATGTCGATTTTTTATCATTAAATTAGTGATTTTCCTTCGTACCTCCTTAGTTTGTATCAGGCGGGGTGGCTATGATATTGTTTCTATGGGGATAGATGAAACAAAACCATGGGAAAGATAATATACATAATTTTAATGAATGAAGGTGGAGTTCTCTATGTTTCTATTGTACTCCATATCCTTGATTATGTGTTGTGAAATATATGGGCTTATGCCCATAGAAAATAATGGTCGTTGGTGGTATTTTCTTTTTCACTAATGTACATCAATTTTTTTGTATATTTATGTGATTGAATGGGTGAAACATTAAAAATGGTAAATCACATAAAATCGGTTGATAAAATGGATTCCCAGTGAATAATAATCATTCTATGATCACCCTGGTTAACCAAATAGAAGGACGAAACTTAATAAATGTAAAATTGAAATTTGAAAACTCCCTTGCTCTGTTCTGGTGATGTTGAAGGTTGATGCTTGGGAAGCGAAGTGGATGGTGATGTGATCCTATTTTGTGGTGAATTTTTTGGATTTTGGAATTAAGGCCATGTGGGGATGTGTGGTTGGGGTTTGTTTGGTTCCAATACTCCGAGGGATCTCATAGATCCCTTTTTTTGTTGTGACTTTACAAGAGAACTGGGTGTGAATTCTTAATTTGATGTTTGGCTATTTTCCTTTCCTTGTCCTCTAGTTATTTCTATTAGTTTCCCAGTAGTGTAGATTTTACTTAAATGGAATTACATGAATATGAAACATGAGTGCGTTCAATGGAGAATTGTTTTCCGATAATGAGTTTTCATAGTGTAATGGTTGTTATGCTTCTAATAAATGAATAGTAACAAGGGTGATTGTGTATGGGTGGGTTTTGGAAACCCTAGGCTTGTATGAGTTCATGTTACCTATATATATATATTTTTTGTTCTTATGTTTCTTATTCACACCCCACCCATGTTAATCACTTCGTGTTGAACATCCAAATTTCATGTGGGGGTGTTTTTTTCCAACACTTTTATGAGTGGCTGGTTTTTAGCTCCTTTTCTGCTCCCTTTTTTTGAGTACCCCAAGATCCTTCGGGCATGCTTTGATAGAATGAGGTCCATTATAGCCCTAGATTCTTTGGGCATGGTATGTTGTGGTGGTTGGCCCATGTGTGTGCGGGTAGGTTGTTTCCAAAGTGTCTTCGGGATGAGGCCCTGGTGTCTTCGGGCATGGAAGTAGTTGTAGGGACCTAGGTGTGTGCAGTATATGTGGTAGTGATAGCCCAAGTGTTTGCGGGTGGGATGTGTGATTGTGGTAGCCCAGGTGTGTGCGAGAAAGGGGATGGCAGTGGGACTATGGTGAGGATGGCAGGAGAGGGTTAACAAGTAGGATGTCCTCAATTACTAGTGGGAAAGTGGTGTAAGGTATCCAAATATAGATGTACTATTACTATTACATTACTTAACTTGCGTAATTTGGGGAGTGTTCCTTGGTAAGGTTTCAGTGTATAGTTTCCTTTCTAGGTGCTTTGGTTATCTCATTTTCTCATGGTGCATTAGAATACCTCCCCACTTATGCATGAGAGCCCTTGTCTTCTCTACTGATTATACATGTATACTCACCCTACATATTTAAACCTCTTTTTCGTTTCAAGGGGGAAATCTGTATTCATGTGTGACTGTACTAGCTCCGACATTAGGATAGTTGTTATTGCAATTTTTTCTTTTTTTTGGTACTTTTCGTAGGGGTTTTCTTTTACTTTTATAGAATCTAATTTTTGGAACATGCAAATGGGGATGGTTTGTTTTTGACTTACTTTTACTTCCAGTTTTGGTGTTGATTATGCATTTACCATATTATCTCCCTATTCTACTAAATAAAAAGGGTAATGCCTTCCATTTTGTGTGCGATTCTATACCCTTGGCTCTAGTTAGAACTCTGGGACCTATTGAAGGCTGGTTTCAGGGGTCATTATCTCTCCCTCAACTTGAGGATGGAAGGGTATGGAAAAATACCATTCCTTCCCTTTAATGGGTGAAGGCGGTTCATGACAGAATGGTATCAGAGAACTGAGGTTGAGAGATAGAATGGATCTCGGGTTTAGCTATAGTGATGATTTCGTGGGATGGTAGGGAAATAATGCTAGGCCATATTGGTGCGTGAAATATGTTTGGGAAGACCAGCAATGACATAGGATTTTAGGGCCCCCTGTGATCTGATGCAAGGAATCTGGTCCTACCAAACAACCAGGTGAGGCTACACTGATTGCAGGGTTGACACCCTAGGAATGGTACATGCATCACAATGACATGCGTTCTTGTCTGTCTTGGGTATTTTGGGAATTTAAAATTAATAAGAATCCTTTGAAAAACTTAAAATCAATCTTTTATACTACTTGGGATTAGGAATTCCTTCTTTAACTTGAAGGAAATGGCACCTGGACGACAATAATGAGTAGTGAGGTCGATTGGGGCCCACGAGGTTGACATGGCTGACCATTAGAGGGATGACTGAGAGGAGGATGATGGCTAGTGGAAGAGGATGCTTCGTGCATTTAAGTGGTAGACCCTCGAAAAATACAAGTGAATTAACTCGGACATGGAGACAGAGAGATGGCTAGAAGAGCTGGTGATAGCTTTCAGGTTGATACAGGCATCGACAGAGTACTAGGTTCTTCTGGCTGTAAGGTAGAGCCAGGGAGGTGCCCTTCAATGGATGAATCTATATCATGGGTAGAATGGGATGGTTGATGTTTTGGGGACTGACTTTGAGAGGGAATTCCGGGTGGAATTCCTCTCTTCCATGATGACGGCGTAGAATAGGCAGGAACGACTCTCCCTTCAGCAAGGGAGCATGCCCGTGAGGGAGATGGAGATCATGTTCAAGGATCTACTCCATTTTTCTCCAGACCTCTTTATGGATGAGGAGTCTCTGCTAATATTTTTAGGGGACTCACATAGACCTTCACTTTTGTAAGTGGTTACTCCCTTCACCCTACCGACATACTTGGATGTCCAAAAGAAGGATAAAGTGGTCAAAATGGGTGCAAACGCTTGGAGGTTTTCCACGAGAGGGGATCCAGGGGAGCTCATCAAAGGGGAAGACCGTCAGTAGTAGGCCTCTAGCGTCAGGGCCTTCTAGGTTTCGACCAGTGGGGATCAGGCCCCATCAATTCCAGTTTTGATCTCCCAGTCCTCGCCCTTTCCTCACGAGCCCAGGACCAAGGTGCTTCATCATTGGAAGCTATGGGAACCTTCAGAATTAGTGCCCAGAGAGATTGTAGTATAGTGGTGGTGGGTAGGTTCATTTCCAACCTCAGCAGCATCAGTTTCTATCCATACACCTTTAGCAGTATCATTAGAGATAGCGAGCTCCACCTCCTCTGAGAGTAGACGTGGAAGGAAGAGGCTGACCCCGTGGTACTCCTCAAGGGACTTGACCAGGGAATGTTTGGGGAGGCATCCGACAACCGAGAGGCATAGGATCTAGGCGTGGGCAGTTGCACGCTGCAGAGGTAGCAGTTTCAGAAGGGTTGGGAGTCGTTCGAGGTACGATCAGCTTGTTTATCACTATTACTTACACCTTATTCGATTTAGGAACATCACACTCCTTTGATACTCCTGGTCTAGCCCATGCCTTGAGCCTAGACATAGAGTGACTCTCCATGCCCCTGGTGCTGAGTACAGTAGTTGGGGGTCATACCAATCTGTTTGATGTTTGTCGAGGATGTAGATTGATGTTGGGGCCACATCATTCTAGTGGGGACCTTCTTCTACTAGATATTCAGCTATTTGACTTCATCCTAAGCATCGACTGGCTGTTTTTTTTGCACGCTGTAATCAAATATTTCTGGAGAAGATTCATGTTCACCGATGTGGATGGCCTGCGTGTGGCTGTTGTTGGCGAGTAGAGTTGTCAGGTGGGGAGAGAGTGTGTGGAGACTCTTATTTTTATGTTGGATGAGCTTTTAGAAAAATCCATGGATGCTGAGAAGATGGAAGTTCTGAGAGTTGTTAGGGTGTTCCTAGACTTTTTTCCCAAGGAGGTTGTGACTCTACCCCCTCAATGTGACGTTGAGTTCGAGATAGAATTATAACTCACGGCCCATCCAATTTCCATGGATCCTTATCAGATGGAGCCTTCTGAGCTACGGGAGTTGCAGATCCAGATTGATGATCTGATGAAGTTGGGTTTTGTCTGACCTAGCATGTCGCCATGGGGTGCTCTGGTCTTGTTCGCAAAGAAGGCAGACGGTTGTCTCAGGATTTTAATAGATTACCAGAGACTAAATCATGTAATGGTCAAGAACCTTTTCCCTCTTCCAAAGATAGATGGACTCTTTGACCAGATGAGGGGAGTAGGTTGGTTCTCTATGATCGATCTACGTTATGGGTATCACCAGGTAAGGTTGATGGATATTGATATTCCTAAGACTACTTTCATGTGCAGGTATGGGCACATTGAGTTTGTATTCATGTTGTTCAGTGTTACGAATTCACCTGCTTTGTTCATGGGCCTCATGAACTCCATTTTCCATGAGTTTCTAGACTGTTTTGTCATTGTGTTCATCGATAACATTTTGATCTATTCAAGATAAGAGGAGGAACATACCACACACCATAGGATGGTCACAGAAATCCTTTCACATCACCAACTCTATGGGAAAGTGTCCAAGTGTATGTTGATGACATGAGAAGTGCATTTCCTTAAACACATTGTGTTTCAACAAGGGGTATCAATTGATCCATCAAAGGTGGAAGCGGTAGGTTCATGGTATGCTCCCATGAATGATACAGAGGTTTGCAGTTTTCTGGGTCTGACATGCTATTATTGGAGGTTTGAACCCAACATCTCTTGAGATGCAGCTTTCTTGACAATGTTGACCAGAAAGGACCAGGACTACATGTGGAGTGAGAAGTGCTAGGAAGCCTTCAGTTATCTAAAAGGGAATTTGGTTAGTGCCCCAGTGCTGAGGTTACCAGAGGAAGGGCTATTTTTTGATGTGTTTTGTGATGCTTCTGGACATGGCCTACGGTGTCTGCTGATGTAGCAATGGGGAGTGATTTCTTATGGGTCTAGGTAGCTACATCCTCATGAGTGTAACTATGCCACCCATGACCTAGAGCATACAACAGTACTATTTGCATTGAAGTTGTGGTGACATTACCTCATCAGAGATCACTTTGTGTTATTCACAGATCACAAGATATTGGGGTATATCATTACCCAGTGGGACCTGAACATGTGACAATGAAGGTGGGAGTAGTTTCTCTAGGACTAAAACTTACAGATCTCTTACACTGATGGTATGTGGAAGGTTGTAGCTGATGCATTGAGCAAGAAGTCAGAGAGGGAAGGTATTCAGGAATATGTGGATTATTGGAAGGTAATGGAGGAGTAGGCTTCCCTACACCTGGATGTAATGGAGGATTTTGGTAGAGGTTTTCTGTTTCAGATGATAGTGCGGTCCTCTCTACTGTGGTAGGTGGAGGAGTCTCAGTGGGGAGACATAGAGAGTGAAGTGAAGCGCAAACGGGTAAACCAAGAAAATGCTCCTGATGGGTGGTCAGAGGATGGTCAGAATTAGATGCTTTTCTTAGGGAAGTTATTTGTCCCAAAGATGATGTGATAGGGTGTTCTCTGTGAGTTCTATAACTCACTCATAGTGGTATACCCTGGAGTTTCCATGATGTACCGAGGCTCAAGGGAACTTTTTTGTGTGTCACGGGGTGAAATGGGAAATGGCGGAGTTCGTGGAAAGGTGCTTGGTATGTCAGCAAGTGAAGGTTGAACATCGTGTCGCTGGAGGTTTATTGAAACCATTATATGTCCCCGAGTGGAGGTGGGATTACATATCGATGGATTTCTTCATTGGACTACCCAAGGTTCAAGGAGGCTACAATTTTATCTGGGTAGTGGTGGATCGGCTGACGAAATCAACTCACTTTCTAGCGATCAAGGTGTTGAGTTCTATGGATGCCATTACATGAAGATACGTGGATGATGTGGTGTTGTTCAATGGAGTTCCAAGGTCCATAGTCTTATATAAGGATTCATTTTTTACCTAATGAGTCTTGAGGGGATTGCAGCACACTTTTGGAACCCAACTACATCTTAGCATTGCTTTCCACCCCCAAAAGATGAGAAGACAGAGCGATCCATCCAGACATTGGAGGATATGCTACGAGAATGAGTTTTAGACTTTGGGGGCTAATGGGAATGAAATTTTCCCTTATTATAGTATTCCTAAAATGACATCAATCACTCTAATGTTGGCATGGAAACATTTAAAACCTTGTATGGGAGGTCATGTCGTTCACCCATGTGCTGGACCGAGGTGTTCATGGCCCAGAGGTGGTTCAGAGCACAACAGAGAATGTTTACCATGTGCGTGAGAGGATGAAGGCTTCCCAAGATTGGCAGAAGTCGTATGCCGATCAAAGGAGGAGGCCTTAGGAGTTCGAGGTTGGAGACCATGTGTTCTTAATGGTTTCCCCTCAACGTGGGCAGCAAAGGTTTGGCAAGGTGAGAAAGCTCTCTTCTGGGTTCATCGGGCCCTTTGAATTGTTGGGTTGAGTCGTTGATGTGGAATATCAGTTGGAGTTTCCACCTTAGTCTGAAAGGATCCATGATGTTTTCCATGTCTCCCAACTTCGTGGATATATACACGATAATTCCCATGTCATTGACTGGGGGAGAATTTAATATAGGGAATGACTCTACATTTGTTGAGTGACCTATGAGGATCGAGGATCTAATGGAGAAAGTGTTTCGTGGATGAGCCATCCCTTTGGTTCATGTGTTGTGGAGGAACGGGGGCCTCGAAGAGAGTACATGGGAGTAAGAAGCTTAGATGAGTGCCCAATACCCAAAGCTATTTTGACTTCCTGTTCTAATCCTTCCTTGTTGTTCTTGTTTTTGTGCACTTCTATGATGTAATATTGACCTTGTTGGTTTATGAGATGATTTGTTTCCATTCCATGTAAATAGTTATGAAATTTCCTGATATGTGGGGGAGGTTGGACATGATCCCAAGTCAAGACACATTATGATGGATGCGACTAATCCAGTGCGGGTGAGTCAGTGCAGCCCAAAGAAGATACTATCATGACATGGAAGAAATAACTCCCTGATCCATGTGTTGGGACAATGAGATCCATGGGATTCCTATGGTTTTTTGGGGTGGTTTTTCTTCGAGAGGTAACTTCTGGAGGGGTTGTTTGGGTTACTCTTGAATTCTCGAGGGTGAGAATAATTTAGAGAGGTATCTGATGTAATGGAACCAACCCTCCTAGTCAATTACATTGCCAAAACTCTAAGAGTTGGGGTATCATGGACTCATGGATCAGTCCCACTCATCAGTTTCACTGATCGGTTCCACCAAATCGGTTTCACATATTGGTTTCACCAAATTTATTTCACAGATCTGTTTCACCAAATCTGTTTCAAAGATTAGTTTCACCAAATCAATTTCACAGATGGGTTTCACCAAATCGGTTTCACATATCATTTTCACCAAATTAGTTTCAGAGATCGGTTTCACCAAATTCATTTCACATAGAAGTTTCAAAAAATCGGTTTCACATATCCGTTTTACCGAATCGGTATCACATATCAGTTTCACTTGATTGGTTTCACAGATCTGTTTCACCATATCAGCTTCACCAATTGGTTTCACCATATCGGTTTCACAGATTAGTTTTATGAAATCTGTTTCACAGATTGGTTTCACTAGATCAGTTTCAAATATCGGTTTCACCAAATCGATTTCACTGATCGGTTTCACCAAATTGGTTTCTCAGATCAGTTTCACCAAATATGTTTCACAGATCAGTTTCACCAAATCTCTTTCGTAGATCAGTTTCACCAAATTGGTTTCAGAGATCAGTTTCACCAAATCGGTTTCACAGATTGGTTAGACTGATCAAATTCATAGGATCATCTTCATGGGATCAACTTCACCTGATTAGATCCACTGATTGGTTTCGACTATCAGTCTCACCAATCTGCCACTAAGGGGTGTCAGGATTTCCATTCAAGTGTTTTTTTGTAACTCTACTTTTATGTCTTTTAACCCTTTAATGTGTTTAAAATTCATTTTTAGTGCCATAAACAACGTTTTAAATCCCTTAGGAGTGAAGAGACCCTCAATGGACCCATTTTACTCTCTTAAATGAAATCCTTTAATGAATAACTATTTTGGCCACCCCACTAATGATAATTATTAAATAAGCAATTAATTCCATCGTGTTTAGCCATCTAACCATGTGGTGAAACCATGATCCACCTTTAATGATTCTCACGATCCTCATATCTAGTAATAACATGATCTCACCTTTTTATCGCATAAGAATTCTTTCTTCCCTTCTGGTCTCTTTTCCTTCTTCTCCTTGTTGCGTTTGGATTCCCCCTTCCCGAGGCGAGTGGTGTGCCTATGTTGGAGCCTTTCATGCTCATTCATTGAGTTTCATGAGTTCCTCCCCTCCTAGTCTCACATTCCCAGTTATTGGCGCTAAGATAAAAACATCGATCCTTGATCATTCAAGTAGGTCTTTTCCTTCATCTCTCCTTAGTGTGTATCATGCGGGGTGAGTATGCTATTGTTTCTGTGGGGATGGATGAAACCAAACCTTAATAAATGAAATAAATGGAATTTTAATGAATGAAGGGGGTGTTCTCGATGTTTCTGTTGTACTCCTTATCCTTGATTATGTTTTGTGAATTGTATGGTCTTATGCCCACTGAAAATCGTGGTCATTGGTGGTAATTCATGTTCACTAATGAACCATTTTTTTAAATTTATGTGATTGAATGGGTAAAACATGGAAACTGGTTAATCTAATAAACATCGTTGATTAAAAGGATGCCTAGTGAATAAGAATCCTTGTGTGATCACCCCATTTAACTAAATGGAAGGAAGGAACTAATTAAATGGAATATTCCGATTTCAAAACTACCGTGCTCTGTTCTGGTGATGTTGACCATCAATGCTGGGGAATCAAAGTGGATGGGAATGAGATCCACTCTTGTGGTGAAGTTGTTGGATTTTATATATGAGGAAGTGTGGGGCTGTATGGTGGGGCTTGGTTTTCTTCCAATACTCTTAGGGATCTCACAGATCCTTTTCGTTGTTGTGACCTTATAAGAGAACCAGGTGTGAATGCTTAATTTGTTGTTTGCCTATTTTATTTCCCATGGATTGTGGTTATGCCAGCTTTTTTCCCAGTAGTTTTGAATTTAGTTAAATGGAATTACATGAATATGAAAACATGAATGGGTTAAATGGGGAATTGTTTTCCATGAATGATCTATGACAAGGTCATGGTTGTTATGCTTTTTATGAATGAATAGTCATGAGGGTGCTTGTGTATGGGATGGTTTTGGAATCCCTAGCCTTGGATGAGTGCTTGTAACCTATATATATAATTGTCGTTCTTATGTTTCTTCTTCGTGCCCCACCCATGTAAATCACTTCGTCCCAAACACCAAACTTTCATGGGGGAGGCTGTTTTTTCCAATACTCATATTAGGGGTTGGTTATTAGATTCTTTTCTGCTCCCTTCTTCGAGAAGCCCAATATCTTTCGGGCAGTATGTGACAGCCTTAGGTCCATTATATCCCTATATACATGGGGCAGGGCACATGGTAATGGTTTTCCCAGGAGTGTATGGACATGTTTCTTACCAAGTGTATTCATGATAAGGCACTTGTATCTTCAGGTGTGGCGGTAGTTGTTCAGACCTAGGTGTGTGCGGTAGGTGTGCTAGTGATAGGCCATGTGTTTGCGAGCGGGATGTGTGATAGTGGTATCGAGGTGTGTGCGGGAAAGGGGAATGTTGTGGGACTATAGTGAGGATGGTGGGAGAGGTTTGACGCGCATGATGTCCTCAATAACCAGTGGAAAAGTGGTGGGGGTACCCAAATATCGATATTCAATTACTATTACTTTACTTGACTTGCGTTATTTGGGGAGTGTGCCTTGGTAGGGTTTGGGTGGATAGTTTCCTTTCTAGGTGCTCTAGTTATCTCCTTTTCTCACGGGGCATTATAATTCATTCCCAAATGTGCACGAGAGCCATTGGTATTCCTTACTAAGTATACCTATAAACACACCCAATTTATATAAACTACATTCAAGATTCTAGGGGGACATCAGGGATCATGCGGGACTATACTAGATCAGATGTTGGGACAGTTGTTGTTGCTGTTTTTTTCTAGTAATTTTCATTGGGGTTTTCTTGTAATTTTGTAGAATGTACTTTTTAGAACATGCATATGGGGATGGTTTGTTTTCACCTTACTTTGACATCTATTTTTGGTGTAGATTTGCGATGTACCATCTTATCTCCCATTTCCACTAAATTAAAAAGTGTAATTACCTCTATTTTGTGTGTGATTGTATACCCTTGGTGCTAGTCATCACTCATGGACCTATTGATGGAGGGTTTCTGGGGTCATTATCTCTCCTTAAACTTGAGGAAGGAAGGGTATGGAAAACCTATATCCGTTCCCTTTTCTTGGTGTAGGTGGGTCGTGACAAATAACTATTTTAAAACGAATTGGGAATATACTGTTTTTAGTAACACGTAGATTTATTTTATAAAAATTAATAGATTTAAAATTATTTTTAATAATTTAAAATGATTTCGAATAAATATAGGAATTAATTAAATATATTTAATAAAATAAATTACATCTAAATCATATCTATAATATATTTTACTCTAATGTTATTTTTAGTCTTTCTGACCCACAATTTTTCTGAAAAACATTTTAAAATAAATATCTTTTTTATATTATATATAATTAAAATAAGACTTAGTTATGAATGATTTAAATTAAATATTTTCATTTTATATGTATAAATACCAATTTAAAATCATATCATTGTTATTACCTGTAATATAGTTATTATAAGATCATATTCTTCATAAAAAACCTATATCCTAAAAAATAATTTTTTCAAAACTATTTCAAGATTAGTAATAAATTTAATTATGCCTCTTATATTTATTGAATTTTATAAAATTGATTTAATAATTGGAATCAAAATAAATTATATTATATAATAATATAAATATAATATTTGGTCAAAATGTATTTTAAAATGGTAATGAAAATCATTATTGTAGTAAAAAACATAAAATCATCAAGTGGGTAACCTTAGAGGTAAAGAGGATAAAATATTTAAAACATGTTTATTTTTAATTTTAGAGGTGGAAATTATACTTATCCATTATCAAATCTATTCTGTTTAAATATCTGAGACACTTAGCATGAGAGTGATTTCCAATTATTGAATGTTTTTATTTGTATTTATAACAATGCAATTTATAGTGACCCCACATTTTCTAACATTACAATTATATAATTTAAATGATAAATAACATAATACATTACAATGACAAGATCAAACGGTTTACTATATTTGGAAAATTCGGCTCACACATAACTTTTAAATAAAAAATGATTTTAGTTTTGATTTTTTCTTCTTTAGATTCTATGTCTCCCTTATGTTCTTCATAGTATTAGTAATCCCTATAGGATAGAAATCAAAGAAAGGGGTTAGATAAAATACCAATAAAAAGAAATATAATGACATTAATCAACAAAAATTGTATTAGTATAGTAATCTTCATCCTAAAATAATCACAGGCTCATCATAAAAATCCTGAGAGGAAGCATTTGATAAAATCTTGGTTTGTGGAAATACATAAAAACGAAACATTATACCTTAGTTGTCAAATACTACACATATTTTTAAATAAATCTATTATATTGTTCACATAAAACATATTTTCATAATTATATTAACAAAATTTTTGAATAAATATATAATCATGTACATGAATTTTGGGCATTATATCATTAGAAACATCACATTACCGAATGCATTAGATTTATATATACTTTTTGGTTCACCCATCACATCATAACATTTATATAATCTAGAATACCATGTATAATGTATATCAATAAATTTAATTAAGTAAACCAAATGAATAGAATGGGTTTTATAATTAATTTACTAATAATACGTAGAAGAATAAATTTTTGGGATCCAAAATTGAAAAGTGATATCATACATTTGAATAAAAGAACAACTTTTATAAAAATAATCATAGGATTATTTGATGACTTGTTTATTTAAAATGTAATGACCTGACCCCAGTTACCTAGATTCGGTGCATTATTACATAAATTTGGCATGATCACAAAAGATCAAGTCTCGAAAGACCAAATAGTTTAGTAGCCTTGGAAGTACTAGATATATTCATAAGGATTACATTACATCATAAAATGAAAAACTACAATAACATTGTTTCTATAAACCACACTCATATCCCCTCAGACTATCCATGAAGGGCAGTCATAAAATATCTCTTCACATCCTAGGATAAATAAAATATAGAAAGGGGTGAGCCCAGATTCTCGGTAAGGATAACAATATAGAGAAAACATTCCTAAATAAGCATAAACATTTAAGGCAATGCATAAGACAAAAACAAAAGCCTTTTCAACTTGAAATACAACATAATATGGAAAAGATAAAATAAAATAATTCCATTTACTTACTCACATGGATAATCTTCTAGTCGAATAATCACATGAAATATCAATAACCACTTTCATAATGATGGAATTCATAATTCCAGACTTTCATAAACACATAGTCAAGTCCTTATACCAAGACTAAAAATAATATTTTGTCAGTTCCTTGTTCTAAGACACTATTATGTCTCATGAGACCTAGTGATGCATCTAAGAGCTATAGTGATCTCCACCCGTCACTTACTAAGTCCAATACATTCATCATATGAACAGGTTTAAACATAACATAAACATTCATATTAAAACTAGCATACAAAATGCCAATACTTTATCCATAAACCATGAATGTTATAAAAATAACAAATCCACAGTCAAACATATCACAAATCCTTCAATACAATAAGGAAGTTTTTTTTCATAATAAATCGACTTCAAATAAGCTTAAAATACATCAAAAGATATATATATAGATGAAATCAAAAGAATTTGAGAGAAACATCTCTTTTTTTAAATATTTTAAATGTTACATAATTATAAAATAAATCATTTAATTTGAAAATATTCTTATAATCTTGTAAGGGAAGCTTCTATGATTTTATTATGGAAGAAAATAGCCACACCCGCCGTATAATTTAAAAAATACGTTCTTACTGTAATTTTGTCAAAAAGGTTAAAAAGGACCTTGTTCGGAAAACAACGGAAAGATTCCTTTATAAAAATCTTATAGAAAGTCAAACAAGGGTATAAATGACTTTAGACCATATTCTATAAAATAGTAAGAATGTTTTAAAATAAGAAGAGATTGAAAAATAAACATGTAACTTGTTCTCTTACTTGGTTGAGGGTAAGTTAAATTCTTTTATAATGTTGAAATCATTTTTAGTAAATTATAAAAAAAACCATATACATTAATATGATATAATATACAATTTCTAATAATGATTTGTTAATGATATTTCAATATTATCATCATTTCGGGTGTTAACTGATTCGTTTTTATTTATATTCTTTGTTATGTAAGTAATGTTTAATAAATATATGATGTATATTATTCATATAAATAATTATATAATGACTTTAATCATTATTTTTAATCATATAATGAAAATTATTTTTGAATGGATTATGATGGGGAATGAATCTCATATCTTTCGTGGTGACGATAATCTGTACGTACACTTGAGCGACAATATCATTCGTTTGATATTAAGATAATATATAATTGGATGTTATATAATATATGAAGAATCCTTATAATGTTATATTTATTATTTACATCAATTACACATCATTATTATACCCTTAAAAATAATATTGTATTGAATAACAAATACACCATGACGTGGAGACTATAAGCTGTATGTACGCATGTATGGTGACATGTCATTCAAATAATGGATAGAATATTAAATATGGTTGTATAATATTTATAATAAAATGAGGTTTTTTATATGATAAATGATTTATTAAATTCATAATACAAACAACAAAGAATGATCAAGTGGAAGAAGAAAGGAACTTGAAAGAGGTGATGAAATATTTACCTTTTCTTCGGGTTCTTCCTTTTGAATTGATCAAAAGGGCTTCTTAAGTTGAATTTCTGACTAAACTACCCCTTATAGGATGAAGGCAGGATAGTTGAGAGGGTATATGGGTAGGTTTTGGACGAGCCCAATGGATTTTAAGGTGTTAATTGGAGATAAGGGTAAGTTCCCTTTTATAAGAGGGGTGATGGGCACCATAGGAAAATATAGAAATATTATTTTATAATAAAATAATTTTTGGTTTATAATGAGTAAAAAGAGTATTATTTAATGTGTAACGTGGTTATGGTTCTAAAACCACTCTACAAATAGGTTTTAGACAGGTTTTGGTCAATATATTAACTTTATTTTCTAAATTTAACTCTTATTTATATAGTTTGACATTTACCATGTCTTTTTGTATTTTTATATTATATTGTTAATAAACATATTATAAACATATAATAAACCCTCCCAGTTGTTCATTAATAATACAACTATCATTATATAAGTCTTTTTACCTAACCGTAGATTTTTAGGAATATAATATCAATTTATAATATAATATTTGTTTTAAAATCTATTTTATGTCAATTTGGCACTATTTGGTATTTTGTTTTTTCTAAATTCATAAAAGCATTATTACATTGAATAAAATTAATCTAAATAACCCTAACATGTCATATTAACTTATAAAATTAGTGTAATTCACAAAACGACACAAATTACATTTATTTCAAAATTTATAATATCAAATATTTTAATATTTCATTAATTAGATAATTTCTGCATCATTACTGGGTCATAAATAAATTAAATTATTTGATGTCTAGAAATAAAAATAAAATAATATTCTTTAGGAAATCATTTTAGATTTCTAAAAAATATTTATAGTTGAAAATATGATTTATATAACCCTATGTAAAAATTGAATTACTAAAAGATATTTGTTTATGTCATTTTTGACTTTACTTTATGTTAGTTAAAATAAAGTGTCATTATCATTCATAAGTGGCTCCATGGAATCCCAAAATTGACACAATGATTCCCATGGTCGGACATGAATTATCCAACAAGCTCATGATAAGTGTTAAGGTAATTGTTTAAGATAATAGTATTCTTTTTTAACTTGAATTACCCTATTTACATTTAACAACAGTAAATAAAAGTCAAAAGTTACTATTCATAAAAAATTACTTTCATTTTATTGAACGATATATTACTTACTGAGGTTAACCATTTGTCTCTGATTTTTAAAATTCCACTCACAAAAGTAGTAAAACTATGTTTTATAAGAATTTGTAAATTCTCATAGGAGGTGGGTAAAAGAAGGTGAGAAGTTCAATAAAATTTTCATATATCTAATCTTATTATAAAATGAATCCAATAAATTATAATTAACTTATATAGGTATTATGTACATATTTTTACCTAATATAAATTTAAATAAAATAAATAATTATTTAAATAAAAAGTTTGTATTAACCAATAACTCAGTGTTTTTCACTATTCATCAAAAATTGAATGTTTTCAGAAAAATACCAAAAGTTCACCCTAATCTAATTTTGATATTCTGAATTCAAAAATGAAGTCTATTTTACCAAATTCGAAACATTTAAATTGAATTGATTAATTTATAATTAATTCCCACTGTCAAAACCAAAAGGCATATTTTTAAGAAATAATAACTATCAAAAGATTGACCCGTGTTTATGTTCGATTTCAAAGTGAACGTTAATCCAATAACCAAAATTGGATTAAATGGTAAACATATAATTTAATTATACGTCCAAACCATAAAAGTGTATAATTCAACACTATAAATTATTTCGATTAGAAAAGTTGTTTTCAGCTAAAATATAGTATTTTTCACAATTCACCAAAATATGAAGGTTATTAGAAAAACACAAAAAAAATATTGAAACTAAATTCATATGTCCCAATTCTAAAGAAGAAGTTTATTTTGTAAAATTGAATATATAAATGTTTCAATTATTGTATTTAAAAAGGGTTCGTCATTAAAAAGCTGTAAAATTGTATTTTAGAAAAAAAACTTCTTTTATTTGAAAAAATGAATTTGTTCTTACATTATGTCTAAGAAACACATAATATATATTCTAAAATTAAATGGATTATATAATGTTCAGAATTCATTTAATACTATTCATAACCACTTTGGAATGACTCGTTAGGTATGTCATGGTGCACTTGAACTCAGTATTGTGGGTAGTGCATGTTATTGAATTATTTTTAAGAAATATCATACTATGAAATGTTGGGGTGTTACAATCTTCCCTCCTTCAATAAATCATGTCCTCAAAATTTGAAATTGTTCTTCGAAAAAAAAAGGTTTAAAATATAAAATTCCATTGTGGGAAAACCCACATCATAAATTGGGTTAATAAAATTTAGTCTTAATAAGAGGAAAAGGGGAATGAAAAAGTCACCATCAAATTATGATCAAGATTAGGAGAAAATTGGTGGAAATTAGGGACACAAAATTGGAGGGAAAGTTAAATATTTATAGGGAGTGATTTAGGTCATCAATCACAAACTATTGTAAAATTGAGGGCCTCAAAGACATCAATCTATGATTATTTAATATATCATCAGTTCAACAAAACATATGGTATTAGGATAACAAATTTTTAGTTTTATGAAACCTTATATAAAGTTTAAGAATAAATTTCATCACAGAATAAGAGAAGAAAAAAATATATAACTAACAAGTAGAGTTCCATCCTTTATCTAATTTCATCCACAAACTCATCTTTCACTCAAAATGATAATAGAACATAAAAAATATTCTATTTATACTATTCGTATGGGGTTCCAAAAAATGAATTTATAATTCAGCTACCAGATCTTAAAATAAATTACATTATTCAACCAAGATATCATGTGGGCTAGTGTTAGGTGAAACACCCTTGTCGCCCTTCGGTTGCGGGTTCAAGTCTTGCGGCCTTTCCGGACGTGAAGGGTCACCGCCCGACCTCTGGGATGTCATTTTTATGGAAATCCAAAAATAATCTCAAACTAGTATTATCCAAAATTCTTCTATCCAAACTCATAGTCCAAAACATATAATGAAGGTAACACAATGAAGATCGTTTTTTCCACGTAATAACATGTGATCACCTTCATCATGTATTCTTTTAAAACACTACAACATCTTGAATTACCTTAAAACTTTATTGATTACATTCATGCTCCCTTACTTTTTATTGAATACTTGATATACTCTTTCTATCCAGAAATGTTGTAAACTCCAACAATTATGGAATATACAAATCATTTATCAGTTTCAAGGTAGTCAATAATATCCAATATAATTTATCCAAATCAATAATGTATTATTCCAAAATCATTACCTCAGTATCAAAAACATATTATGGTTTATCTTTCTCTCAACCATTTATTTTCCAAATATTTAACAAGATATTGAGTCACTTTTCATGGTTTTAAACAATCTCAAGTCCTTAATAAAATATTACCGTAATACAATCATTATTTATTTCCATAATTAATATAACTAGTACATCATTGATACAACACTAAAAATGACACAATACTTTAATAACAACATAACAACTCTTAGGCATTCATCTTCATCTTAGTTAGTATCATACCAGGATTACTAACCAATTGCAACATTTAGGGTATACTCTGATGATTTGGACATTGATTCACATAGTTTCCCAACTCCTTGAAGGTTAATCATTGTACATTTGAATCATTTTTATCACCCTTTCAATCATGTACTTGGTGTACTTTTCCTCCACACTTATAAAAAACTCCCACTCCCTTCAAGCATTTAACAAGGTGATTCTTTCCAAATTTCTCACATTCATGAAAATCATTCTTTCCTCACTTCCCTTTATCTATCTTTCTCTCTACCATACTTTTCTTTTCATCCTTCCCTTCAAAGCCATAGGACTCAGAGAATTCATTACTTATTTTATTAAAACATGATACTATTTCTTCATATGCTGAGAATACATGGTAGACTATTTCCCTTCTAAATTTAGGCTTAATACCATGAAAAATTTCATCCTACTTACTATTTGGATCATATGTATTTCTTGAGTTCACATTCATTATATTGGGTGCCATTTCTATACAATGGCATACATTAGGTCAGTTTATGAATTACAATCAATAATTACAAACTTGTAAAATGATTAAGGTAAATGGAATAGTTTATGGATATAATCGATAATAATAAAAATATTTTTATTGAGGAGGTATATTCTCATTAACCCTTCATAAAGGTTTGTAAAGAAAATGATAATTATCCTAAGCATATCCCCCGGGAGTTTCGTAACCAAGAGTGCAACAAGGCCCACTGGCATGCACCAGTTCCTGTTCGAGTCTATCTCAAAGTGGTGTTTTCAGGTTTTAACCCTAGGTACATATGTTCCAGAGCCTTCTCTACCTTCTCGTATCCAGACAGGGATGTATTTCCTGGAAAACTCACAAAATCTCTACAACACCAAAATTCTAGGGTGTTATTCTATACTAATCCTCGTTGTTTATCTTAAGTCTATGTTCTCTAATAATTTTTTTTTTCTAAATCTAGTTACAAAAGTTTGTACTAAACCTCCTCTGACACCAACTGTAACACCCCGACCCCAGTTACCCATTGTTGGTGCATTATTATATAAAATTTGCATTATCACAAAAGATCAAGTCTCGAATAACCTATTAGTTTAGTATAATTGGAAGTACTAGATAAATTCATAAGGTTTACATTACTTCATAAATTGAAAAACTACAACAACATTGTTTCCATTGACCACACTCAAATACCATTTGATTATCCCTACAGGTCAGTCATAAAATACCTCTACACATATTGGGAAAAATAAAACATAGAAAGGGGTGAGCTCAGATGCTCAGTAAGGATAACAATATAGCGGAAACTTTCATAAATAAGCATAAACAATTAAGGAAATGTGTAAGAGAAAACCAAAAGCGTTTTAAACATGAACTTCAGTATAATATGGAAAATATAAAATCAAATAATTCCATTTACTTACTCACATGGATATTCTACTAGTCAAATAATCACAGGCAATATCAATAGCCACATTCATAATGGTGGAATGCATAATGCCAGACTTTCATAACCTCATAGTCAATGCCTTGTGCCAAGAATACAAATAATATTTTTTCAAGGCCTTGTGCCAAGACACTATTTTTTCTAATGAGACCTACCGATGGATCGAGGATATATACCGGGCTCCACGCATCACTTACTAAGTCTAATTCATTTCTTATATGACCATGTTTAAACATAACATAAACATTTGTATTAAAACTAGCATACGAAATGTCAATACATTATCCATAAAACATGAATGTTATGAAAATAACACATCCATAATCAAACATATTACAAAAACTTCAATACAATACTGAATTTTTGTATCTTAATAAATCAGCTTCAAATACGCTTAAAATCCATCAAAGGATGTTGACATAGATGAAATCCAAACTATTTCAGAGAAATATCCCTTTTTTGGAAATCATTTGAATGTTACATAATTATAAAATAAAACATTTACATTGAAAATATTCTTATAAGCATGTAACGGACGCTTCAATGATTTTATAATGGTGGAAAATAGCTTCACCCGCTGTATATGTTAAAAATGCATTCTTACCATAATTTTGTCGAAAAAGGATAAAAGGACCTTGTTTGGAAACTAACGGAATGATTCCATTATAAAAATATTATAAAAATTCAAACAAGGGTATAAATAACATTAAAATATATTATATAAAACAGGAAGAATGTATTGAAATAAATTTTTAAGAAAAATCGATGTGGATGATACTTAGGACCCAATAGATAATTACGTGTAAACAACCTCGTATAATGAAGAGATTGTGAAATAAACCCTTACCCTGTTCTTTTCCGTGTTAGAGGGTAGGATAAACTCCTGTATAATTTGGTAATAATTGTTATTAAATTATACAAGAACTATATACATTAATATGATATCATATATGATCTTTTAATATTGATTTGTCAATGATATTTCAGTAGTATCATCGTTTCAGGTGTTAAATGATTCAATTTAATTTATATGATTTGTCATATAAGTAATGTATGATTAGAGATAGGATGTATCTTATTCGTATTCATAATTATATTAAGTTTGTAAACATTATTTTTAATCATCTAATTAAAATTATTCTTGAATGGATTACGATGGTGAATGAATCTCATCGCATTCGTGGAGACGATGATCCGTACGTATGCACGAGCGACAATTTGATTCTTCTGATATTAAAATAATATATAATTGGATGGTATATCATATATAAAGAATAGTTTTCATGTTATATTTGTTATTTACATCAATTACAAATAATTATTATACCCAGAAAAATAATAAAGTATTAAATAATAATTATACCATGACGTGGAGACGGTAAGTCGTGCGTACGAAGGTATGGTGACAGGTCATTCACGGAATGGATAGAATAATGAATGTGGTTGTATAATATTTATAATGACATCATAGTATTTATAAGATACCGTATTTATTATTTTATAATGGAAACAAAAAAAAGAGGACGTGGAAGAAGGAAGGAACTTGAAAGAGGTAATGAAATATTTACCTCTTCTTCGGGTTCATCCTTTTGATTTAACAAAATGGGCTACCTAGGATAGATTTATGAAGAAATTAAGGCATTTAGGATGAAGGTAAGATAGTTGAGAGGGTATTTGGGCATGGTTTGGCTGATCCAAATGGTTTTGAAGGTGTGGATTATAGAGAAGGGGGAGTAACGTCTTATAAGAGGGGTGAGGGGAACCTACGAAAATGCTATAAATATTATTTTATAATAAAATAATTATCGGTTTCTAATTGAAAAAGGTGGATTATTTAATGTATAAGGTAGTTATGGGTCCAAAACCACTCAACCAATAGGTTTTATACAGGTTTGGGTCACTATATTACCTTTATTATTTAGATTTAACTCTTAGTTAAATAGTTTTACATTTACCATGTATCTTTGTATTATTATATAATATGGTTAAAAAACATACTATGAATATACAAGAAAAACCCACGTTGTTAATTAATGATACACCTATCATTATATAAGTCTTTTATCCAATCCTTATCTTTTTAGGAATCATATATCAATAAATAATATAATACTTGATTTAAAATCTCTTTTATGTCAATTTTGACACTATTTTTGTATTTTGTTTTTTATAAATTCCTAACAGCATTAATACTTTGAAAAATATTAATCTAACCAATCTTAACATGTCATATTAACCTATAAAATTAGTTTTATTTACAAAAAGAATCATTTTACAATAATTTCAATATTTATAATATCAAATATTTTAATATTTCATTAAATAGGTAATTACTGCATCATCATTGCGTCATAAATAAATTAAATTATTTAATTTCTAAAATATATAAATAAAATACACTTATGAATTAAATCATTTTAGATATCCAATACTTATTTATATTCGAAAATATAATTTATATAACCCCACGTAAAAATTGATTTACTAAAAGATATTTGTTTATGTCATTTTACCTTTACTTTATGTTATTTAAAATAAAGTGTCCTTTTCATTCATATGTTGCTTCATGGGGTCCCAAAATCGACCCATGGATGTACATGGTCTGACATGACACATCCAATAAGTTTAGGACATGTTTTAAAGTAATTTTGTATTATTATAATATTCTTTTTAACTTGAATTACCCTATTTACCTTAAACCGCGGTAAATAAAAGTCAAAAGTTACTATTTTCCACAAATTATTTTCCTCTTATTTAACCACATATTAAATTATGAGGTTAATCACATCTCCCAGATTTTTTAAATTCCACTCACAGTAGTATTAAAATTATGTTTTATCAGAATTTGTAAATTCTCGTAATAGGTGGGCAAAAGATGGTGAAAAGTTCAAAAAAAATTATATATCAAAACGTATTATGAAATGACACCAATGAATTATATTAATCCTATATATTTATTTACTATCAATTTTGAACTAAAATAAATTTATATAAAATATAAAATTATTTAAATAAAAAGTTGGTTTTTACCAATAACTTAGTATTTTTCACTATTCATCAAAAGTTGATTGTTTTTTAAAAAAACCAAAATTTCACCCTAATATAATTTTGATATACCGAATTCCAAAATGAAGTCTATTTTAACAATTTAAGAACATATAAATTGCATTTATTAATTTAAACTTTATTACCATTGTCAAAACTAAAAAGTGTATTTCTATGAAATAATAACTACCAAAAGATTGTCAGTTGTTTATGTTCGATTTCAAAGTCAAATTAAATCCAATGACCAAAATTGGAATAAATGGTAATCATATAATTTAATTATACTTACAAACCATAAAAATTTATAACTCAACACTATAAATTATTATAGATTAAAAAAAGTTGTTTTCAGTTAAAATATAGTATTTTATCACTATTCACCCAACTATGAAAGTTATCATAAAAACACAAAAAAATTTATTGAAACTAAATTATTATGTCCCAATTATTAATAATAAGTTTATCTTGAAATATTGAATATATATATGCTAAATATATTGGATTTTAAAAGTTTTTTTCATTAAAAGGTGGTAAATGTTCATTTTTGAAATATTCTTCCTTATTATGAAAAAAATTAATTTTTTCTTACATTATGTCTAGGATACTTGTAATATGGTTTCTAAAATTATAAGTACTATATAATGTTCAAAATTCATTTAATACTATTCATAAACACTTTTTAACGACTAGTTAGTTAAGTCATGGTGCACTTGAACTCAGTGTTGCGTGTAGTGCAAGTTATTGAATTATTTTGAAAAAAATTAACATACTATGAAATCGTGGGGTGTTACATAAAAAGGGTTATTTAGGAAATTATTTGTATGTTTCATAAATTCAGGGTGGGAACTTGTATATCCTAAAAAGAAAAGGTTAAATAAAATTTTAAGGATACAATATGAAAATTCATATCATTAATGATTGAAGAACCCAATAAAAAGTAGTGGGTTCGAAAATTCCCTTATCTTCATTACCGCTTAATTATGTCACTTTTTTACCACATAAATAAATAAAATATATTTATTAAAACATAATTCCATTTGTCAATTGGTGTAATTTATATAATTGATTATCCATTATAATCCTTGGAAAATACATCCTAATTTTTGGATGATAAAATTGAAATGTTTTTATATCATGTTCTTCTTAAAAAATTCTCCCACATGCCTTCATTTCACAGTTTTGGTAAATGTAAATAATACATTAGTATTGATAATATTATAAGAATTGAATACATGTAATTAAATATATTATTTTTTTATATGGAATTCATCTAGTCCATATATGAAGGTGGTTATGATAATTGTCTTCGTAATATCTTCGTAGGTGGTAAACCGACCTTTAATATAACATTTTCCAAATAGTTAGAAAATGGAAATACTATTTATATAAGTCCCACATATGAAACATTAAGGTAGATTAAAAACATTAATATAATATTAAAAAACTTCCTAATAAATTTTAGAGTATATAGTTTAGAAAAAAATTATTAATAAAATGGTGGAGAGGAAAAAAAACAGGATGAGTTAATTGAGACATACATTTTCATTGGTGTAGCTTCTCTTGTACAATGTTATAACTCCCATAATGATTAAAGTTAAGTGGATAGAAAAAATACCTATATTTTATAAAAATATTAATCAGGTGTAATGGGAATATATTTTTCTTTTTAATGTGTGGGATTAGTGTTTCATGAAGGAAATTGAGTGGGGATATTTATACTTGAGAAGAGGGGTATTTTTGAATAATAAATATATTAAATTATAATATCAAAGGTTAGACTTGTAATATTGAATTTTATAAAAAATATATCATGTATTAATCTAATATAATGGAGTTATGGCATTTAAATAACATTATAATTTGAATTGATTTTCATATTAAATGGTTATTTGGGAAAAAAGAAATATTGATTTTTTCAAGAGTCGCTATAGGCATTAGGTTTTGGAAAATTGTTTTGTGTTAAAATATTGGTATTTTTTTATATTATTGAATTATTTGGAAAATTAAATATAAAATATTTGGGAATTATGTTCTATAAATTATTATATCACTAATATATCATGAATAATGTAATTTTTATTACATTAGAATACTAAAAACTGTAATTTTGCTATTAATTATAAAATATAAGTATTTCAGAAAATTTCTAGAAAATTACCCAAGGAATATTTAAATAAGATCATTTCAAAAAAGGATTCCATTTTTTGAAAAATAAATTTCGAAATGTTATAAATTAAATATTAATTAAAATCATCATTTATTTGAAAAATATTGGTTTTAATGTTATATCTGATTCTATGACTCGTTGAATGATTAATTAATGTCTTATAAAATTATCATATAATTATGGTAAAATTTATATTAATCAATGAACATATTTTATGAAAATATATTTTTATTAAAATTATCATATTAATTATAATATTGAAAAAAAATTATCTTTTACAAAAATGACATCCCTTATTTATTAATTTTTGAAACAGTTATTTACATATACAAGGATATATTTATATATTATTATTAATAAAAATTTTAAAATTTTAATTTTTTCTTTAATAATTTAGGTTCCTATTTTATTTTCAAGTGTACTATTACCAATTGGAATTTTACTCTTCCTAGGGTCAAGTTGTTACTCCATCTGCATAGGTTTTTAAATTTTTAGAAAAACAATTCATTTAATTCATTAATAATTTACAAATGTTATATTGTGTTCTATATGGGAAATTATGTTATTTATACTAGAATATATTATAATAATGAATTAAATCCCATTGGTAAATGTTAGGGTCATTACATTCTTCCCCCTTTTGAAATTTGGCCCTTAAAGTTTGGTTTTACGAAAACAAGTGTGGGTATTTATCCTTTGCTGCATCCTTTGCTTCCCATGTTGTCTCTACATACATATGTTTCCCCCATAATGAATTGAAATGGTTAGATTTTTTTTAATTTTCCTCTTTTGTTTAATATCATTAATAGATAATGTTTCATAGAGAGTTTATTCATCAATTGAACCTCATTTGTAATATGTACATGTGAGGGGATAAATATGTATATTATCAGGAGAGATACATGGAACCAGTCATGAAATTGAGCCATATTTGGTAGAACTGTAATCAAATTGGATCCATTTTCTATTCAATCAAGTATCTCAAAGGTGAAAATGTACGTTAGGATAATATTCCCTTTATTTCCAAACCACATGACTCTTTTACATGGTGGTACTGGAAAATTGTTTTTGTTTCCAATAAAGAACACCATGCCCCTATATTTGAATCAAGTATATCCCTTTTTCTGATTCAGAGAACCATTGATATGTTTTTGGATTGGTAATACACTCTCTACCATTACTTTAATTAAGAATAGAACAATATATCATTAATTAACCATCTTCATCACGAAAAATTGGAGGTCTACATCACTTTTCATATAGAGCATTATGTTGATTCATCTTAATACTAATGTGGAAAATATTTTTCTATGAAAAATAAATAAATGAGGGATAATTATCACATCCACATTTTATTTACATTGAAATAACTCTCAACATATCCTAAATTTTTTAGAATATTTGCTTAGATATTCAATTAGTATTGTGGTGGTAGGCCATGATAAAATTAAGTTCCATAAACAAATCATTGTCAAGACATATCCATTATTTATATTTCTACCTTTAATCATGATCAAATACAATCAAAAGATGAATACCATACAACCTCACCACATCCTTCACATATATCTTATAATGTTATTCAATCGATTGGACCTCCCGAATAGCAATAATGTGGGATTTCTCGATGAGACTATTACCGCCAATCCATATTTCCTATTTTATTTTGATGTATTTAGGATACCAATGACAAAGTCTATAGAGAAATTATCCCATTTAATCATTTCTTATAGTTAATGTTTTCATCATCCATTTTTTCTTCTATCGCTCTGACTAAACTTGTTAACAATTTAATAACGTTGAGATATACTCTGCAATCTCATTAACTATGTTATCCTAGAAAATATATTTTTATAGATCACATTACATCTTGGTACTTACAATATGGATGTTCATTTATGAACTATGTTCAATATCTTCTATTTCATTCTATAAATAAGATGATGAAGGCACACATATCCTCCTTCCAAACTGAAGCACAACATCATAATTGATATGAATCTCATGTATCATTCTCTCTAGTATAACCTTCAATGTATTTCAGAATAATATTTCATCCCTTTATTCCTCCTTTATCTTTTCATAGATATGTGGTTGTGAAATAATTTAAAACTGGTAGGATTAATTCCATTCCATTATGATTTCTAAATCCATCCATTACATATCCCTGATGAAAGGGTCTCTCTCAATCTGCATCATGGATAATGTATATTATTAATTTATTCCAAATGATTTAGCTACCTTTTTTCCTTCCCATAATGATAGTTAATAGATAAATTATATCTGTATATTAGATATAACCATCTCCTTTAATGCATGTAGAGCCCCATATATGTGAATATATACATTGCATGCATTTTATCTATATATATGTCACACCAACCACCATAGAGATAGTGCAGCCAAATATTTAGAGTGAAAAAAATTGATCCTAAATCTTATATCATTAATTGGGTAGTAATTATCAATGATATTCAACTGTAGTGATGCATAGGCTCTCACTTTATCATTCTGAAAGAGTACAAAACCGATCCTTTCATTGATTCATCACTATATATAAGTAATTTTTTTTCCAACTTATAGGTTCTTTGAGTACAGTTATAATGATCAGCTTATTTTTTATCACCTCAAATATTACCTAACATTTTTTATTCCAAACACACTTTATCCCTTCTTTTGATTACTTGTTTAATATGAGAGATAATAGTCTGAAATTTATCACAAATCATATGTAGTACCTACATAATATATGAGAACTTATTAATTCCGAGACATTATTTGGCCCAAACCATTGAAAAGATACCATTATAATTGAAGGGTCTATAAAATTATACCCAACGTATGATCACATGTCCCAAAAATGTGACTTGCTTCATCCTAATTGCAAACTTTTTGAACATTGCATACATTTTTTTCCATAATGTCGCTAGAAGAATCATTATATGTTCATCATGTTCCTCCTTAATAATTGAATAAATTAGACTATCATGGATTAAAACTACATGGAACTTGTCAATATAGTCTCTGAAAAATATATTATTCAAATCAATGCATATTGTAGAAGAATTACTATTTCTGAAGGGAATCTCTAAAAACACATACTCCCCATATAGTCTTCAAAAAGCAGTATTGTGACTATTATCATATTCACAATTAGTTTATTATATCTAGAATGATGATGAACCTTTGAGAATCCTTCGTCTCCTTGTTTTGTATCAAACTAGTCATAAATTCTTGTTATATGATACTAGTTCTTAATGTTTTTCATGGTGATCTTCCAATATTCTATACATAGAAATATTGCTCCTTTCTTTTCCTTTACAAAGTGTAATGACCCACCCATAGGTGATTAAATAGGGAATATAAACCATTTGTCCAAGGGATCTTGTAACTACTTATTTTACTATCTATGTTCGATAGAATCCATCGTATATAGACATTTTAAGATAGTATTACCCTTGGGTATGAGTTCTATTTAGAACTACACTTTATGATATGGTGAATATCTATGTATGTATCAGAGAAATAGAACACTTTATTCCCTCTTAATGGGTATTTTTCTTGGTTTTTTTCTTTCTCCAACACCACCATTTGGGCTATGTATGATTCATTATTGGGTATCAACACCTACACCATTGAGGTATTTTCCAATAGAGAGCCATGATCTTCCCATAATTTATAGAGGATCATTGGATAGTATGGAAAAGGAAATGATATTTATTTTTCCAAAAAATTGATTTGAGCTATATATAATGAGATCCAATCCACCCCCATTATTGTGTAAAATTAAAACAAGCGGTGTATCATGAGATTTATAGGAATAATTTTCCAACACACACCAATATGAGAAGAGTCCAATTGTTGGATTGAAATGATCTGACCACTAGGGATTTATATATAGGTCTATACTTCATGGATTTGAGGCATCAATTTAATTTTACTAGGACACATGCATGAGGTAATTGAATGGATAAAATCGTTATAAAATAATTTTTTTCCCAATTTCATTGAATAGGAAGTGTACCTTGTATGACTTCTTTTTCATGGCCCACATCAGAATTAGTGATTTGATATTCTTTCTCTTGTGCCGTTAGATTTGGTTACTCATGACAGTAATTACTATTGAGGATTCAAGGTTTAGTGTACTAGCTTGAATAGTGTCCTTTCTACATACAGATAATGCATTTAACCAAGAATTGTGATCTCTATTCCTCCATAATATTGGTTGGATTATTCATTTCCCACTAACAATCCTGATATTCATATAATTCTCTCCAATGGTGGACATATTTTCCCATCCTGTTGAAGTAATTCCCATCATGCTTCTTCGCAAATTTTGGATATGTGAGTTGTTGATATTTATTTCCAACATTTTCATTATATTCTCCATGTTTAAATTCTATTATTCATTTTTTATCACTATATCCAAGGGATCATTCTACAAATCTACATCTCCAAATTTGGAGCTCACATAACTCTTTATTGAAAAATCTAAATGTCTAAGATAGTCAGGGCTTTTGAAGGTGTAGTTTTAAACGACAAAAAAATATATAAATTTTATTTTAACATTTTTGATAAATAAACTATAAGATTACCTTGAAAGAATTATGATTTTTACCTTGTAATCTATAGCATATTCACCTTCCTTTTATATCATCCCTAATAATTTTATCCAAATATTTTTTCCAAGGAGTTCAAGGGAACTACTTGTTAATAAATATTTTTATAATCTCTTCCCACTCAATCTATTATATTTCATTTTTGGCATGGTGTTCTTTACCAACACCCACCATTGACCAGTCTCTCCATATAAATGATATATGACCAAAGTAACCATTTTATTCATAAAATCATGGACTAAAAAAAGAACATCTATATTGAGTTAACCCAATGTTCCAAAAATAGTGAATAAAAAGGTCCAATAAATTTTGTTGGACATTGATGCATTAATTATTTGATATCTATTTTGTCAATATTAGCGTAAGATTGATTTTACACATTTTGAGGTTATTGTTTATAACCTAACTATATTGGGTAATCATTGCCTTGAGATCTTTAAATCCACCTCCCAAGGGATTGGGGATGTCATTTGTGCAATCATCGAACTATCCCTCATATGTGTTATTTTCATGGTTTCTCCTGGTTCCCACTAAATTCTAAAATATTAATTTTTTGAACAAGTTTTATGTCAATAATTAATTAATATAAAAATTAATAATTTATGAAACTAAAAATAACCGAATATTTTGTAGGATTTCTAAATTTAGTTTTTTAACAATGTTTCGTGGGTTCTTATAAATATATAGTTTCATAATAAAGATTTTCACTATGGTTAATTAATCCTAATTCAAAAATTAACTACACAATGTTCTAATAGAAACTATATGGAACCTGAATTTTCATACATGAAAATAACTTATATTTAATGTTAAATAAAATAATATTTTCACTAAATAAGAATTAAATGGTTTGTTATATTAGAAAAATTGGACTCTTTAATAACTTTTACATAAAAAACATACATATTATTTAATTCCATTCTCTATAGTTTATTAGTACCCATTGCATTCTCCATATAAATATTAATCACATAGGGATATACATAAAAGAATGGGTGATCTAAAATTTTATTCATCTGACATATATGGACATTAGTAAATTTCAAATGGGTGAGCATTATCATCATAATCATCATCATCATAACATAATAATAGTATTGTAATCGTAATAAATAGGGAAAATATCAATAAAATCATGGGTTGTGGGATTGAAAAAAATAAAACATTATGTCTTAGTGGTAAAAAAGAACACAAAGTTCTGAAAAAATATACCATCATGTTTTCACATAACATATCTGAATAATCATAAATTAATAATTTTGAATAAAAATATAATCGTATTCATAAATGATTTTACATTTTCTCATATGACAAGTCACATTACCCATTTTATTATAGTGTTACATAATTTCGGCCACACTAATCACATTATAACATTTAAATAATATGGCATGCCATAGAGAATGTATATCAATAAAATTCGTGATGTAATACCAATAAATATAATTGTTTTCATAATGGTTTCATAAAAATTATACTCATAAATAAAATTTATGTTTCACAAATAAAAAAAATAAATCATATTTTGGATGAGAAGATAATTTTCATTTGTCTAATAAAAAACACATGAGGATTAAAAAATTTGTTTCATTTGAGATGTGTTATTTTGGAAAATGATTGATTTTTTTTAAAAATCATGGTAGAATAATGTATATCCTCACAAGTGAAATGGAATGGACATGGTACGCATTTTTTATAAAGATTCAAAAGAATGGAATAGATAATAACACAAAGAAAGGAATTGGGTTCAAGAATCCACACACCATATTCCCCGCTCAATTATATATCATTATCACTTCCATAATTAAAAACTTATATTTATTAAAAAACTTATCCAGAATAAAATTATATTAATTTATACAACTATTTATAATTAATATTTATTTTATTATGTTTCTTAATATTTTTTTGGTGAAATATTAACCTTTCGATATCATCTTTTTTCTTGCAAAAATCAATTTGTCTATTTTGTTAAATATATATTATCCTAACACGAAGTTATACAATTAATTATTCCTATAATATATCATTAATTATGTAATTGTTGTTACATCAGTTTTGTAATGAATTTTTTTAAAAAAAAGTGAAGTATTTCAAAAAATTACCAGATAATCTCTATTGTATAACACATACATGATCATTTACTAAACGGAATCCATTTTATGAAAATATTTATTTAAATTTTTAAAATTTTATTTTTAATTAAAATCATCATTTATTGGAAAAATATAGAGTTTTAATTTTATGAAAAAAATTTACGACACATTGAAATATTAATTAATGTATTAATGAATTATATTATACATATAATAAAACAAAATATTAATCTATGAATTGATTTTATGATAATGGATTTTCATTTAAATTATTATATTTATTATATATTTGTAAATAAACATTTCTGTTTTAAAAAAATTCAATCACTTAATTTATCATTTTGAAAAAATATATTTACTTATACTTTGATATAAGTTTATCATATTTTATTTTATAATGTGCCTAAATTTTAATTATACATTTATTGGAGAAGTTACTATTCTATTAGATTGATTACAATTCTTAATGGTCATGATGATATTCTAGGGGTCCAGTTATTATTCCATTAGTACAGGTTCCCAAATTTATAGAAATACCATTTATTTTATTCATTTTTAATTTAATTTTTTTATATTGTTATCTATGTGACATAATATTTTTTATAATATGATCCATTATTATAATATGATAATTCTTGTTGATAATAGTTTGGGTCATTACATCACTCCCCCTCCGTTATAAAAGGGAACCCCTTGTTTTCTACATTAAACACTTCTAGACAGCTTCATATCATCAATGGTCTAAAAAATCAATTACTAAATTCCATCCAATCATCCTATAATATATCTTTTGATGATAATTTTAATTTAATAAGGCTATGACTGTAATCTCAAAAAAATCCCATGAATAGGTACCATTCTAAACTAAAAAAATCATTATTCTATTTATTTATGCACATCATTAAATGTTTACACCATAATTATCATATAATAACGTCATTATATATGATATAGTACAATTTAATTAATTTAATTTCATAACCTATGTCCATATCTATTTTCATCACATGGAATATTAAATGGTCATTCATGTGTAGGAGAAACTACCACCCGTTGAACATAAGTAATTCATTTTCAATCATCCCCTCGCAGAGATGTTAATAATTATAGATTTAATATTTAAATATGTTTTTTGTTAAATTTTATTAATTTTCAAAAGGGAATATATCATATAAATTTTATCCATGTATCTAATGAAAATTCCTATAAACATTCTTGTTTATGGAGGACTATCGCATCACGAGTTTATGTGATTCGGTTTTTTATTACCACATCTCAATAATGGTATATTTAATTTAATTAATGAAATAATATTATATTTATTATCTAATTATTATTATTTGGATCAAAATAACTCTTATCTTCTTTCTATCATGATTTTTTAAAAAATTCGGAACATTACTCTGGAGTATGTATTGCCCACCATCTCCTTGATTATAGAATATTTCATTTATCATAACCATGTAACTTGGTTTGTTTTAATATTTTAATTTATATATAATATTATAATAATTTAATGATTATTATTCATTATATTACAGAAATATGTCCTATTTAAACACAATAAACACACAAAGGTCTTTTTGAAATTATGATATGAGCGTCCTCAAAAATCCTCGAATAGACATATATGATTATGTAAATAAATACTTCATTAAAATAAATTATGTATGTGTTGAAGGAATTATATATGGAATACTTTCTTTTGAATAAAATCATAGATATATGTTTCTTATATAACTGATAAAAAAACATATCCAAAAATTATGTACTCATTGTAAGGTTCCCAATTCAAAATATTCTTCTTTGATACAAAAGTTCTTTTGTGAACCAAATTTATCTTATGTGGTTCATATAATATCCCTTTAAATATTATAATGTATGTAACTTATAATTAATGATATTATAAGTTAAAATTCATTTACATAATTCATAGTAATTATGATTCAAAATTTACCATTGGGGTACTAGATTATGTTTAAATACCATTATAATCATGATTATTAATTCTTGAATTTATATTTTAAGAAATTATTTTATCATTATTTATTAATAACAAATCCATTTTATTCTCCTATATTTATTAATGGAAATTTTAGGTCGTAGTATCATTTTCCCTCTCTTAAGTATGTAATATGGTATTGAATGTTTTTTTATGAAAAGGATACTTCATTTGTTTCATCAGTTCGAAAATATTTTTCTTCAATATCCATGATTTATAGGAATTTTTTCCAAAGGAATTTATAATTTTCTAAATGATTTATTCAGGAAATTTTCAACTGATTATTTATTTTTAATGAAATTATTTTAACAGAATATTATTTTCATTTTCCAAATGAGTGTCTTTTTCACTTTTTCAAAACATTTAAAAATACACATTTTTTAAATTTTATGATGTGTATAGAATTACATACCATAATGGAAATCAATTACTTAATGAATACATTATAATTTTCGAGGGAAAATGTTAATATATTTTTTAAATTATAATTTGGATATTCCATTTTTTTTAAATGTATTTTGACTATAATATGAGGTTTGATTATCCAACCCATATTCACGCCATATCTATTATAATGTTTATTCCATTAGATTGATTAGATTTCTGAAGTATGTATAATGTTATAATAAATCAGTGTGATTAGTGTTCATAGAATTATATATCCCTCAAATTTATTGGGTAATGTTTTTGGATTGTAAAAAATAATGTATATGATAATGATGAGAGACAAATAAATTATTGGACTATATAACAAAATTTATATTTTCACTAAAATTAACTTCTACTTAAATATATGTAAAATTTTTGGTTTCTAGAACATTTACATTAATTTAATCACCTTATGATTCACTGTTTTTTATGCTATTCTTCCAATTGTTTACTTAGGTACCTCAAAATTTATGATATCATGGTATACCTTTAACTAACATGTAATGATAAATATCATGTTTATTCTATTTCATGGGTTATTAGATCACCCCTTTCAATATTTATATCTGAAGGATATCTTGTGCTGTTTTAGGATATCAAATGGATTTAGGAGATTATTTTTTAAAATATAATTAATAACATTATTTTTTGTATCCCTTAGTTTTATGTTTCATTATATTTTTTTGGAATATGAAATAATGATACCATATTTATTAATTAGTAATATGGTTTAGGATTATTATGGATTATGATTGATTTTATGAATACTTTTTCCTTCATATGAGTTAATTATGTTATGATAAGACCATTATAAAACCCATTTATTTTTTATGGGTTATGCTATGGTGAAATGAATAAATATTTATGACACAAATTTCATTTCCTTGGGATTTTCCCTGATTAATGTTTTCAAATATTATCGTACACTTATATATTATTTTCACAATGTGATCAGTGGGGTCCAAATTATGTTTACCTCCAAATATTTAAGGAAACAAATATAAATCTTTCATAATATTGATTTTTAGTCATAAATTTAATTTATTTCACTTCGAGTATCTTTTTTTGTTTAATGTTTTGAAGAATAATGTCATTGCTCATAAATTAAAAACCATATAATACAAAGGGGATTTTTTTATTAGTGTATATTTTCACATAATATACCATTTGTAAAAAATTTATTTTTTTATTTTCACATAGAATATTAATGAATCTATACATGAGTTCTTCCATTACATTACCCATCCTTGAATCATGTAGGAAACATTTTAAAAACATTGGTTGAGAAGAAAAATTTCACTAAGGACCATAAAAAGAATGAATCCATTAGAACCCTGTAAAATAATAAAACTTATATTACATTTATAAATACCTTTAATATTCTTTTAGTTTGTGAAATAATTAATTTCACATTAAAAACATACAAACATTTTTCTCAATCAATGCCTTAAAATATAATGAGCAATTAAAACTCATTTTCATAGAATTTGAACATCATTTTCATAAAAAATTCATAAATAGATAAATTTAAATAAAAAAAAAATTCAACTATAATAGATAACTAAATCATTGGAGAGATAAAATTGGGATCAACCTTTGTATTAACTATTTTTATCTCACCCGGTTTTCCTAATATCTAATGGGGATCAATCCATTGTATAATATCAATCAAGGAGACCTATGTGCTATAATGGGGATCAACCATTCAAATATTATTTATCACGATCACCCATTTCATATAATTCAAAGGTATCATATGAAGAATAATACACTTTCATCATTAAACCCATTTAAATTTTCTTTTAAATCCTCGTGTGATAATTTTTCATAAAAATAAGTTTTTATTTAAATCCCCATTTTCAATACTGAAATCTTGAACAAAATAGAATTTTGATATATCATTAAAAAAGAAAATAATTATTTAAATGTAATCAATATACCAATAAACTGTCCACAATGGTATAAAATTTATCTTCCCCATGTATGTAAAGAATATAACATTCCTTTTTTTGTTTTTCAGAACATTATGTATGTACCACATAAAAAGGATCCTCTAAAATCCATTAAAAATAAAAAAAATATATTTGACATTTTATTTACAATTCTTTCATGTATGTCAAGAATTTCAAGAAAATATTTTCAAAAAATATAGACATGATTAATAATTATTTATAATAAAAACATTAAAAATACATTTTTAATGAAAAGTCCCTTGTCACATAAGAAATATTTGAATCAGAATCCATATGAAACATTTACATTAAACAAGTTTACAAATACCATTTAAATAAATAAAATTATTTATATAATAGGACAAGAGGTTATATATATACACTTTATAAGATAATTACAGTGAAAAAACATCAAAATTATTTCTCAATGAAAAAAAATTGAGAAGAAGTCCCATACATTGAATATGTCTTCAATTTTGTGAAATTATCTTTGTGAATAATAAATATATCTTAATTATTTATTTTCATGATAATAGTTTTTATTTTTCATAATAATTTTATTTCACATCATACCTTTTAATTTAAAATTAGTAAATAAATTAATTTTATGTTGGATGATTTTACCATATTCGGCTTATGTGTCAAAAAACACCATGGTTGGACAACTATAGTCAATTGTATCGCTATTATAAAATATTAAGAATAATAATCAAGACTAATTTAAAATATTTATATATAAATTATTATTTTAATACAAATTAATATTGATGTTATTGATAAATAATGTCTCTTACAATCATAGAGATGGTTGGTAGTATATATGCATGAGTAATGATTCCATTTTTAAAAGATCATTACTGAATGATGATTTGAAAAATATTATCCTTATAGTATTATAATAAAGTAAGTTATAATATATTTGTTATTTATATACACTTATATATAAAACAATTATGGTGTGGTGATGAAAAGAGAGTCATATCACATTATTAATGTGGGTTCCCACACGTACATTTGTAAAGTTATCACATTTTTAATGAGTTAAAATGAAAGAAATAAAATGATATATTATATTTTATAATTAATAAATATTTCCTAAATATCAAAACAATGTCATTTATATATCATATTTTTGTATTTTCATATCCATTTTTATCTTTAATGTATTATGTTTGTGAAATACAAAACACATTACATTGTTAGGTGGTAGTCTACCTTAAACATGAGAAAATTTATCATATTCTCTACAAAATTAGAATTTAAAAAGATATAATGAATCCATATTTATAAATATTTTATTAATATCAAAACATATAACTTGTTTTTATTATTATTTTATAACATTACCAGTGGTCGTGGAAAAAAATTACATCGGATTGCAATGCAGTATTATGACCTACTGATGAATGATGATTTCATAATCCATTTTATTGAAGTATATATTTTCATAGGTAACACTCCTATCATGAAAAATCAATGAATTTATAATATTATATATTTTTATATCATCATTTTTTATTAGTAATATAATGTGGTGATGAATATAAATAAAATAAAAATTCCCATTGAAGAACATTACCACTATATGTGGTATCCTCCATATGTATGCACACAAATCCATACTAATATGTATTTCATACAAAACAATGGATTCCAATATTAGTATATGGATACTGGTAATTTATTCTATCATAGATTCACTGGTCCAAAAAGGGTTTTAATTTTTGAATATGATAAAAGAGGGGTAGAGTTTTATATGTGAGGGGAGTGGAACATTTGTAATTAATGAAAATAATCATTCATACCCATTTTTATATGATGCCAAAATCATAAAATTTTTTTCCATTATTGATCATAGAAATTATAATTTTAAAATATGTCCATGAAATGGGTGTTTTGAAAATGTTTTTATTCACTTTTAACCGTTATCTTCTTTGTTTAAACAGTAGTAAATCCATTTTTACCTTAGCGGTTGTAATTAATTTTGTTCACCATTCATTTTAGTCAAAAATTATGTTGATCTTATTATAAAATATAAATTATGAAAATTCATAATATGGTCACCATTTTTCAAAATTAAATTCAATGAATCAAATAAAATTATTTTAATATAGATCATGTCAGCGTGGTGAGAAAGCAAGTTTTTAAAGAGAAAATGTTTCAATGTTTTCAAAATTTTTATATACATATTCAATATGAAAGTATTTTAAAGAAAATAAATTGGGTGAATTAGAATATAATTAAAATAAATTTCAATTTTAAATAAATTAAATACATTATTTAACATCATAAAAATATTAAACCTAAATTCATTATTATTTACAATTCGATATTTTTCACGTTTAATCTAAAAATAATTCTCATAAAAAATATACCAAATATTAAATATTGGATTAATTTTAATTTAGTATTTAAAAATTATGTTTATTTTACATATAAATTATATAAAATAGCGAAAAATATTTTCAAACTATTTTTTAATTCACGACTAAATCGTATTTTAGAAAAAAAAAATTTCAGAAAAAATTTTGCATTGTCAGAAAATGATGTAATTTTATCTCTAAAAAATAAAAAATAAATAAAAAATAGTGAAAAAAAATTTCATAATTTTTTAATCCTATTTATCCATTATATTATAATATCTTGGTGATACCTATCACATTATTAATACTATTTTAATAACATTCTATATTTCATTTAAATTGGATGTTCTATGAAATGTATTCTAATCTCAGTGTTGAGTGTAATGGAATGTCCTGTAAAAATAAAAATATTTAAAAGTAAATATATTGAAAAATATAATTTTTTAATATTTTATTCTATTTATTTTGTTTCATGTCACATATTATATCAAAAATAATTTTCTTCATTTAAAATCTTATGGTGTTAAAAATTCAATGGGTAAAGATAGATATCTCATTAGAAAAAAGGAACATCAATGTGGAGTTAATCCAGTTAAGTATGAGACTCTATATACTATTATAGTCTTGGTATTTAACAATTAAAAAGGATAAAATGTTTTGGGGAGTGAACCCAATCTACTAATATAGTGATGGATGTTATCCTTGACAACTAATGAAATGATTTTATATTTATTTATATATGTGCCAAAAACGTATGACATATGCCAATATTATGCACTCATGACTCATGTTAATTTATTCCATTATGATTCATGTATTATAAAACACCATGATTTATTCCATGAGTCAATATTGAGATCTTTGATATGTATGTAGTGGTTGTTTATTGTAATATTATTTTTCTCATAACCATATGAGCGTGTATTTTTAAGTTATATTCGTTATTTCCCTAGATTATACTAGTATGAATTTAAGCTCTCCCTTTATTATGTTTCCATTCCCCATGTTATAGAGAATGGTTTTATGAATGACATTTCTAAGAGAGAATATAGTATTAATGAATGTACAGATTTATATTGTAGATTTTTTTATGAAGAAAATTTTTACGTACCCATGTTCCCAAAGTCACCATAACTATATGATTATTTAGTTTTTGATAATTTTATGTATTGAATATCCATGAAATAATATATTTTATTTATGTTTTCAATTTATCGTTCACTGTAATTAGTATTCATGAAATCATTATTTACCTTCGGAAACTATGATGAGAAAAAATATGTGAGAACCTTTACTATAATACTATATATAAGATATCGTCCAATGCAATGGTAATGAATGTAGTGTTGTTTTGCCAAAAAAACATCCAGGTTTTGATACTTCATGTGAATATGGTTTTGAAATATACTTATCTATAATTAATATCCTCTATAATATTTGGATGCAAATGTCTTGATCATCATTATTTTGAAGAGTTAGTGTGCCTTTACTTTTTAATAGGTATTACACTCATATGGGATATTCTTTGGTAAATTCATATTATATTTATGAAAAATTTTAAAAGGATTTTAATATATGTTGGTTATGAATGTAATATGTAAAATCTAATGTGTCATAGATTGATATTAAGGATTCAGTATATAAACATCATATAATATTTTTTTTCGGATTATTTGGTTTCCCAATAGGATTATTGTTTCTCACAATATGAGATTTTGATAGAATCTATGGAAGTATCTTGAAGGAATTATGTTCACTATAAATGTGATGGGCAATGTGATTATTTACTTTATATATAACCAATTTAAATGATAACATTAATATGCATAATTTTTATTATACCTAATCACCTAGAATGTTATTTAACAAAAAATATCAACATGTGTAAGCTTCCTAAAAAACGTAAAAACTAGAAAATTTTATTTTTATAAAGTACATAGTGGGAATAAGATTTATTTTCCTATATATAAATTATGTTGGAATAAAAACCATCAGATATTTCACAAAATAATAGAATGATATTGTTGGTGTAAAAATATAAGGATATATAACCTGTAATTTTTATCGAAACATTCAATATTTGGTTGACACAATAAATAAGAGTAATGAGTTCCATAAGGGATCAGCAATGGTTGAATGTTTTAAATTTAGAAAAATTGGTAATTATAAAAATAAATTTTCCATAGTATATTCTTTAAAATATGATTGTCACAGTAGTATTGGAAACAATTTTACTATTGATTCTGAAGAGAATATTGATGATATATAAAATTATGGTGGTACTAATGTTTACGATAATGAACTATATATATTGGTTTTATAAGAAGGTAGAATTAATGGATTTTTTATTTCATATATTTCTATAATATTGTAGTATAATAATTTCTATCAAAGGTTTTATAATAATAGGAATCATGAAACTTTTAATTATTGTTTTGATGTATTTTGGATTTAATGATTTTAAAAAATGTGGTGAACAATTCTGATTACCAAGATAAGTGATTAGATGCTAACGAGATATTTTGTATATAAACAAATGATTATGGGAAATATAACCTCTTTAAGATGCTTACCCTTGAGAAAATATTGTTTTTCATATAAATATATAATTGTTAACATATATGGGGTACTATTTATGACCTTATAACTAAATACTATTTTAAAAAAAAAATTAGATTATGTTATATTTTGTACAGTTTACATTTTATTCATTTATGGAATATATTTTATAATTTGTGATTTTAATTATGTAATATGGAGGGATATATTTTTTTAAATCTTGTTTGTTTTTTTGATTTTTTATTGGGATACTGGTTATTAACATGTTTCATTTGAATATATTGTGAAGTTATTAATATATTTGGTATGTGGTAGTCAGATATAAATAATTTTTTTATGGGATTAATATTATGTATATTTTGGATATTTAATAAAAGTATCTTTCAATTTTTATATATTGAATATGGTCAGAAAAATTTTGGAATTGTGTAAATGTTATTTACTTATGGAATGGTTTATGTTGATCCTTGGATATTAATAACTAACTATAATGTATGATTTTTCATATTGGAAAACCTATTATAATCTTATTTGTTTTTGTAAATATCTAGAGAAATATGTGGTGAGTTTTTATTCATCAATAGATATTATTATTCATTAAATGATGGTTTTAGTTTATTGAGAAATCAAAATTCATATTGAATATTCATTTCATGGATAATGAGATGACTTAAAAATTGATTGATACACAACCAAAAGATAAAATATTTCTTATGACATGGAAATAAATTAGGAGACTATATTTTACCATGTTATCTTTATTGATATTAAATGAATCCCTAAACATTAAGAAAATTATCATGAATTAAATTGATATACTTTTAACATTATTTTTAATGAATCAGTGGTATTTTCATACATCATTTATTTACGTTTCTTTGGTCATTAACTTTCTCATGACCATGTTTTTTTCACCCTCTATTTATCAAACGGAGTAATTTTTCCATTTCATATTTATATATTAACTTCCTTAAAACATTATCAATATTTGGGAATTATATAATGATTTATTTAAGTTAAATTTTATGTTTTTAAAACCCCCTTTTAAAGAGAATTATTTTTCCCCAATATGATGTCGGTTCTGAAAAAGGGTATTTTTAATAATAGAAAATTATATTAATTAATTTTTTTGTATTGAAATTAAAATTATTTTCTTAGAAATTAATTAAAAATATTGTATAAAAGTATTGTAATTTTTAAAATAATTATATCTTAATTACATTATGGTGACATATTTGGATTTATAAAATGAGTTTTTTCAATGAATATTAAAAAATATACATTTTTAATATAATATTATTTCAGTTCATTAAATCATGTAATATAATAGTCCCATAATATTATGCACATGTTATTAAAGTTAAATTTAATACATTATATTTATAAAAATTTATTTTCATAATCTTGAGTTCCCAATATGCATGATTTTTCTCTAAGATATATTTATGAATACAAAACAATTCTTTGAAATACATTTCTCATTGTAATTTATGTATTTATATTTCGATTGGTTCTACAACTTATACTGATTAAATATTTGGAAATTTTTATAATATATGGAATCAAGGAGATCAAATTTAGGAAACGGGTCTATTTTATATTTAGCCATTATGGATAGTGACTATGGAAAATATTTATCAACTTGAAAATGGTATAATTGATAAAACATAGTTAAAAAAATGAAGTAACATCTCAAAATAAACCCAAAATTAAATTAATGATTTCAAAAATAATTATATAATTTTATAAAAAATTTCAAAAAAATATTTAATTAATTAACTGAAAAATAAAATAAAATATTTCAAAACTATTAAAACTAATAAAAATTGGAGGAATTATTAACATCTATTAAAATTTCAGATAAAAAAATATTTAAAATGTGTCAAAGGTTTCGATTTTAATTCCATATTTCAGTTGATATCTGTAATGTGAAATTAAATGTATGATGTTAAAATAAAATTTATTATATTTTATGTTAAATAATATTGTATAAAATTAAAACAAATTATAATGAATATTGAATATAGTTTCCTAGAATGTGTAACTTATAGGTGAAGTCAACATAATTACATTGGTGTAGGATAGAAGGAATCACATCCCAAATGACTGAATATTTTAATATTCTTGGTAAACTTATTACATACTTTATTATTAAATTACATTTGAAAACATCAATTACAAATTTTTTTTGAGAATAATATTATTAATTCTAGAATATACTTTCACATCAAGAATTGCTCACTTTATGAAAACTTGAGAAAATGAATCATAATAATAGTGAAATCAAGTTCATGGAAAGGGTTATGTAAAACATAAACTATCTTGAATAGATGAATAATAATTAATAAGGAATGAAAAATATGTAATGTAAAATATATGAACACGCATTACATTAAAATATGTGACTTGAATAATAAATGGTAATATAAATAACATAAAACTCATACCATTTAATATATAACATTCCTATTATAACTAGATAAGGCATATTCTATAAGGGAATGGAAATAACTAAACACACATCTAATGAAATCCACAATAGAGATTAAAATTCATCAAAAAATAAATTATTTATGAAAATATCATGGATAATTATAACTATATATTTAATTAATTGATTGATTAGTTATTCTATGTAATGTCTCATGCACATAATACCTCAACAATTAAGATATATCCTCAAGATGGTTTACAACTGATGGGTATAAATCTATTTAAATAAGGCTATCCAACTAATTTTCCTCATGAAATTAATGATGTATTGAGGGGATATCTATAATCCGGCCCACCCATGTATTTCATGTTACAATAATTCCCTATTTAACTAAAATTGATATTGATTATTTAAAAATCCTCCGTATCATTTAATATTTAAACTGAGTATATAATACATATTTATCAATATTTTTCCATATAAACTTATAACATACAATGTTGAACAACATATTCAGAAATTATATAAAACTTTAGAGATAAAAATATATATGAAAAACAATATATTCATTAAGGATTAATTTAATTTCCATAGGAAAGTGAAAAATCCATGGAAATGTTAATGATTACAAAAATGAAGCATGAAAGTCAATGTATATACACTCCTTATTAAAATGACCATAAACCAGCTAGAGTAAGAATAAGGATAATATCAATTCCAAATATTTTTGTTGGAGTATATTTATAACAGTTGGTTATTTCCTTGGAAAAAATGAAATACCAGAAAAATATTATTAAAAAATTCTCGAGGAAAATGATATTTTCATTATGAAAATAACTTTTTAAAAGATAAAAAATAGTGATAATATTTTTTATTAAAAAAATTCAAAAATATAACTTTCATGAATATTAAGAAAATAATTTAATTAAAAATATCATTGTAAACATTCAAATTAATCATAAAATAAATTATTTTATTTTGGTGGGTAATTTGTATGTTTCATAGAAGTCAAAAAAACAATCTTACTAAATAGAAAAATTGACTAAAAAGTACATTATTCAGATAATTAAAAGAATTTTCCATTCAAATAATTTATTAAAAATATATATAGTTAAATATTTCTTTTATTAATTATTAGGAAATTGTTAAAAAATTTAGTTATATTTTTAGAAATCATGTTTTTGGAAGGAATCAAATTTCTGATTGATTATAAAACTGATTCCATATTTTCATAACAATATGATCTCAATTATTTTTAGTAAAAAATAGTGAGAAATTTGTTTTAAAGGTTAGTTTCGAAGCCTCATTTATTATTTAAGGCAAAGCAATGCCCTCTTTTAACTGGTTATAGAGAGACCCGTTACATAGCCTGAATGTCCAGTGGGTTGTTATCCCATTACATGGCCCATAGGACAAATTGTTTTTCCAAAGACCCATTCTGTGAATAGTAATGCTACATTATACTGCCTGCTATAGTCATGCACAGTTTCCACCGGTGCTACAGTACCCTTCCATCGCTACAGTTTCCTGCCACTGCTATTGTGCCCATCGTATCTACAATACTGTTGTTGATACAGTACACTACATTACTGCTAGAGTCCTTCCGCCCAATGGGTTTTGAACCCCCATTTTTCATATAGGATTATGCGGTTCTTTCCACAAATCCATACCCCATCTACGGTGGGAAAGTGGTTCTATAATATGAAAATATCATGAATACCTAGTTTACAATAAAGCTGAATGATTTTATTATATGATGATCTAATAATTTTCATCAACTTAAATTTGATAATAAATAATAAAGATTAGAATTAGATTATAAAACAAACCCTTAAAATGATAATTTTTTTCATTTGATAATTAATAAATAAACTTATTTTGTTTATGAAGTGTTAATCTACATAAAATAAGTGTTAATGAAACATATTATAGTCAAATTTAATTGTAAATATAATTATTTAATATCAATGATTATAAAAAATGTAATTTATTCCAATGAATTGAAATTGATTTATTAAATTATTTACCACTTGGTAATTTTCAATTCAAATCTCCTTTGATGAAATAAATAAAATTGAAACATATAATTCTACGAACTATTAATGAGTCATTATATAACATGTAAAATGGTATGTATATTTATAATGGCCCTTCCTTACACATTACCTAATATAGTTAAATGAACTAGAATACTGTACCGACACAAACTATCATTAATGGAAATTCCACTTGATCTAGTTAAATTTTTGTTATGGTTATAGTAAATGTTAACTTCATTGGTTTTATGATTCTATATTTTAAAATATCAATTTTAATTGTATCCATTGTTAATATAGTCATTGAATAGTGATCACATGATTAGTATAAATATAGGTCTATAACAAATCCAATTTACTCAGAAAAAGGAACTTATGACCTCCTCTAGTAGACTTTCCCCATACGAATCCCATTTTTCAGTGCTCAAAAAGGGGGCATCATTGTGCTTCTCTCTTGACCATACCCAAGATGAGCTTGGACATGTTAATCTTGAGTGGAACATACTATGGGGGAAGTGGAAGTTAATTGAGATTACCACACGAGCGATTTTATCAGATCCACCCCAAGAGCCTGTCACAATCACACACCTTACCCTTTGGTATTTTGCGGGTGTTATAAGGGGTTATGTAACAAGACCCTAGCACTATGACTATGTACATTATTTTTGTATATATAATGTGCTTTAATTTTATTAGTGTTACATTATAAATAGTTTTTAAATCCAAATTAGTATTTTTAGCTAATATTCAAATAAGAAATCTATTTTGATGAATTAATGGATTTTTGAAATAAATAACATTTTAATAATATATTATTATAAATAAATTATATATTATTAAATATAAATCTTCATATCACTTTATGAATTCAATTTTAATTTTATTATTGTTGGAATGCCGTTTTTTTCAAAACCCATGAATTTTTTATAATTGTAGGTTTTTATTTTAAAAGTAAAAATTCACATATTTAAAAATTTATGTACATAAAATCAATATTATTTTTGGAATTAGGACATTGAAATAATACAACGGTGAATTTTTCATAATTTTTTGATGGAGTCAATTTTTTGATAAATATTATATACCATTTAAATTTATAATATGTTTTATGACATCATAATGACCTAATAGTGTTGTAATAAAAATATTTAGACTTTAATTTTGGCCAATATGTGTTTAATAATTAAAATAATGTTATTTTAGATTTTTTTTATTTTAAACAGCATTAGTGGACCCTCTTAGACATATATTCCATTTAGCCTTTTTAAATTGGTTTCCTTAAGAGTGTGACTCACCACCACATAATCACCATAAATATTTTAAGAATTTTGGAAATTGGCCTTGTAAAATATTGTTTCCCACTCCCCTTTTTCAAATAACATTGGCTGGATTGTGGTTTTGATTAGTTTTATGTGAGGTTTTCCAAACATAAATAATAAATAATTTCATCTCATTTCCTATATAAACCCACCCAAGCTCTAACTTCCTCTTAACTCGAAGCCTTTTGAGTTAGACCAACCCCTTCCCTCCTTTATCTAGAATCCTCCCAAGGTTCCCCATTATCCCAAGAAACCTCTCCCAAGCCATTGGGATTACACTTCAATGTAAGGGATTTATTCTTTTCTTATTTTTTCTTCAATTTTTTTATACCCTTTTAAATTTCAATTAAAAATGTTAGGGTTTTATTTAGCACCTCTCCCATACTTCCCTATTTATGTGTGGATTATGGGAGAACACTTTCTCTTTAAATAATGCCTCCCATGTACAGTTGTTACAATGCCAAAATTCCTTGTGGGATTTGTCTCTCCTGTTTTACATCCAGGTAATTATTTTGTATTATGCATCTGAATTCCATTACATTTGTTGGGACATATATCGATATGACCCTACTTACTGTCTATTTCATGTATATATGATGAGACACCCTTTTATCTGTCATAATCCATTTTCGTGAATCATTATGTCGCCTCGGTATGCTGCTGATATTGCACCACATTTTTCCAACCCAAGATCATTATGTTCTAAATATCATACCCATGTCTTTATCAAAGGTATTCACCTTTATACACATATAAATATTTAATTCTAATTTCATTTATTTATTAAAAATTACTTAATTGTGGAATAACTTATGATTTTGATTGACTCCATGATCCATTTGGCACACTTATACATGAAATGAAATTTTTAAGAAGGGTGCGCCCGGATAGCGCTCCAATGCATTGGGAAAATATTAGTATCATGATATGTCCATTACAACGAGGGTTTACTCATGAAATTATATGTTCAATGGGGGTTGACTTATTCTCCATGTGAAATAATCCTTTTCTTATGCTAAAATCATGTTAAATATTATTTCTACATTTCTATATTAAGATTATTATGCTTTATCTGGACTTTATGTTCTGGATTCTCTTGTGCTCCATTGATATGCCTACTATCTAACATGTAATGTATTCCTCATGTTATTCCATGTTTATTACCTTACTGGGTATTATATCTAACCCTTTTTCTTATTCATGTCCCTAGGTTATCCCATGCAATGCTAAGTACGAGGGAATATAGTGGTCAAGTAAATGGATTTTTCAAAAAAAGATGTTGTATTTCATGTATTATGTTGTTATGTAATGATCCTAAGCCCCAAGGACACTAGAACTATCATTCATAAATGTTGTATCAAGTGAATATTATATGTAATAAATTAGGTATAAGTATATAATGAAGAGAATGGTTTTCATAAATACACTCATTGCATTCCCAATGATCTTTTCAGTTTACAATTTTTGAGAATTCAGACATAATTCATACATACACACCCAAAACGTTAAAATGTTGGAACTAAAAAAATTACCCATTATTTCTATAATTAATATGTTAATAACAAAACATGAAATAATTTCATGAAAAATACTCACCACATTCATCTTTTGTTCTTCTTTTCTCTTACCCATTTTTAAACATAATAAAAAAATTACAAAATTTGGAAAACTTGAAAAATAAATGTTATGGAAATAAAATGAAGGAAAAAAATATTAGTACATGAATACATATAAACATATCATATTATTTTCAAAAATACATACCTGTCACTTGTAAGTATAATATTCTTAGTTCTAAAAAATAAGTGATTTCTATAAAACATAGAAAACATTAATAAAACTATAACTATAACATGGGGAATTAATTTAATATGATTGATAAAATAATCGATACAATTTGAATTATTATCCTTCTATTTGCCTTAAAATATAAGATTCACAGCTATATTATGATGTAACTCGCATGGATACCTTATGGTATAACCATCACAATTACACTTAGAATAACAATAAACTCGACCTCCAACATAAACATACCCAATTCATTAGTGGGAGATATATGTACCACCATTCATCATAAACAAATATCTTGAACCATATATTAGTTATAATACATGAATATTTTCATCATGAAAACAATCCTTTCATATTTTCTAAAAATTGTATTTTCAAAGAAGAGTCTCTTACCTCGAGTTTGGCATATATCATACATATTCAAACCTCCTGTATAATGGTTTAATGAGTGTTATTAATGTGTTAAGGAAACAAATTATCATTTATAAAACCATATATTATCTTTTATTAACATGTTCCCACAAATTTATTAATAATATATTTTTATTTTCATTGTTTCAGTTTCGTTCTTTTAATAGTTTCTATGGTTGGTCCACTGTAGATTTTCTTATTGAATAGAAGAAAAACGATATAAATGGAATGAAATGATATTAATCTTATTATAGAATTTTTAATTATACCATATATCATTTTTCTTGATATGATGATAACTCATTTGATATAAAATTAATGAAAAAATATTGGTTTTTTTAGGGTCTTATCAATCATCAAAAATTAGTTTCATTTTATTTAATATTGTGTCTATAAATTAGTTCCAGAACATTATAAAATTTATTAAATACATACTAAATAAACTTCTCCTTAATAATTTTTTATAGATAAACTTTATGGTGGTACACGAAATTAAAACACATCATCAATGATGTTGCTAAATCAATAAATCATGAAAAATGTTTTTATTTTTCAGAATAATATTATAAGATGAGACTTTTGATGATATATATTCCATTTATTCATTATGATTATAGTATACGTAAGATAATGGAGTTATCATGTCACTTGTATATGTGTATTCTATGAGAGAATAAGTGAACAAAATAAATTTAAAACAAAATAAATGACAAAGGAAGATGATTTTACCCCTTTAATTCTTCTCCATGAGAACCTCCTTAAGGCCCATGGTGTTGGAATTGTGTCGAAAAAATAGGGACATGGATGTTTTAATGAGTGTTTCTAATGGGATTATTTTGATATTAAATAATAAAAATTATTTGAGGAGTGAGGATAAGAGGTGTTGATTGGTTATATTTATAGCGGAAGGAAGGCGTGTTTTCTCATTATTATATTCATTAGTTTACTAATATGTATCTTGACTATGAATAGTTTTATAATTGTTAGTGAATATATAAAAATAACGATGGTTAGTTTTATATTATAGTTATTACCTTAGTGATGAATTATTAGATTTTATATTTAACTGATAATGTATGTATACAATATATTACTGTTTTTTACTATTCAACAAATTTATGGGTTTTTAGAAAAATCAGACAAATTAACCCTATGAATTTTTCAGTGATTAGAATAAATTAGTGTACACAGTTTTAGAAAAATAATTTCTCAAATATGGGAAATTTTTTTAAATTGAAATAAAAATTTATTCAAAAATATCAATGTTAAAATTATAATTTATTTTATAACACTTAGAAAAATTAATAATGGTATCATAAAATTATCCTATAATCATAACACTACCAAATATAAATCTATGAAATTGTTTTTGAAAATATATATTCATTTAAATAATTCAATTAATTATAAAATTTTAATTAATTATTTATGACTTACAAAAATACCAATAATTTTTTTTCCATAAATTTATTTACTTATTCCCTAATAATAATATATCATGAATTAACATATAAGATAAATAAATTACATTATATGTGTGGTTACTACTATATTATTATATATTTTTTATAATATATAAATAACTCTTATTTCATTCTACATTTACAATAACTTAACTATTTAATTCCATAAAGAATTGAAGTTATTTTATAATTACCTAAGTTGTAACATTCCCCTCACCCTCTATAAATTTCATCCTCACAATTTTAATTTACATATTTAACAAGTGATGAATCCTTTCCTTTATTGTATTTTTATATTCCCATGTTTCTTCTTAAGCAATGTGGTATCCCAAAAAAAACAAAACCTAGTGAATTACATTATTCTATAATACATGGTCTCTATTATCAAAATGTGAATGTATTTTCCTCATGAGAAAGGGTCCATTCTAGTGGACCTTAATTTGGGATTAAAAGAAAATATTAATCAATTTTAAATTTTTGAATGATACCACTGTTTAAAATATATTATTTTTACAATAACTCACAATATTCTTCTATGCATGCTTTATTCTATCTGAAAATAGATGATTGTAATGACCCATGAAAAAATGAAGATGAATTTCTTGCACCAACAACCTCCATGAAAAAATTATTAAAATAATTTATCAATGGTTCATGGTCCAAATGTATCATCATTAATGTAGCATGATTTATTCCACACTACACATCCTCCATTTGGTTTGATTTTCTAGAATGGTAATTTTAAATGTAATAACAATATTTTATCAATGGAATCCATTTTATCAAACTCATGTTCAATTGAATATGATATAATATATACTCCAAAAATTTATGCTCCATATATGCTTCACATTTCAATCCATAAAAATGATTCCTTTTGATTTTTAAATTGAATCCCACTGGTACAAATTATTGACCATTTCGAGGATAATTTAACTAAAGAGGTATTAGTTTTATTTTAGAACACTAATTACCTAACCATTATGCATCAAAACACAACCAATTCACATTAATGAATCATCCTTATAGATGAAAAAATAATCATTTATGGATGGAATTTCTAATCTCGACCACTCACTAAAATACTATTATATTCCTAAAAACAGACAAAGCATTATTTTTTACAAATAAATATAACATATTATAATGTAAATATAGATTGAGTGCTAGATAACCAAGAAATTTTTATATTAAACCATCAATAACTCACTTCTAATCCTAATAAACAATGAGTCTCAGTAACATTTTTTGCTATTGTCCATTCATCAACAAATTTTTTAAAGTATCAACTATAATTCAATCCTAAAATAAAATGTTCCCAATAAAAAAATCTGTTTTAATCAAAATTCACAATTTATAAATTTCCCATGTAACATATTGGTATATTGTGTTTGTATGAAAATAATTATATTTTTTTTATGAACCTCATAACATTTTAATATACTAAAATTACCTTGATATAAATAACAAAAAACTAATCCAAATAGTCATGAAAATCCTATTCAAAATATACATGAATAAATTATCAGAATTAGTATTACCGAAGGGAATAAAAAACACATAATGGTCATTCCTGGTTCAGAAATGTGTTTTTATAATGTCATCATCATTCACCTTAAATTTATTGTGCCTAGATCCCAAGTTAATCATGGAAAATTACAGAGCTCCCTACAGATGATCAAACAAGACATTGATATTAGAAAATTGGTACTTATTCAAAACCATATTGTTATTAAAATTTCTATAATCATTGAAACATATCATTGAACCATATTTTATTCTATCAAAAAAAAACATGAGCACATCTTGGTGATGTGATACTATGAATGAAAGAATTATCAAGAAAAACCTTTACCTATATTTTTTAATTATAAATTCTACACATGATCTACTAGATAATAGGGTTTGATAATTGTATTAGCATTAGGAACTAAGTCAACTATAAATTCAATATCTCTATCAGGTATAACATTGTAGAAATCGTCAAAAAACATGAATGTATTCATTTACCACCAAAACATCTTAAATTGAAATAGTTCTCTTGTTTTAAAAAATGTGCATAATAAACTATCATTTAAATATTTTAATAGTGTCTAAACTTCTGAATATTTAATCAATATTATTCATTCATTCTTCTACACAAACAGATTTGTTTGAAAATTAGATTTTTAGCTATACAATCAATTTTATCCTGATAAATAGAAATCCAATCCATATCTAGAAAAAAATCAAACTCGAATAAGGTAAAAACAACATTTATTGAATTTAGTGTGTGTCCATAGACAAAAAAAATAATATTCTTATATTTTATTTTTTTAATTTAATATTTCCACTATTTTTTAACATTATGTTATTTTTATATTACTTGAGTGAAATTACAAATATTAATGAAAATGTCTCAGATATCATGTAATGTTTATACCCTATATGAAACTAAACATTAACGAAATATGAGTTAACAAAAAAATTACTTTATTACACTTCATTAGATAGACCAAAATCGACTGATGTAGTTTAAAATAATATTACTACACCTTTGAAAATATAATATGGCTTCATTCCATCATTCATATCATTCTTTTGATATGTATTTCTATATTTCACTATCTCACAGTATTTGAATCACATTATAGTTTCCATATAAGAATTAAGATTCAGATCATTTTCATTACAATATTGATTGATCTATCAAAACATAACCTATCAAAAACATTTCCCTGATTTGTTAAGGTATTCCCCAAGGTGCTTTTTACTGCACTTCCAACAAAATGAAATCTTAGCATTTTTACCTTCATATTTTGTTTTTGATTTTTTCTTTCCTATTCGATTTCAACTATACCATCTCTTATGATTTTTTCTATTTATACGTGATCATGTGAAAATTCAATTTATAACCTCCCATAATAAAAAAAAAGTTAATATAACATTTGAATTCATTGGAGCCCTATTACCTTCGATGACTTGGCTATAATCCTTCATAATGAAATATGTATTTTACTATCAATATCCTGAATATGATTTGCAGTTTACCTTACGAGTAGAGTGATTTTTTATTCATAAATGACAACTAGAATTTCCCCAATTTTTTTTAATTAATGTAATATAATTTCTATCATAATTAAAACAACCTCAAGAAAAAACTTTTCAAGTAATATATTCCTAATTTTAACACATTTTTGTGCATTAATATCCTTAATATCTCTAATATTATTGACCATTTACCACCACTGTTCGGAATCACCATCAAAAGGATATATCGAAAGACATCCCTTTTGATTTTCTAAAACCCCATGATATCAAATATCATTTCAAAGGATTTAAAACACTATTAAGTAACAACTAGGTTAGAAGTTCTATAAATTGTAGGAGGTTCTGGCCAAATAAATTTTTCCAGTACAGTCATGTTCCATTGTGGTTGATCTAGTTTTTCTCTTACATAGATGAAACTACAATTTACATGCTTCTCAACTAATCCATTACTATCACAAACTTTTCTATTATAAATTCATCAAATCTATGTTTTGGATTTAGAAAGATATTACACTTTTTATGCATTCTAATTTTAGCATCCATATTTATTCTGTGTAACTATTATGAATTGACATACCATGTACAAAGTGACATTGTATTATTAAAACGATATATCATTTCAAATGAACCATAAGTTAAAAATTATTTATTGGTATTCTATTTACATAATAATATACCCTAATGTTTTCTATGTATTTCTCTAATACCCTCTAGAAAGTCACATCCATTAACATTTCATAATCAATTAATTCGGCAAGAATACACTTAATATATTGGCAATTATCTTTTCAGTTTCCAGTTTATGTGAATTAAGAAATAATTCATACATATCAATCCATAATCATACAATGTTGGTAGTACTAAATTAGTATTCATTTATTGTATAACATAAATTTTTTAGTAAAACATTATATACATTCTTGAAAAAAAATCATGACATTTAGATTTCCTTCTTCATTTCTCATATGAATCCTTAAACACTATAAAAAACATTTTAAAACATAGGATGTTGAAAAAAAGATTAATAAGGGAAATTAAATGAAGGAAATAAATCATTAGTCGATTAATAATTATAAAAATATTAAATCATTTTCTCAAAGACATACTTCTCACCCATAATGTATCATGTACTTATTTTGTGAAAACATGACATTTCCATAAAACATAGATTTCATAAATAAAACATTAAAGGTTACATGGGGAATTAATTACATATTATTGTAACCCTAATGGGAACAATATAATTTAAATCCATCATTGTTAACATAAAATATAACCCTCACAGCTACCTTAAGATGTAATCCTTTCAATAACCTTATGGGGTAACCATAGATGTTACACATGGAGTACCCATACGATTGAACTACAATAAATAAATACCCAAAACATTGGGGGAGATATATACCCCACATTTAAACATAAAAATTCTAAAGTACTAGAAAATAATATCAATACATGAATACATTCCTTGAAAAAACATTCCTTTTGAAATTTTTCAATAATGAAATTGAAAAGATTATTTTTATAGAAAATTCCCGGACCTTATGTTCATCTTACATAAAAGGTGTTCAATCCTCTTGTATAATGATATAAATATTATTTTTAATATATAAAAAGAACCATATTAATATTTAAAATTCCATATATGATCATTTCACAATATAATTCCACTCATTTATTAATAATATTTTGTTTTTTCCTCTAGTTTGGGTGAGTTCCTTTCATGGTTTCTATGGTTGGATCATAATGGATATTCTTGTCAAATGGAATAAAAACTACATATGTGGAATGAAATGGTATTAATATGTTTCAATAATTTTGAATATTTTAATTTTTAATTTTTTTCTTATATGAGGACAATTAATTTGATTAAACATTAAGTATAAATGTTCAGATTATTTTTGGCCGGTTATTTCAACCATTAAAAACTTGTTTATTTTTTATTAATGTTATGTCTATAAAATAGATCAATAAAATAAAAAAAAATTATATATATAATGAAATAATTTTTAACAATATTGTTATTTTTAAAGGGCCTTGAATTTTGTAAATAAAATTAAAAAAAATCATCCCTGATGATGGTAAAATAGAACATCATAGAAAATGTTTTCATTTTTGAGAATTAGAAGAGACAATAAGAGATTTGGTGATGGATATTCCATTAAAAAAACAAAATTTCAATATATGTAATATACTGGATTTATCATGGCACGTGGATGAGGGATGTGTATGGATAATAATAAATTAACATAAGTAGAATAAAATGAAAAAGATAGAGTATTTTACCACTTGAATTCTTCTCCTTATGAACCTTCTTCCAGACCGTGGTTTTGGCTTTTTTTTGTGAGAATAGTATGTCATGGAAATGAGGTAATGGCTTGGGATGGTTTTTGTGAAGAAATAAAAAAACCTACAATGTTTTCATGTGCGTGGATAAGGGGTGGTGATAGGTGGAATTTATAGTAGAGGCGAGGGGTGTTTTCTCCTTATTATATTAGTTAGATTATTAATAGGGATCAAAACAATGAATTGTTTTACTTTTTTCACTAAATATATTAAAATAAATAAGGGTAATTGGATATTTTGATGATTACATCAGAAATTACTCTAGTAATAGTGTATTTAACTTATAATGTATATATATATATATCCTAAATTCATGTATTGTATTATTAAAAAAATACTTGTATTTTAGAAAAATACCAAAAAATTAACAGTAACCAGGTTTCAATATGTAGGATATAAAAATGAACTAAATTATACGAAATTATTTATATATATATGAGAAATATATTTTTTTGTTTAAAATCATCATTTATTCAAAATATATATTTTTTAAATTTCGTAATAATTTTGTGGAACTGTGAATAATTAATTAAGTTCTTGGAATATAATCTTCTAATCATAAGAAAAATAATTAAATTATGATTCCAATTTATGAAAATATATTTTCGTTTAAATCATTATATTAATTATAAAATTATAATTAAATATTTTTTACATACATAAACACAAAAAAAAATAATTTATCAGTTCCCAATAATTTAAATAAATATACCATGATATAAATATATTAATAATTCACTTACAATATACATAAAATGTATTTATAATAACATATATGAGTTTAAAATTCTATTAGACGACATTTATTACATTCTACAAATACCACTTCTTTCATTAAAATTTTATAATGAATTTAACTTTTTCATTCTACAATGAGTAAAAATATTTTTTATATTCCTGTTTTTGTTAAAATATATTCCATATATAAGAAATTATCAACAATACTTTACAATATGTATTATCGAAATGACATTTAGAAAAAATATGTTACATAACCCTTCATTTTGATTAATCATGATTTAACCTTCTCTATAGTGGTTTTAAACATGTTATTATCTTATAAGAAACCATTATAAAATTAATAATGTCATATATGATCCTTTGGTAATATATTATCAAAATTTAATTAAAACATATTTCAATATTTTCATTTTTCTGGTTTTAAATACCTTGTTTTCCCTTTCATGCTTTATGATGAATGATCCACTTATTTTTAACATTATATATCATGATCATATAGAAAATAAAAAACCTTACATAACTAACTTTTTTTACCTCAATTATAATTTTAAAAACAATCATTTAATATGGTCATTAAAAATGGACAATGTTACAATCATGGAGTCAGTATGTCGTAGGTTCATATGAGTGATATTTCAATTTCTCAATGATCATTATTTACTAGAGGTAAGTAATGTTTTATCATTAAATATTGATCATAATATCACAAAAGATAAATTATTTCTTTATATAAACTTATGTATATATTATTTTTTGTAGTGATGAAAATAGATTCACATGGTGTCGTGAAGGTAGTAATCAACATGTACATGAAATATATTATCATATTCAATTGAGTGAAAAGGTAATAATAAAATTGACATATAGTATATTTTTTAAAATAATAATTATTTCATAAGTATAAGAATTTTTTCATTTATTTCATTTAAAAAAATTATATTAATTATTCTTATTTTTTAGTCAATGTGTTAGTGAAAAAATAATCACATCGTTTCATCATGAGATAGTCGTCTATAAACCCAAGAAACATTATCGTATCCCCTACAAAATGGAATGTGACAAGTTTTATATTATAACATGATCCTACATGTATAATTATACTATAATTATCATATACACTTCATATCCATCATTATACCCAACCTTGAAAGGTGTTAATGGAAAAACGACATTGGTTTGCATGGTTGTAGTTTCCTTACACCAAAATGAAGACTACACATCCATTTTATGGAATGGAGATGGTTTTAGTTAATTACATTTTATAACCACATATCAGTATATTTATGATATTTTGATTATTATATCATCATGGTTTAATAAAATTTTATGGAGGTTAAATAATAATTTAAAAGAATATATGTGGAGAAACATTATCTCTTCATTGAGTATCCTCCATAGGTTATCACCAATATATTTCATGATTTTTTTCATTAGAAAATAAAACATCAAGAATTATGTTTGTGAGTTTAAAAACTTATTTTCTTTGTTAATTTCCAATAAAAATGGTGTGATGGTTTCATGAATCTTATGGAGGGTTTGGCCTTTTAAAATTGAGGTTGGTGAAAAGACTGAAATTTTTAAAAATTATGATTTCAACCAACATTTTATAATGTCACGAGACTCTATTAATAAAAAAATTAGTAATAATTCATGGTATATATTCTAAATATGTGAATAAAATATAATTTTTACATGTTTATAGTCCAATTTAAACCTTATATTTTCGAATAACCCCACAAAACCCAAATTTTACCTTTATTGTGGTAATTGATTTTTTACTATTTCAATATTCAATTTTGTAAAACAATTATTACATTGATATAAATTATTAATAATTATAATTTGAAATATGGAATTATTTTTAAAAAATTCAATTCCCAAAAGTGGAAAAATAAAATTCAATACTAATCTCATAGAATTTATGAGAAATAGGGTTTTTATAGAGAAATGTTTTACTAGTTTACAGTGTTCTTATATGAAAATTAAATACAAAAATGAATCCAATGATTAGAATTGGAATTATTGATATATAAATGAGTAAATTTAACAATAAAACCAATTCAAAAAAAATTTATCATAAGGACATATTTAAAAAATTTCCCTAATTCAATTGAAATTTAATATTTTTGAACTATTAATAAAAAAATGAAACACTTCAGAAATATCCAAAATTTCACTATTAGATAAATTTTAAAAAATATATTTAAATATTTTGTATTTTATCATATAATGTTTCCCCAAATAATATAAATTAATTTCAAATTATGTTTTCAAAGTGAGATTTAGATGTCTATTATAAAAATTCAATTTTTTATAAAACATTTAATTCTATTTTAAGTGATTCATATTATAATAATAATTTATATATAAACAATTAATTTTATTTTTCATGTATAAACCAAATAATTTCTATATTTTAGTCATTAAAACTCATACCATAGTTTTTAATGTCTTTGTTATAATTTTAATTTTTAATGATATTTTTAAACTAATTATTATATTTTATTTAAACCCAGTGTTTTGTGCATTGAAAGATATATAAGAAATTAAATAAATTCATAATGAAATGTACTCAAATGTATTGGGGTGTTATATTCTCTTTTTAATAACAAATTTTCTTGTCATACTTGAGGTAAAATAAAATATTATTCAATTTTATTTTTGGGGTGTTTCATTTTACCCACCATAAATAAATGACGCCCTTTCAATTTAAACATGATCTAAATAATAATGTGATTGAAATTAAAAAATAATCATTTTAAAACCCATTTTTTAAGACGTTTAAAGACATACTCACTATAATTGAGAAATGGGAATAAGAAGTCTACATTACTAGGCTTCTATGTAATAGATCACTTGTGTAAAGTGATAATATCGACATGGATAAAACAACTAAATATTTAAAGAAAGTGATTAAGATCATTGATCACAAAATAGTGTATGGTATATTTAATTATAAGAGAATAAATGATATAAATATTTTATTTTTAAAGTATTATCCACTTATGAATGTAATCATATAATATTATTTTTTGTAATTTTATTATAGTTATGGGGTTATGTTACTGTCTATGAATATAATGAAATATACTTAATTGATTAGTTTTTATTTTATAAACACAATTTCATAATGTCACAAACTAGCCTGAGCACCCTAGTACCATGATACCTAACATGTCATTGACATAGCCCAAAAAGAGTTCTTGATCCCAATGGGTTGGCGACTAGAACCTTTAATAATACATGATAATAAGGTAATGAATATTGCACAAAAATATTTAATGATAATCAAACAAGTCATTGTGCTCAAAAATCACTATGGATGATGTACAATAAAAGAAATATGTATATTAAGGACCTAATATAGTATAAAATAAATGTATTGAGAATCAAAAAACATAAAATCAGAATCTCTATAGAAGAATCTCTCATATAAAAAAGGATCAAGAAAATCCACCTCATCCAATAGGCTCTTTCCCATTGCTCAGAACTGTATGAAGAAAATCTAAATAATCCTAAAAACAAAGGAAGGGTGTGAGATAAAATCCTAGTAGGGTTTCACCAAGTGTTCCATCAATTAGTTCATATCAACTAACCAAATCATGCATTAAATTTTGATTAATATAATAATGGATGTACATTTTCTATCTAAAAAAACATATTTGTAATTTCATAATGATGTAAAAAAGATAAAAAAAATTATTAATAAACACATTATAGTACATTGATTATATATATTAATAGGAAGGAATAAAATATTCATATATTAAGGTAATTTATATCAAAAAATCTCAATAAGAGCTATATTCATCTCCAATGTGTTATGATAGTGTCAAACTATAAGATCCTAACATATCACATATTAGTGATCATAGAAATATGTTTATACGACTCCTTCATGCTAAATTTAAATTGAACTCATCAACATGCCATTTTCAATAAGACCAGCCTAACAATATTTTTTATATTTGACATCCTGAATCCATTCCTAGTTAATTATCATCCAAGAATGCTTTTTTCAAATAAGCCAATAACTAACTAGGATCTCGTGTTTTCAATCAATTAACTGAAAAGGGAAAATCATTTAATTTCCAATCAATCCATAGTCTCAACTAAATTTCCCACATTTAATTTTCAAATAAAAGTTAACATTCAAAACTAAAACATTATTTTTTTATAATGTTATTACATTCAAAACAAAACCAAAAATATGATTTAATGAAGTCATTTTAATCAATTTTCACAAAAACATTCATAAATATTGACATTAAAAACAAATTTTTTCCAAATAATTTTTATGGAAAAATTTTGAAACCAAAACAATGGAACAAAATGTCATTAAACAACAAAAAATCTCAAAAAATAAATAAAAAAACTAAAAATATTGGAATCAATCAACCTATATAACCCCCTTCGAAATACAGTTAATGATATATCATGATCTTCCAAGATAAGATATTCAAAATGATTATCAATATTTTCCAAATTATTTATATATTATTTCTCCATTGATCTTTAAGATGCTGAAATATTGAAACAAATTAATATTTCTTGTTGATCAACACCCTTTCATCCATATAATGGTAAAATTGATTTATTGATTTATATAATTCTATAAATGCCTTTTTAAAATCACTAATCTATAAGTCTTCTTCTATAATTTCATATTTGGATTAGAGAATGACTTCCTAACATTTTCATTTTTAGGCTTCCTTATATCCTTCCATTCTATTTAATACCTCCAAAAGAATAGATTCATTGTCATTTTTAGTGACTTCACCAAAAGGCACATATTTGGATTCAATTAAAATTTTCTCTCTCAGCCTATTAGGAACTCACAAAACGCCTTCAACAAATATTGACACACGTAGCCTCATTTCCTTCCAATTTTTATTTTTATTCCTAGGGAAATTTATGAAATAGAGTATGGTAATTTTAAGTAATATTTTCAAGGAATTAATTTCACCCATAGTCTATAATGTCTCTAAAAATATAATACATTTCATACCCTTCCTTTTTCCATAACCATCTATCATGACCCATGGGATTCAAAATATTATTCTATTATAATTATGTGGGAGTATTGGTCAAGGAATTTCGTAAATTAAGAGTCTGTTAAATTTCCACTCCTCTCAACCTCATCATGAGACCTAGAACCTTTCTAATTTAATTTACATCATCTAATTTATTTTCACCATCCTTCAGGGTCAACATTCTCTTTTTAATTTACATTCAACGATGATAAAATGGTTCTAGAGATGAATTGGCCTTGATGAGCCTCACTAGTCATGAGAACCCCATCATAGAGTCATGGATGAATTCAAATTAGTAAAATATTATCGCATAGAATGAAACCCATTATTTGCCTTGGTTTTAAGTCTATCACACATGGTATCAAATTGAACAAACTGTTTCCCTTTTTCTATACATCCATCCTTAATTGCATCATTAAAATATTGAGTAGTCATCGGTGACATTGGTCTGACCTCTCCTAAAACCTGATCTATCATCTTCAAATCATATAATTCATGTCACAAAATATAAAATAACTAAAAAATCAACGATCAATGTTCAAAAGTATTATATTTTTCTAGATATAATAAAAAATGGTTTTTACTTCAATGAGTGAATAGTTAAAGGAGAGGACATTGACTAGTATTGGAATTTGATGGTATTACACATTTACCACGTGAAAACTCTTATCAAGGGACGTTTCATTGTCAAATAACACTGATTCATCCTAATGTGAAGGCTTTAGATTTAAAATACCTCAATTTAGAATATCATCAATCCTCCCTACCCCTGATGATAAATCCACATTCACGGTTAGATCCATCATGCATGTACAAGAATTTGGTGCCAACACAATGTCACAAAGTCTGCATCTATTCATTCCATCATAATTCATTTTTGTGATGTGGGAATCTAGGACCCCTAATATGTCATTTTTCTAATCTTTATAACTATCATGAGGATCCGAAGTTTCTTATAGAATGAAAATAAATTCACAAAGTTTTAGAAAAAAACATTTTAAACATAGCAGAACACTTCACCAACTGAAATCCATATAAATTCCACAAGTTGATTTGAGACATCAACATAAATTTTTTTTGGGAGATATGGTGGATAACTAAACATGTTTGTATATGAAAAAAATTACCAACCATATTTACAGTAATTATCAGGATCAAATTATTCTAGAATAGAAGGGGATTTTATTGAAATCTGACACAAATTTTAATGGATGGATCATATTTTATCTTGGGAAATCATAAGACCCTCTAAATATATATAAATTATCTATATGAGAACATTGGGGAGAACTAGACCAATAATTTATTAAGTAATTTTATGATTAAAAATGAATAATCATGTGTTCTTTATCTACAAGGCCAACTTTCAACCATTACTTTAATATCAGAAATATAAAATTGAACATGTCGATTGAATCAACCAAAGGAATATGTAGCTTGAAGATGTCCACAAAATTTAGTTTCATAAGGGAAAATACATTCGTGACCTCTGAGTTTGAGATATATAGTTGAGGAATACATCTGAACTGATCATGCACATTAGGTATGAGAGTCATATTGCTAAACTTGAAAATATATTTAGGATTACATAATTGAAGAAATGGCCATGTTTGAGGCCTTTAAAAATATGATGAAAATTCCCACCCTCTAGTGGGAATGGAGTTGGGATAATTTTTATCACTTCCTAGGGAAACAATACCCCCCCCCCCAAACATCACTATGGCCCAACCAATGGATTTACCCTTCATAAAAAATTCTTTAAAAAATTCAACATTTTTAAAATAGATAGAGATTTACAATTACAATGGAAATGGTGGCTTCATTCAAAATTCCTTGATAATTAAAATAAGAATTCCAATGTATCCCATATTTGATTTATATAAATTAATTCTAATAAATAAAAATTAAATTGATCAAATAATGTTTTAATCATTTTTATAAACCAAAATCAACCACATACCTTTATTCAATTATGAGAATGTCAATTATCAACACAATTAATAGAAATTTCAAATGAAGATCGATGGAAACCGAGATCAAAAAACCAAACCTAGAATTATGTTCTTTTGAGATAGAGTTTATATCAGTACAATATGTGATTATCTATCACACATGATTAAATAATGAATGATATTTTAAAATAAACCATGTATAATAAATACACATATCTTAAAGAGATAGAACATGATTACTCATGATTATAACCATCACGAGATGGGGTTTAGGGTCTAAATCATCTTTTTGAGGGCCTTTTAGACAATAGTAAATGAATTATATGAAGTGACTATCATACGGGGGGACTAAAAAATGGTTCATGATTTTTTTTTTCAAATTTTGGAATACAATTATCTCATGCTCATCGTTATCTTGGATGTCTTTTATGGTGAGAAATACAATGCTACCCTAAATTGGGGGAACAAATTTCTACTAGGTGGTTGAATTTTTTTCAAACTGTACTAGAACCCTGAAAACCCCCACTATCCAATATTTTAAAAAAAATATGTAGGGTGAATTCTTTCTTAAAACCATGATCTAATCTTGCACCGCCCAAAGTTTCCCTAAATAAATTAAAAATCACTAAAGGAACCCATAAACAAGACCCAACCAATGGATGATAAATAAATAGTGATGCAGATTACTTAAAAACAAATAACCTAAATTTTACAACCTCATCCATATAGAAACATACCCCCCCAAAAAAACCCCTATCAAGATGTTTCCAGATCAGTGAATGAGGAGAATTCTATCTAATCATCTCCTCCCTCTACAGGGTCTAATGTGAATCAAAATTGTGATTCCATTGAAGATAGACCAATTTTACCATCCACCCATGAAGTACCTTGTACTCAGAATCAACTATCCTTATTGGATGATTATCCACTAATAAATATGGCTCAACTTATAGATCACTCTAGATCAGAACTTTAAATGGATTAGAAATATACATTTAAAGTTGAGATACATAATGTGGAGTTATTTATCAATGTCTATTGTGGTGGAATTTCAAAATGTTAAGACAATATCCCCACTTTTTAAAAAAATTATTATTTTCCATAAAATGTGGGGAAGTAATATATTACATATAAAAAATTTGATGAAATAAATAGGGTGATGATTTCTACAACACATGGTCATGAACTAAAAACACCAATGATATTCAATGTTGATAATCAAAATATTTATATCATCTAGGTTATATAAAAATAATTTGAAAAATAAAATCAATATTTTTTGTAATCTCCTAGACATGAATCCATCCAAACAATTAAATAACTACAATATATGAATATCACAATAAATATAAACATGGATGAAAAAACGAGGCCTAATAATTATCAATTCAAATCATGTAATGGAAACTATTTTTATATGAAAACATAACTAATCTCAAATTGTCGTCCCAAGTTCCACCAAAACTAAAGATGTGTCCAAGAAGAATACCATCATTAATCAATATTTTCCTCACTATATAGCCATATATTTTGGACGGTACATTGTTCTCAAACAATTGTGAGGTTGCAATGCCTTCTATATTACTCTAAAAAAGTGATAAGTAAATCAAGGATAACTATAGAAACTACTTGATATGGGACTCTATGAAACCATGCAATCTCTCTCACATGTATATTTAATAACTCATAAACATGTTTTTATCATGAGTCAGAAAAATTTGAACAGATTTGGTCATCCTATTGATCCAAACCCATATAAAGTTATGATTATGATAGTTAACTGGATAACAAACCAAATATCCAATAGTAATATCGTCCATCATCATATTTGGCACTTGATTTTTATAATATAAAACTCAAATGTATATAAGGATATCCTTTGAACTTTTAGAATGTATTATAATGACAAAAAAATCAGTAATGGTACGTTACATACATGGACACCATAATCATCACTGAATATCATAAAACATAATTTTACATCTTTGGTGCAAAACCCACTATGAATTATAGAAATACATTAAAATAAGATTCCTAACAGGTAATGTAAAATCAATCTTATCCTAGAACTATAAGATACCCCATGAAGAATGACCAGTTAACAACAGTCTCCCCACCATTAAGTGAATCACTAATGTAATACAATTTATCATCAATGTACTGTTCCTAGAGAATCATCTAATGAAGAGAATAACTAAAATGAACACAATTCAATAAAACCATATACAATATTTTCCACTCACCAATATGAAACTATGAAAGAAGATCCATCAAGATCTAGTCTTCCAAATATTCCTTATCGACCATGGTCAAAAGTTTCCTACTCAAATCATATAAAATGTTATTCCTTTTCCCAAGAGATTAAGAGATTTTGAAATCAAAGGACTGCAGGTAAACTACCTAAAACCTTTGTAAGAGTTTCAAATATTAATAAGTAAATATATAACTCATTATATTATAGTTAGAATACATTGAAAACCATTCACCAAAAAGGTAAATTTTCCTTCTATTAAGCACATAAATCACATAAACAAGTTCATGGTCATTGTAAGGGTAATAATTAATTTGTGGCCTAATATACCAAGGATTATATAATAACACATGATCACCCTTAGAAAGAACAAAATGTAATCCTGAACATGTTTTGTCAATGAATATTCACTAAATGAACATGCACCACCCATGGTAACACACATGGGTGTATAAATCCATTCTCTAATAGATCATCCAACTAAGTATTTAACTCTTTTTTCCTTCTTGTATCATGTTGATAGAAGAAATAGACACTTGTTGAGTACCTGTTACTAAATAAACATTAAACTCTACATCCCTTACCAATTCAAAAATATAGAAGGCATAATGAAAAAATTTGTTAAACATGATGAAAACTGGAGGCAGATTACCAATAATGATTCCCATACCAAATTAAATCAAAACACTAATATCACATTCCCCAATTATGGATATCATGGATCAGATACTCTCAACCTTGGGTCTCATTATCCTCAAAATATATGGCATACCACATTAAGAGTCTCCTCAAAGTTAACAATAATTTCAAAATTTATTATGAATGAGACAATCCAATAATAAAATGAAACCAATAGGTTTCAAGTCGAGAACCAAAAATCCCATATAAAATTAATATAAAAAATATATAACACACAAGATGGAAAATGGAGACCCTACCATCACATTATTTTTAATGTAAATGTAATATTCAACTCATTAGATAGAAGCATAATATGAAGATTTAGATATTTCACTGTATGTGTGAAACTGAATGAATTATATGCACCAGTATCAAATAATGATTTCACTAATGAAGAATCTATACTTATGGTACATATCACAATCTCTTGACCTGTATCATCATCCTTTGGTGAATTTTCTAAAGCATGATTAATCTTCATTCCATATTCATGTAGCTGGTATAGTTTTGTTCGTGAAGTATTTGATTTTTCGGGAATACATTTTTGAAATAACCCATACATTTCCATTGTCTTAAGAAGGAAACTTAATTCTACTCGGCATTAGGAAATGTCACCAAGGCACCAATGGATATAAATAAATGTCAAGGGCTAAATGAATGGTGGGGAACGTTATTCCATTTTGAGTGATATAAACCAACCAATGGGCCAAATCCCCACCCAAAAACATGATTCATGCCAACAATGTGACCCAGTACAACTCATCACAAAATTAAAACCTTACAATAAACCATTCTACAACGATGCCCAAAAACCAAAACCAATAATCTAAAATAATCCCAAATTAGAGTACCACACATAATAATAAGAAATAAAACAAAAAGAGTCCAAGAAAATACATCACATATCCCCACCATTCTCCATGCCCCAATAATCACAATACCATTAAGTATGATTATGAACCACAAATGAAATTCAAATCTTTAAATTTTCTTGTGTCTTGTATAATGAAATCTGAAATAAAACTAAAGTTCCAAAACAAGGTCGGAGTTAAAATACTCATATGGTTTTACACAAATTACATTCCTACGAAATCCACAATGGTGGAATCATTATTAATTTTTATACCCTATGTATGTAAAGAAAATAAATATCATTAAAATTAACATTAACAAAATCCTTATCCAAAGAAATTCACCACAATCAACACAATTCACAAGAGAGAAATAAAACCTATCATTACTCATTGAAAATTTTCCAAACAAAAATGATTCATTTTATTTACACACATACCACAACCATTATCAACATTTTCCACACGATCTTGGTGTTACCACTTTGGGTGGAACATCATGTACAACCCCATTCCATTTTTTAGTGGTACATCACAAAAAATTACTTTTGATGGTGGTTCTTAATGTAGACTATCCATCCATAATAAACCATTATTAAATAATTAAGAAAAAAACCAGGACAATACCATTTACCAAATCCTAATAACCCATTAAGCACATCAACAATTCCAATAACATGCCAAATCCCTTCAATAATTCACCCATTTATTGAAAACACCACAAAACCATTTTCCTGCAAAAACATGATTCATTAAAATAACTTTTTTAATGAAAACTATATTACATAAACCATTTTCCATAAATCTAGTAAAACACTGATTTTAAAATCAACATTTCAAACTTAATCAACAAATCCCCTTTCCCAACAATAATCCATTTCCCCCAAAATCCCTATATCATCACAAAATGGGTCTTCATCATGCATTGCACATCAAAATAACAATAAATTTCAAAGGAAAATTATTAATTTGAAATTAAATTTTCTATTTCTATAGAAATTGAGATGAGATGGAAGAATAAACCATAGGGTTTAGTAAAATCGACCCACCGCAAAACAGCACCCCAAATCCGGAAGAAACTTCCACAAAAACACATTATGAATCTCTTCCTAAAATAAACGTAGCCAAATATTATCATTTATTGAAAATAAAGCCCAAAATAAATATGTGATGGATGTATTTGTATAACACTAATATAGGGGAGACGTAGATCTATTTGAATACAAAATAACATTAGTGGAAACTTACCAAGGAAGAGCCACCATCCAACCACCAAGAACCCCCTTTGATTCACATAAAAAATAGTTGGATTGACCTATTAACCCTTGGGAATTTGAGAAAAAAAGTGGGGTTTTAATGGAAGAGGAATGGAGTGATTTAAGAAAACTATGGAGTTGTATTGTATTTCAAAATTATCTTTTTAATGTAACACATTGTTAGTTCACACTACTAGGAAAAATGTTGGCTAATAGTGTGATTGCTACTATCCCAAAGGGTGCCTACATATTTTCCTCACATAGTTAGTCAAGACATGTACCAACCATGTGAATGCTCACTAACCCATGTTTCACAATAACCTAGGTTTGTTTCATTGTTTACACTAAACTTGCTCAAAATCTGAACCCCAATAGAAGCTTCCAATCCATCCGAAAACCCTCCCAAACACTCTAGAACATTTCCGATCAACATTTGGAACCTAAAAATTCATCTAAAAAATTCATAGGCCTCTAAATAGTGATACTAATTTCTCCCTTCCATTGGACATTTCATCTGTAGATTGTAGAGAACCATCACATTTGCCAATGTTCATAGTTCGCTAATTGTTCTTCTCTTTATCCCACACCCATGTCTCCTTTTGAATCTAACCATGTTTCCAAAATACCTGAACTATAACAATTCTTTTACCATGATAGAAATTATATTTTCTATCAATAATACTCAATGTCACATGCACCAATGAAGCATATAACACTATCTCAACATGAACCCAATGAAATACATGGTCAAGATTTGACTGATACTTTTTCATCATTGAAACATGATCCAAACTATACGCAACACTGAACCATGGTGGAATGGTCAACTGATAATCTTCCTCTCTAGCATATCAAGTATATCAAAAGGTCTAATATATGTTGGATTCCACTTTACCAAAATTCCAAATAGATGATATAGCAACCTCATAGATATTCTAAAGAACAAAATATTACCCACCGGTAACGAAAATGTCCATCGATGATGGTCTCTGTAGGATTTTTGATGACTCTGAATAGACTCCAACCTCTTCTTAATCAATATAATCTTCTATGTTGTGTTTTGGACAAGGCTCAACCCAAAAAACACCATCTCACTTGTCTTCACCCAAAAAAATTGATAACGACACAAATACTCATATAATGCCTCAAAACATGTCCATATGTTCTGAGTTCAAATTAATGTTATTTTCGGAGAACTCCACCAATGACATTTGAAACTCCCATGAACCTGAAAAGTCCATCATACAATACCACAAAATATATTCCAATGTTTTTATCATCATCTTAGATTCGCTATCCGTCAAAGTATGATATCTCATGCTCATCATAAATTGTGTCCCAATGGCCTATTGTACGGAAACATTAAACGACACACAAAACATTGGTCTAAAGTTGATAAAATCAATATTGTTACCTCACACCTCTTCAACACCTACCAGATATATATTTTGGACAGATCTCATGTTGTATGATATTCATTAATATGGATGAAATATGGCGACATTGGGAAACGGTCCACTATAACCCATACGACATCGTGATACATAACCGTTCTTATGTTACCTATAAAAACCATATGTATTTTCTCCCACATCGACACATGGATAGGAAAATAATGAAACATAACTACTAGCCACTAATGCACTACCATTAATTTCTGACAAGTCATGAATCTTAATATAAACTCATCCTAATTCCTATTCACACATGCCCACTACAATAGTTCATTCAATTCCTTGTTGATTTTTTGAATCCCATGATGGAATGTTCATCAAGAATGATGATATGTAATATGGATTTACTCCTAACAAGACAATTGTACAACCATTTGATTTTAAAATCACAAAATTGAATGATTGTCATGTTTCTAACACAGAATGGTCCCACCACCATTGAGTTATGACCTCACTACCACACACTCTGAATCAGACATTTGTTACTCTTTAACCAAACCAACCATGTCCTGAAACAATGAGACCAGAAATAAAAAAGCTACATCATCCCGGTTATAACATTACAACCTTTTATCAGCTATAACTGACATCAACAACCACTTATCTAATGCGTCTTTCACCACATGAGCATATGACATTCTACCTAATTCATTCTCATCCAAATTTCCTTTACATGGTGTAAACATCAAGTCAAAGTTGAAAACATGGTGATACTCATCCTTATCATTTTCACCAAATTAAAATCAATCTTTGAGAAAATATGCTTCAATCCCTTATGATCATTATACACTATGAATTTATCAATGAAGAGATTGTGATACTATGTTTTCAAATTATGAACCACCTTCACTAACTCCAAATCATGTGTTTCGTATTTCTTCCAATGAAACCTCATATTATATTGATCCATATGCAACAACATAACCCCCTTTCATGTGGACACACCCCGACCCTAATCTTGATATATCAAAATACACCAGATACCCTTTCTATTGTTATGGAAAAACCATGAATGGTGTTGATGTAAGATGATACTTAAGATCTTAAAAATATTTCGTGCACTACTTTTTCCACATAATGGTACATTATTTCTTATAAAATCAGTCACTAGTGAATATAATTGTGAAAAGTCACAGACAATGAACTGATAATACCTATCTAAACCAATAATTCTCTATATCGCAAAAAAACTTATACAGTGGTCTCTAGGAGATAAAGCCCTCTATCTATTCCAGATCCACTTAAATTACTCTCTCAAAAATAACGTGGAAAAAATAACATACCTCTTATATCATATTGTCACTCATTGAATATTTTTCATACAATAAATTGTATCTTAAGATTCCCAAAACTACATCAAAGTGTTTGTGATGCTTCACCATTTTCCTTGAATACACCAGTATATCATCCACGAATACAACCATGAATGAACATAGATATATCTAAATATCTAACTAAATAATTCCGTAAAAACTATTAGGGAATTCATGTGAACATGTGGAATAACCACGTACTCATAATGGACATATGTACATCTAAAATCTATTTTGGTAATATCCTACTTCCTCATCTGTAATTCAAGATATCATGATTTCATGTTAGAATTGGAGAACCACTTATATCCCATCAAGAAATTGAACAGGTCATCAATTCATGTAAGTGTATATCAATTTCTCATGGTAGTTTCGTTAAGATTTCATTAATCAACACAAAAATGAAGAGTTCAACTTGCCTTTTTCAAAAACAAAACCGACGCTTCCCACGAATACATGTTAGGATGGATACACCCTTTTTTCTAGATACTCAAACTACACTTATAATTCCCTCAATTCATATGTCTTTATCTTATATGATGGAAGTGAGATAGTATTGGTCCCCAGAATATGGTAAATTGTAAACTCCACTTCTCTTAAAGGTGGAAACCTCAATAATTTATCATCAGTGGAATCTATAAACTAATCAACAACTATTGGAAAACTAATTATACAAACATCATACATTAATGACAATGAAAATGCTACTAATTGATAAGATATCATCTCAATTACTGGTTCCAACAAGCCAATTGCATGAAATATCTCATTTATCTATCCTCTAAATAGTTTCTTGATGCAACACCCATTATAAAACAATCCATCTGTTCATAACAATAAATGTTGGTCTTAAGCATTTTCAACCAATCCATACACATGATTGTATCATAGGAATCAATATCAAGAACTGAGAATTTCCAAATCATTTTAACCCCATCAATAACTATAGACCATGATCTATAGAGGAAGGGTTGAAAATATATTTGACCTTGATGAGGTTTAAGAATAAAAATAAAAGGCATAATTTCTTCATGAAAATAAAAAAAAAACACACAAGAGGAAATGAATAAATGAGAAGCAGTAATTTCAAAAAACCTTTGCAGAAGGGTATAATTGTAAATAATTTTATCTCGCACTGTGGATGGTCACTATTAATCAACCACCACAACCTACTTAGCTCCGAACAACTTCTTTCTTTCTTCACTCTACTCTGTATTACCCACAAAAAAGTTACCATGTCGAGCAGCCATGGTATTCTTAGAATAACAATGAAGAACATGACTCTACCATTGAGGTGTATTCTACTATTCCCATCCCATGAAGGCATAAGACACATGTGTCCCTTGTTGAGTGGCATGAACACCCGACCTACGATCATTACAATAATAACGTTAAAGATTCCACATATTCTTGATATTATGAAATGATTGAGGATGTGTGAAATAATCTATCATAATGTGTCCTATACAACCATGCTGAAACCATTCTTCCTTGCTCTAAGGCTTCAAAGGATGATTCACTAATTCCAACGTCGAATTCTGAATCATACTCCCACCCTGTAAATTAGGTCCCCAAAAACATTAAATCCATTTGTTAGAGTTCCAACTATTCCCCATGGTTACTAGAATGATTATCCTTCATATATACCTAGAGATATCCATTTCAACAATAGATTCATGAATTACTATATTCATATGAAAACTAATACATAGCACTACAAATTTGGAATTAATTTCTATCCCTAAGCCCACTTCAATGATATGTTCCTTCAAGGATGCATTATCCACAACCTTTGGAGAAAACAAAAATATGTTCATAAACATTGCTACATATTCTATCACAAACCTTTTTTCCTGATTCATTCTATTTAACTATGTTGTGTGTATGATTTTTAACATAAGAGGGTTTAATTGATTTGTAAAAAATTCCTCAAAACCCATCCATGTCATTAATTGGTTTGTTCCACCCTATGCTACTAACTCCCACCACTAACAAGAAATATCTACCAATATATACCTCAATGGTTTCTATTTTAACTCTGATGTTGTTCCCAACAATTTGAATATCAGATTCATCTTGTTCTACCATGCTTCTTCCCTTTCCTTTATTAAATCACAATGAAAAATGGGTTGGTTTTTCTTTTGAAACTGTACATGATCACCCAAAATCTTTGGATCAATGGTCTTATTCCTACATTCTATATATATGAATTTTTTTAACTATGCTTTTCATTAGTGGATAGTTCACCTAGGGCTCAGGTGAAACCAAATGTTCTCTAGCATCATCTAGTCGGTCTCTATGAAAAAAACTTGATTCCATTTCTATCAACAAAATAGTTACCATTAGTCTCACTCCCTATTAATTGATGGTGTAAAATTTCATATTTTATCACATTCCAATTATATTAACCATTCTTTAATAATCTATCGTTTATTAGATTCACCCGTTCTTGAAAAATACTCCATTGTTTGAAAATTGACAATTTTCAAAATACCACACCCATTCATTTTTCCATATCCCAAATTAAAAAAAATCTTGATTTTTTAAAAGGAAACACATTTATTCCACCACATATATCATTATTCCAAATTAAATATGAAATCATAGTGGGATTAAATTTATACCATTCATTTCATTTTTATCCCATTGGTTGTCCCCATGTCTATAAGATCACACTCCAATAAGTTTCTTGAAAAAACATTGGTACCCAACTCATTAGTAACAATAAGTTCATCATAAATTGGTCAGCTACACCCTTTTTTTCTATACATTTCATGTCCCGAAAATCCTACACCTTTCTACCATCCCACTCATGTAATACAACATGAACAAATGTCAACTCATGGACTCAATATAATTTCCCAAGAACAGAAAAAATATCATCAATGTTCAAACAAACTGATTCCGCATTAACATCCTACCCTTTATCATTTGCTTTGATATGGTATTGGAATGCTACAATGCCTTAGGAAACATCCCCAAGGAAATAATTACATGTAATAAATATAGAGGGATTCATGAATAGTGGGGGATGATTTTCCCTTTTGAGTTCAAGAAATCAACCACTGAGCCAAACCGACCACAACAACATGATGTGTGTCAAAAATGTAACCCAATACACATATCACTAAAAAATATACAAAACTAACCATTCCCAAACAATTCCCAAAAAGAAATAGAAATAAACCACAATAATACCAAACCAAAGTACCATGAAGAATACTAAAACAAATCCCAATGTGCACATGACACAACTTTATAGCTCATAGAAAAGCTCCATACTCTAAGAACCACAATACCATTAACCATCATAATGGGAAACTAAATAAATGAGATACTTTACCTTTTTATATCTCCCTAATTATAGAATCTGCAAAAGCACCAAAGTTCCATAGTAGGGGGTGAGTAAAAATTGTCAGCAGGTTTTCCAAAAACTAATTCCATACACATAGCATTAGGATAGAACTGTTAGCATAGTTTATATAACATGTATATAAAGAAAATAAATAGCATCACAATTTACAAGAAAACAAACACATCCTTACCAAATAAATTCACCCCAATCAACACAATTACGATGTAATCAACCAAACATGTCATTAATCATTAAATATTTTCCTAAAAAAATTATTTTTTGTTTTCACACATCTACAATAACCATACTCGCCATTTTCCACATGATATTGGAGTTACACTTGATGATGGAACTACACATCCCACCCAATCCACTATTTATAGTAGTACTACATGTCTTATTTCTTTTGTTGGTTGTTCTTAATACCAACTATACATACCTTTCCAACCATGGTTAATTTATTAAGACAACATCAAATACAATAACATGAACCAAAACCAAATAATCCCTTATTCACATCAACAATTACACATACATAAAAATTCCCTTCAATAATTCACCCATTTATTCAATACATCCATAAACCATTTTCCATTCCACACCACATATTAATAAAAAATAATTTTTAATGAAAACAATCTTTCATAAACCATTTTCAAAATATCATGTAAAACACTTATTTTTAATTCACATTTTAATATTAAACAAAAAAGAGACATTCAAAACAGTAACCCATTTCCCCCAAAATCCTAAATTCATCACAAAATTTGTCTCCACCAAGAAGTACACCTTAAAAACACAATAAATTTCAAGAAAACCCCTTTAATTTGAAAATAATACTTCTAGTTACATACAAATAGAGATCATAGATATACCACATACCTATTGTTTTTGAAAAATTTACCTTACACACAACTGCACACTGAATCCGGGACAAACATCCATGAAAATGCCTTAGATCTTCTTCCCAAACATAAAAGTCAAAATATCATTATTTTAGTCCAAATGAAGACTATATCAGCCTGTGATAGATGTAGATATAAAAAAAGAGAGGGGAGATGTATATATAAGGTAATACCAATAAAAACCAAGAGAGGAGACTAAACAAAAAAACCACCTTAAAAACACAAAAAAACCTTATATTTTCATTTAAAATGAATGGAACAGTCCTCCTAACCATTTTGAACATGAAATCGTGGGTGGCGTTTGTATAGGAGAATAAAAAAGTGATCTATGGGAAATCATGAGTTTCCCTATATTTATAAACACAACTTTTTAATGGAACTCATGGTTAGCTCACAGTATTATGAAAAATGTGCACTAATCATGTGACTAGTACTATACCCAAGGGAGGCTGCGCTGTTTACTCACTTAGTTAGAAAACCCATGAACCAGCCTTGTGAAATCCCAATACCTTATGATGCATGATTACCTATGATTGTAGAATTGTTTACACTAATAATTCCCAACTCTCGCACCCCTAGAAAAGATTCCAAAGCTTCCCAAAACCATTCTATACTCTCTAATACATTACCCAATCAAATTAAACACTTAAAAAGGAATAAAGAAGATTACACAACTCAAAATTTGGGTAATAAAATTTTGAAATTGATAAGTCCATTCCACTATGAGTGGAAGAAAAGATATAATAGATTATATTCAAGTGTCATAAGCAATCATAAGGAACTACATATCTTGGGTGCCTCATTTCAGACTCTTTTTTAATGACCGAGACCTCTACATGAGAAAAAAGTAAAAAGAAATATTCTAGGTACTATAGGATATTTGTAAGCTTTTTATATCTATTATGAGACTCATTACTCTTTCTCTTCCCATTATGGAAACTTGCAGAATTAACACTATGACAAAAAAAATATCCCATCAACCGAGACATAAAAGACATATCAAGATCAACCATTATCTCCCTATTCACTAATTCAGTATAAGAAGTGATATTTAGTATGAAAACTTGATAAATAATATTATATTGTAATTCCCATATCAAACAATAAATTATTTATATTAATATTCTATAAAATATTAAGTGAAATTTTTAGAATATTTGAAAATCATTTTTCATACTATTTCACAATCATGGGAGTCAACTTGAGTTTGAAAAACTCCATTTCTATAGCCACCAACAAAGAATCATGATAAAATTGTTCAGTGAAAGGATTATGGATTTCTATCTACATTAAACCCACTTGACTCATTATTATTACCATTTATTCCCACATTCTTCAAAAAAGACTCTATATCATGAATGTGGAACACTAAATGAAATGGTCTAGTTAGTGACTCATTAAGGATTTATCCAAAAACTCGGTTCCATCAAACGGTTCCACAAAATTGGTGGCACCGATCATGGGGGAACTGTGATGGTGGCACTGGTCACGGTCGCACACCAAAATGAAAGCACTGGTCATAGTCGCACACTGAAACGACGACACTGTAGTGGTCCCACCATCACAGCCACACATCAAAATGGTGGCACCACATACAGTGTTCCAACAAACCAATGTCACCATAACGGTGGAACTATAGTTGTCTCACCTTCATGGTCACCCACCTAAACAGTGGAACCTATTACGGTGCCACCGTGATGGTGGCACCATTATGATGTCTCACCAAATGGTGTCCCTCTATTTTTTTTCTTTCTAGTTTCTTAAATTATCCACTTCTAGCCTAGAAATATATCATTTGACATAAAAGTGATTTAATACCCCATTCAATGCCCTTAAAATCCAATAAATGATATCTAAAATCCCCCAAAATCTGGGAATCCCATGACCTACCAAAATGTGTGGCTTCTTCCTCAGAGTCACACCCTTTTTTCTATACATTCTAGTTCCACCAAAGTCACTCATTTTCCTCTTATTAAAGGAAATACATTTTCTCAAAGACTTTATGGACACCCCTTTGATAATAATTAATAAATGATAATTAATTCAATTGTGTGTAACAACCCAACCACGTGGAGAAACCATAATCCGCCTTTAATGCCATTAAAGATTCCATATCACGTAACTTTAGGATCTCACCTTTTATCACGCATGATTATTTCTTATTCCTATCTAGTCACTTTTCTTTACATGGTTTATTTGGAACCCCAATTCAGGAGGATAGTGGTGCACCAGTGCTAGATCCTTTCCTGCTCAGACTTGGTGTCCTCAGAGTTCCTCCCCTGCAAGTCGCACATCCACATTTCTTGGCGCACGGAGAAAACAATTTGTCATTGATCATATAGGTAGGGTGTTTCCATCATATCTCTTTACTAAGTACCATTCAGGGTGGGTATGATAGTGTTTCCTTCGATGGTGGATGAAACCAAACCATAAAAAAGATAATAAATGGGTTTTTATGAATGAAGGGGTGTGTCTGATGATGTTTTCCTACACTGTCACCTTTTTTTCAAGGTTATTCATTGTATGGGCTTATGCCCGTTAAATTTTTTTGTCATTGGTGGTACCTTATTACACTATAATGAACCTCTATTTTCCCTATTATTCTGTGATTAAATATCTGTGACATGAAAACTTGTTAATCACGTAAAATCAAATGATTAAATGGATACCCAATGAATAAGAATCCATGTGTGGTCCTCCCTATTAACCAAAAAAAATCCAAAACTAAAGGAATGGTGTGTCTAAATATGAAAACACCCTTTCTCTTTACTGGTGATGTGTGTGGTAGTTCTACTTGATGCTTGTGAGGTTATATAGAGGGGGATAAGATCTCATGTTGTGAAGTTGTTAGTTTGTGGATTTGGGGCCATATAGAGAAATATGTTGGGGTATGGTTTGGATCAAGTTCATTGAGGGATCTCATAGACCCCTTTTGTTATTGTGGAATTACAAGTGAACCATATGTGAATGCTTAATTTGCTTATTGTCTTTTTCCCTTCCTTGTCTTGTGGCTATTCCTATTAGTTTCATGGTAGTGGTCAATTATTTAAATGGAACAACATGAATGTGATTACTATAATGGTTTCAATAGAGAATTATTTTCTAGGAATTTTGTTGTCCTTTGATTGTGGTTATTGTTCTTTTTATAAATGAATAGTAATGAGGGTGTTTGTGAGTGGGTGGGTTTTGGAAACCCTAGGACGAGATGAGTGATTGTTTACCTATATATATAATTCTGATATTATGTTTCTGATTTGCACCCCACCCAATTTGAACAATTCATGCTGAACAACCCCATTTCCTGGGGGAGGGTGTTTTTTCTAACACTCATAGGAGTGGCTGGTTATTAACTTCTTTTTTGATCCCTTTCCTGAGTGGCCCAAGACACTTCGTTCAGGCTGTGATGACTTGAGGTCCACTATACCTCAAGATTATTCAGGAAGGGTAGTTATAGTGGTTGGTCCAGGTGTGTGAGGGTAGTTTTTTTTCATGTATCTTCGGGGTGAGTCCAATGTCTCATCGGATGAGTCAGTAGTCATTCTGGCCTAAGTGACATTAGGAATGACGTTAGTAGATCTGTCCTAGGTGTCTTCATTTGTGGTGGTACTTGTTATGGACCAGGTGTTGGTGGGGTGGATATGAGGTTGTGGAGGCCCAAAAGGAAGTAGTTGGGGAAGCATTGTGACTATGGTGAGAATGGAAGGGGAGTTCTGACACATAGAATGTCTTCAATATCCAGTATGAAAGTGGTGTGTTGTACCAAAACATCAATGTGTTATTACTATTACTTTACTTGACTTGTGTTATTTGGGGAGTGTTCCTTGGAGTGGTTTGGGTGGATAGTTTCATTTCTATGTGCTTTGGTTATCTCCTTTTCTCACGAGACATTAGAATAAATCCACACTTGTGCATGAGTGATTTGGTCTTCCCAAATGAGTATACTTGTTTACTCAACCTATGTATATAAATTTGTATTCATGTTTATAGGAGGACTTGGAGGACCGTGTGGGACCATATTAGCTCTGATTCTAGGAAGGTTAGTGTAGTTGGTTTTAATTTCTTTTGGTACTTCCCTTTGGGTTTTCTTGTACCTTTTGTCATTTTATATGGAACATGAATATGGGAATGGATTGTTTTTTTCTTTACTTTTACTTCCAATATTGGTGTGGTTTGGGATTTACGATCTTATCCCTAGATCCTTTTCATAAAAGGGATAATTCCTTCCATATCACATTTGATTTTATTCCCATGGTGATAGTTTCTACACTGGCACCTATTAAAGGTGGGACTCATGGGTCATTATCTCTCCTTCAACATTAAGAAGGAATGGTCTGGCAGTTTATTTCCCCTTCCATCATCTTGGTTATGGAAGGTCATGACATAAATGTATCAGAGTGTGATGGTTGAGAGATAGGAAGGAGTCCTAGTTTAGGCCCAATAAATATTGAATGGGATGGTTGGAAAATAGTGTTAGGAAATCATGCTGTGTGAAAAAGGCCAGGGAAGTCCTGCTAAAACATGGGACTGTAGGGCCCACCATGATCCGATGAAAGGACTCTAGATCTACCAAATGACCAAGTGAGGCTGCGCAGATTGCATGGAAGAGACCCTAGGGAGGGTACATGAATTATAATGACCTGTGTTCTTCTGTGTCTTAGGTATTTTGATGATTTAAAATAATTAAAAAAACTATGAGAAATTCAATAGCGATCTTCTATACTACTCAGGCTTAGGAATTATTAGTTTACCTTGCAGTTATGGCACCCAAACAGCGACCACTGGTGGTGTGAGTGATCGAGTCCTAGGAGGAAGAATTGGATGATTAGATAAGGGATGATGGATTGGAGGAAGATGACCGGTGGTAGGGAAATCTTCAGGTTCTTCCATAGCATTCCCTTGGGAAGTACTAGGGTAGCATCTCAAAGGTGGAGAGAAAGAGATGCCTCAGTGATCTGGTGATAACATTCATTTTGATCTAAGCTCCAATGGATTAATGGGTTCCTATGGATATAAGCCAGATGTGGGGAGCAGTGCATCAATGGGTTATGATCTATCTTGGTGAGAAGAGGGAGGTAGAGGTTTCATAAACTACCATCGATAGAGAGTTTGTGGTGGAATTACTCTCTTCCATGATGAATGATGGGAATAGGTCGGAGCTACTCTCCCTTCAGTATGGGAGTATGTAAGTGAGGGAGTTGGGGAGCAAGTTCAAGGATCTACTTCACATTTATACAGACCTCTTTCTGAATGAGGAGTCTTGGGAAAGGCATTTAAAGGAGGAACAATGACCATCTCTTCAGTATGTTTTTTCTCCCTTAACTCTACTAGAATACTAGGAGGTCCATCATAATGTCAATGTGGTGTATAAGATACACATGTTTGGAGTTGTTCCGTGAGAGGTGAGCCAATTGGGCTTGTCAATGGGGATTTCCATCAGCAGCAGGCCTCCACAATTAGGGCCTTCTAGGTTTCTACCAGTGGGGTGCATTAACCAAAAGCTCCAGTTTTGGTATCATGGTACTCTCCCCTTCATTGAGGGCCCAAGATAGATATTATTCATATATGTAAGTTGTGGGAATATTCATAATTAGTGCTTGGACTGAGTGTAGTACAGTTGATGCGGGAATGTTCAGCACCCACCTCAACAAAAGTAATAGGGTTAGTCAGCTCCCTCTCCTCGAAGAGCATATGATGTAGGATGAGGCTGGCCTTAGGGAACTCTTTTGGGGCCTCGACTAGGGTGTGGGTGGGGAGGCGGCTGAAATATGAGGGGTAAAAGAGGTTGACATGGGAGTTTCATCCCACAGTGGCAGCATTTCTAGCAGGGCTAGAGTTTGTTCACGATATAATAAGATTCTATAGCACTATATCCTATTCCTTGTTTGATTCTGGATCTTCACACTCCTTTGATTCACCCAGTATATCCCATGCTTTGGGTCTAGACATAGAGAAACTTCTAATGCCCCTTGTTTAGTGTACGCCAATCAGAGGTCAGACAAGTTGTCTCATGCTTGATAGGGATATAGACTAAGGATGTATCCCCATCATATTATTGGGGACTTAATTTTTTTTCAGATATAGTCATATGAGGTCATTCTATGACTTTAATTTCTATTCCCTGTGTATACCATTATCAAATACAGTTGAATGAATTTTGTGCTTTCAGATATGGTCAACCAATTTGTGACTTTTGCTGGTGAGCGGGGTTTCCAAAAAGGCAGGTGGCTAGTGAATCCCATTCTTTCTTATTTAGTCATTTTGTGAGTTGAGTCAGTCGATACAGAGATGGTGGAATCCCTACGGATCTTCAGTGAGTTTCTAGATTTTCCCTAGAGAGGTGGTGACTGTAACCCCTTGACCTGATGTTGAGTTTGGGATAGACTTGCAACCCAGTACTCATCCAATTTCGATGGATCCCTATCAGATGGCTCCTTGTGAGTTATGTGAGTTACAATTTCATATTGAGGAACTGATGAAGAAGGGTTTTGTTTGAAAAAGTGCATCATAAGTGGGTGCCCCGGTCTTGTTCGTAAAGAAAGAAGATGGTGGTCTCGTGCTATGAAAAGGCTACTATAGGATAAACCAGGTTACAGTCAAGAACCATTACCCCTTTCTGAGGAATGATGACCTTTTTGATTAGTTGAAGGGGTGGGAAGGTTCTCCATGGTCGACCAATGGTCAGGAAATCACCAGTTGAGGGTGAAGGAGGGTGACATCTCAGAAGACTGCCTTTAGGTGTAGATTTGGGCACTTTGATTTCATGGTAATGTCGTTCAGAATTACGAATTCTACATCCATGTTCATTGGTTTCATGAACTTCGTATTCCATGAATATCTTGAATGGTTCATAGTCTATTTTATTGAAGACATCCTGATCTACTCAATATCATATTAGGATTGCACCTGGCATCTATGGAGGACTTTAGAGGTCCTCTGATAGCACCAATTCAATGGGATTTTGTCCTAGTTCAGTTTATGGACCCAAGAAGTGAACTTCCTTGGACATGTGGGGTCCAAGAATGGGATAGTAGTGGACTCTTCAAAGGACAAGGTAGTTGTTTCTTGTACAGCTCCCAGGAACCTTGCAAAGGTTCATAGTTTCCTGGGTCTAGCGGGTTACTACAATAGATTCATGACCAACTTCTTTCGAGTTGTATCACCCTTCACATCCTCGACCAAGAATGACCTAGATTTAATATGGAGTGAGTAGTGGTAGTAAACCATTAGTTATTTGATGTGGAATCTTGTTAGTTCCTCAATACTAAGGTTTCTAGAAAAATGGGTGATATTTGAGATGTTATGTGATGCATTAGGACAAGGGTTTGGGTGTGGGATGATTCAAAAGTATGGGTGATCTATTATGGGTCTATGAAGTTACATACCCATGATCATTACTATGCCACCCACGATCTCTAACATGTAGTGATCGTATTATCACTAAATTTTTTTCGTAATTATCTCATCAGGGAGAGCTTCATGGTTTTCACAGATCATAAGAGTTTGAGGTATATCTTCTTGTGGTAGGACCTGAACTTGTGGTAGCAGAGTTGGATGGGGTTTGTTATTGACTACAACTTCGTAATCTCTTACAGAAAATGTATGGGAAATGTGGGGGCTGATTCCTTGAGTAGGAATTCACATAAGGATGCATTTCATGAATCTATAGATTATTGGAAGGTGAAGGAATATTTGGATACCCTACACCTGGAAGCAAGGGTGGGAAATGGTAGAGGATAACATTTTTATATTATAGTACCATCCACTTTGTTGCAAGAGGTGGATGATTCTAAGTTTTAGGACTTAGAGGCTGTAGTGATAAATGATTGTGTTATCTAGGGCGATGATCTTGGAGGATGGTCAGAAGATAGGATGAATCATATGAAGTTTCATGGGAATTTGTTCTTCATTGTGGAATTTCTCTTGAGAGTTCTTGGTTGGTATCAAATATCACCCACGGTGGTACACCTAAGAGTTTCCAATATTTACTAGGGATTGAAGAGTCAGTTTTGGTGTCCCGGTGAGAATTTCGTTGTGGTAGAGTTTGTGGAAAACTTCCTCATGTGATAGCATGTTACGGCTCAACACCACGTCCCCATGGTCTGTTATAACCATAAGATGTAAACGTGTGGAAATGGGACGTCATCTCAATGGATTTTGTCATGGGACTACCCAATGTTCAATAAGGTGTGATGAAATCTGGATAGTGGTTAACCGACAAATGAAATAAGCTCACATCTGAGAAATCAAGGAGTCGAGTGTGGTGGATGCCTTAAAACATAGGTACATGGATAAGGTTGTGTGGTTGAATGGTGTCACTTGGTCTATAGTTTTAGATTAGGATATTCGGTTTACATCACAGGTCAAGAAAGGATTTCAACATACCTTTTGCACCCAGTTATGCCACAACACTTCGTTTCAACCCTAAACAGATGGGAAGACAGAGCAGGCCATCCAAATGATGGAGGATTTTTTAAGAGCATGTGTTTCAAACATTGGGGAATAACGGGTATGGCACTTTCATCTAGTAGGGATTTCCTACTATATTATCTATCAATCTACCATTGGTGTGGATCTGTTTGAAGCCTTTTATAGGAGGCTGTATCACTCACCAGTGTGTTGGACAATGGTCGGAGAAGCAGGGGTTCTTGTTCCAAAGGTTGTGTACAACACCGCAATGATTGTTTATCTAATTTGGTAGAGGATAAAGGTGGTTCAGGACCAGAATAAGTAATATGCCAATCTTAGGAGGATACCCTTGTAGTTTTAGGTCAGGGAGCACGTGTTCTTGAATTTCTTACCTAGGTGTGAGAAATAGTGGTTTGGTATGTAATGAATGCTTTCTCCTATGATCATCAAACCCTTCAAGGTGTTACAGTTGGATAGAGAAGTGTCATATCAGCTATCCCTACCACCACCGCTACTGAGGGTTTTTAACATCTTCCACACATCTCAACTCCTTCATAATCTACATGATGATTCGCACATACACGACTGGGGGGGAGCTAGATATCGGGGATGCCATGGTTTTTGTAGATAAAACAGTGAGGATCGAGGGTCGTGAGTAGAAGGTGCTTCATCGACGAACAATCCCCTTGGTTCATGTGTTATGGATCCATGGTGGCCTTGAGGAGAGTACCTGGGAATGAGAGGCACAAATGTGCACCCAGTACCCAGAGCTGTTTTGATATTTTTTCAATTTATTTATACATAATTGTGATGAAGTTATTGACATTGTTAACTATGAAATGTGTTTTTTCCTTGTTCTATGAATTTTTTTGATGTATCCTGACTGTGGGGAGTGAAGGACTAAATCATTAATCAAGATGCATCAAGGTGGATGTGACTAAACCCATGCGGGCATGTCAGTGTCGTGCAAAGAGGATAATATCGTGACATAAATGAAGGGACTCCCAAATCCATATTACTGGATGGTGTGACCTTTTTATATTTGTGTTGTTCCTTTAGGTAATGGTGTTCTGAGATGTTGCGGAGGTTTACTCCTGTAAGGAATATTCAAGGTGGTTGTTCAGACCACTCCCTTTTCATTGGGTCTAGTTTTGATTCATGATGAAGATAATAGATTGAGAGTTATCTGATGGAATGACACAGAAATGGACTCATTAAAGAGTTTTCAAAATACTCGGCTCCATCAAAGGGTTCCATCAAAATGGTGTCACCATGATGATGGCACCATGACGGTGGCACTGGTCATGGTCCCAAACGAAAATGGTGGCACTGTAGCATTTACATCATCATTATTTCATAGTAAAATAATGGCCTCAGGTATGGTGTTCCCTATAACCGGGTTCACCTTGATGGTGGCACGACATATGGTGTACCACTGAACCAATGGCATGTTGATGGTGGCACCATAGTAGTCTCACCATCACATTCAGATACTAAAATGGTGGACCTCTTATAGCGGAACCGTGATATTTTAATTGTGACGATGGCGCCATTATGGTGTCTCACCAAACGGTGTCCCACCATTTTTACTTTTTATTGTTTCCGACATATACCATTTCCACCCTTGCAATGTATCTTTTAATATAAAAGTGTATTAATGACCTTTAAAATCCATTAAAACTCCATTAATGATATCTAGAGTCCCATAAAATCCAGGTTCCCCAAGAATTACCAAAATGTGTGGTTTTTTCATCAGTTTCAGACCCTTATTTCTATACTTTCGTGTTCCACCCCTCTTATAAAATTTTCTTTGTTTAAATGAAATCCATTAACTCACAACAGTTATGGAAACCTCTCCAATGATAATTATTAAATGTTAATTAATTCCATCGTGTGTAATTACACATATGCATGGAGAAATCACGATCTTCCATTAAATCCATTCATTATTTCATATCCCATAACCCCAAGACATCACCTTTTATCACATAAGAATCTTTATACATCTTGTTTTGTCTCTTTCCCTTCTTTGGTGCATTTGGATCTCCCCTTTCTGAGGCTTGTGGTGTGCCTATTCTAGAGCCTTTCATTCTCACTCTTAGATTCCTTGGAGTTCCTCCCTACAAGTCATGCATCCATAGTTCTTGGTGCGTGGAGAAAAACATCAAATGTTGATAATCCAGGTAGGGATCTTCCTTATTCTCTCTTTATTGTGTATCATGTGGGGTGGGTTTGATAACGTTTCCATAAGGTCTGGATGAAACCAAACCTTAACAAATATATTAAATGGGTTTAAAAGAATAAAGGGGTGTTTCTGATAATGATTATGTACACTTTTATAATTGTTATATGTTTTGAATTGTATGGGCAGTAGTCTAATTAAAATTGTGGTCGTTGGGGGTAACTTCATGAGCACCAATGAACCTATTTTTTCTTGATAATTCAATGATTAAAGGTCCATAACATGGAAGCTAGTTAATCACTTAAAATCGGTTGATTAAATGGATTTCCAATGTATAAGAGTTCTTGTGTGGTCACCCTGGTTAAACAAATCGAATCTTGGAAGTAAAATAATGGTGTGTTTAAATATGAAAACTCCCTTTCTCTATTCAACTGATGTGTATGGTTTTTATACATGATTCGTGTGAGGTGGCATGGATATGAATGGGATCCCCGGTTGTATAGTAGTTATTTTGTGTATTTGTGGCAGTGTGGGGTCATATGTTGGGGCTTGATTTGGTTCCAGTACTTCAAGGGATATCAATGGCCCCATTTGTTGTTGTGACTTTTCAAGATAAATGGGTGTTAATGCTTAGTTTACATCTTGGATATATTTTTCCTTCCATGGATTTTGGCTATGACTACTATTTTCTCGGTAGTGAAGAATTATTTAAATGGAACCACATGAATGAGATAACAATAATGGTTTCAATGGGTAATTGTTTTCCACGAATGTTTTGTGACTTGGTTTTGGATATTGTGATTTTTATGAATGAATAGTATGGAGTGTGTTTGTGTATGGGATGGTTATGGAACCCCATGGTTTGTATGAGTGCTTGTTTACCTATATGTATTATTTAGTTCTTATGTTTATTATTTTCACCCCACTGATGTTGAGAACTTCATGCCAAACACCTCCATTTCACGGGGGAGGGTGTTTTTTCTAACATTCCTATGAGTGGATGGTTATTATTTATTTTCTTCTCACTTTTTAGATTATCCCAAGGATTTTTGGGATGTTTTTAATGGCCTGAGATCTAGTAAAGACCAAGATTATTTGGGCAGGGTAGTTGTGGTGGTTGGTCTAGGTTTGTGCAGGTAGTTTCTTTCCCAATTGTCTTATGGATGAGGCGTAGGTTTCTTCGGGTGTGGCGGTAGTTGTTCTGGACCAGGTTTCTTTAGGTGTGGTGTTAGTTGTTTTGGCCTAGGTGTCTATGGGTGGAGTATTAGTAATTGGGGCCTAGGTTTCTGCAGGAGGAATGCATGGTTGTGGTGGCCCAAAATGTTGTTTTTAGGGATGTAGTGGGACTACAGTGAGAATTTATGGGGAGTCCTGACGTGTATGATATCTTCAATAACCAGTGGGAAAGTGGTGTGGGGTACCCAAACATTTATGTGTTATTATAATTAGTTTACGAGACTTTCATTATTTGGGGAGTGTCCCTTAGTGAGGTTTGGTTGGATAGTTTCCTTGATAGGTTCTTTGGTTATCTCTTTTTATCTTGGGACATTATAATTCATCCCCACTTGTGCATAAGAGATTTTGGTGTTCCATACAGGGTATACCTATATACTCACCCTATGTATATAAATTTTTTTTAGGTGACTATAGGGATTGTGCAAGACCATATTAGCTTAGACGCTAGGGCCGTCAGCAATGTTTATTTTATTTCCTTTTGGTACTTCCCTTTTGTGTTTTCTCATATGTTTTATCACTTTATTTGAAACATGCATATTAGATGGATTGTTTTTTTGTTTACATTAAATTCCTTTTTTGTTGTTTAGAATTTACTATCTTATCTTTCAATTATTTAAAAAAAAGGTAATTCCATTCATATAACCTTTGATTTCATACACTTGGTACTAGTCACCACTCAGGGGCATATTGAAGGTCGGACTCGGTGATCATTATCTCTCATTAAACTTGAAGATGGAAGGGTTTGGCAGTTTGTTGTCCCTTCCCTCATCTTGGGGAAGGGGGGTCATGACCCTAAAACATGATCAAATTAGATGCTTCTAATATCTCAAAAAAATATTCATCATTCTCAACCAATCCTCAACCTCCTAATTTTAATTTGATTCATGGAACATTGGTACATTATGGTGAAGATACACCTATGCATGATTACAATATTCATCCCTACGAATTTCCATAACTATGGCCGAAATGGGAATGGGTGATGTCTATTATCCCATTTCATTGAAAACATACATAATAATCTCAACCAGATTCTTGTGCATGGGAGGATTTCCCTACTTTGGTTCAAAACAAACATTCTCCTGGAAAAAATTCACACACCATCTCATATGAAAAAATGCAACAGAACCTTTATAATCATTATTAAAGACATTAAAAGATTAATAGAATCAAATAATTAATAAGAAAAATATACTAATTAATCCCATCAGTTTTGATATCAAAATGTTGATTTAAAACAATCTGAATCAATATAAATTAATATACTATAATTAGACTATTTTTTCCCTCAAGACATTATTTACAAAACTACCCTTGGTAACATAAGGCTCTTTACTAAGAGATAAGTCCAAAAACCTCACTGTCAACTACCTCAAAAATCATAAAATTATACTCTAAACTACATACGATATCATAAAATGATTTTTAATTTTCCCATTGAGTACACATTTTCCTGGAACAACTCAGTTATCTGTGTAAAAGGGAATCCAGGCTGGATTGTGAAATATCATTTGGTTGTGCATCAGTCAACCTCTAATTTACCCCAATTCTATAGAAAATAAACTTCCAAAAATGATTTATTTATTCTTGATGCACTAAAATTCACTTTTAATATATTTTATTATCCATAAAAGAGTGAAAAGTATCTCAGCATGTCTTTAAATGTTATACAAAAACCAATATAATTAGCATGAGTTAATTAATATTAATATTATACACTAACCCACATAAATAACACCACTTGTTCATCATTTACATTAATTATTGAAATAATAAACAAAATATAACTACATATTAACTAGGAGATCATGTAAGAAAGTAATTTTTGTTAAAACCTTATCATCAATTAACCATGGGTTTCAACACTACAACCTTTCCATATATGTAGTTTGGTAACCTAACATGAATTTTCTTCTAGTCCTAAAACATATTAATAATGTTTATATGTCATTATAAAAAAATAAAGTAAACCCTTGAAATAAAATTATTCATTAAATATCATTTTTACTATGTTTTTCAATACATCCTTTTTTACAATGTCTAATAATCTAATTTTACTATTATAAAAATTCCATTAATTAACATATAAATCCTAAAGGAAAAAATACATTTAAACTTATATCTACACAATTTAAATACATTATTCCCCAAATAACATTCCCCATAAAACATATTTTTCATTAATTTCTAAAAAATTATCCTTAATAATGGTTTAATCTCATCATATATAACTCAAGTGGTGGGGTTTAATACATTTCAATGGTAGTTAATATTATACTCAATAACCTAAGATGGTGTCATATTTCTTAATATAATGAAAAAATATATCCTTATAAAATTTAAAACACTCTTTATATTTTTCATAATTCATAAATTCAAAATATCATTAGAACAAAATACTTCTAAAATTTATTTTTTATCCTAAATACATAAATAAAAAATATATTTTATATCCAAATGGGTCCTTACATAGCCTACAGTTTGAATTTTAGAACAGTTAACTGACTCAAATAAATTTTAGGTTCCTAACATCTAAGACAAAAAACTATAAATGGTTCCCTAAGGTGATATTTACATCCATTTATCAAACTCTTCATTTTTACCTAGAAATTTATTTTTTATTCCTTTCATTACAATACATAATACAATTTACCCTTCCTTGAATAATCATTATTTTTATTCCACCACACCTTATGTTTAACCTAGATCATTCATTTTCAGCAATTATTAAAATACTTCATAATGATTTTTAATTAATATATCAATCATAATAAGAATATATCATGGGAGTGTTAAACATGGTGTGCAATGAGGCATGTTATAATGAACTATGTGATAGGAACATCAATCCAAATACACCATTTTTATATTTTTAACACCTAGGTACCTCTATTTGAGAACCATTTGAACATGTAGAATCCTTAAAGGGTTGTATTTCTAAGAAAAATCACATAATATTTTATTTACTAAAAAATAAGGATGTACTTAAATACATTTCTATAATTGTTATCATTGGTTTATCCATGTTTCTATTAATCTATTACACAAGGACTCATCTAATTGTACATTTTATACCAACTATAAGATCCTTTAAAGTAGTATTTTGAAGATGGTGCCTTCATGAATACATTGGTATAATATAAAAATAATAATATCCTTAAATACCAAATATTTTAGGATAATTCTTAATCAAGTTATACAATTGAGTGTTTCATTAAATTTGAAAAACCTAATACAAAAAAAAATTAGAGAATTAAATTATTCATTCAATATTATCTTTCAGATTAATCATACTTCACATCATGGAGTCCCCAGAAAAGGGAAAAAATATGGGTAAGTTCTAAAAATCTGTAATTGTTTAGTATAGTGGAATATATCATGAATAAATGAATAAAAAATGATAAATAATAAACCATATAGAGTGGAAATAATTTGAAAAAATAAATAAAAATAATTGAAGAGTGTAAACATTTGCAAGGTAAAAACTGAAAAATTAATTCATTTAATCAATGACATGTTTATCATAATATCCTAATGCTTAGTCAATGTCAATTTATAAAAAACTAAACACACATTCTATGTAATCAATAACATTGATTGAAATCTTCCATACATAATATCATTGTAAAAATATCATCGATAATAATAACAGAATTTTGAAGAAATAAAATCCATATTTATTGGAAATCCTGTATCGTGAACATGATGCCTCGACCATCAATACATATCCTCATAATAGTTTAAAACTAATGATCATAAAAACATTTAACCACAGTTGAACAACTAATTCATCCCACAAGAATATTAGTGCATTATGGTTCTATCTATAATTAAGCCCCAACCATGTCTTGCATGTCCAAATCAATCTCCATATATATAATAATTAATTTAATTCCTGAAAATTTTTCCTTATCATAAAATATTGATATTGAGTAAAAGAGATGTATTTATCTATATCACCCAATATATTAAAATAACATTAAATATAAAATATTTTATATAGAAATGATTTAATTTTTAAAAAGTAAACATATACCGTATAAAAAATATTGATATTTAAGTGAAATTTTAATTACATTTGAAGGTGAAAAATTCAAGGTAATGACAATGGCTAAGGAATGGATCAAGAATGTTTATGATGATAAATTATTTTGTAAAAATGATCATATACCATAAGTGGAAGAATATGGATTCTTTCAATAAAACAAATCCCAAGTTTATTAAATATAATATAAATCGTTTCAATCATTTGATAATAGAAATACCCCAAAAAAATATTTAAATACATAATTTAGTAAAATATTTATTTAATTTTTAATATCATGATTTAAAACATAAATCAATTTGAAATTATTTTTATTTGAATGAAAATATTAAAAACAACTAATTTATATTATATTATGAAAATTATTTTCCTAAAAAGTTCCTCTTAAAAATTTAAAAAAATTATAAATTCCATTATGTATAGATGATGGATAATTCGTACGTGTCATATAATTTAACAATATCATTTCTTTTTTACATTAAAATATTCATTTAATAACATTTTATAGAAAACAAAATGATAATTCTAATAAAAACCATTTTTCAAAAAAGTCTAGAATGGGTAAAATTTTATTTTATACAGATTTTTAAATGTTTAAAAAACCTTTTCAAATCATTTTTATAAAACATGTTTTTGGAATAAAACATATTGCAAACGGAAGAGAGAAATGATGACTCATTTTATTAAAAACATTTTATTAGTTATTTTAAGACCAAAAGTGTGAAAATGGAACTATTACAATTCAATTTCATCAATAACTAGATAACAATAAAATTAAATGGGCTTATTTTATAATTACATTATAATTTCTTTTAAATTTATTCCATTAGGAATCAATCTCGTTTAGAATGAAATTGTGAAACAAACTCTTACAAAGAATATAACATTGTAGTGAGAATAAATAAATGTATTGATTGTGTGTATAAAATTTAAATACAAGATAAATATGTGGAAATAAAAAAAATTATCCAAAATTATAATACACATAATATTGGAATATAAATGATATTAAAAATGTTATATAACCTAATGAAAATAAATTGTGTAGTGAAATTCATTACAGCTTCGTAAATTTGAATTCAAATCCATTTGAAGGAAATAATATAGTTTAAAAAATAAAACATAAAGAATTAATAATTAATTATTATAAAAAAAATTTAAGTTTCACTAAAAACATCATATAAATTAATCTTGGTAAAAAACATTATAATATATCTAATTTAAATGAAATATAGAAGAAATCCTTTATATAGTTGCTCCATTTGGTTGAACAAGATTTTTCCTTTTCTATAGTGGTTTTTAACTTGTATTAAAGCATTCCAAAATCATTTTAATATTCATAATAACACATATTATCATTTAATATATTTTCCACACATTCATTAATAGTCATTCATTATTTTAATTGTTTTGGGTGTTAATTTTCTTATTCTCCCATTCATTATTAATCATATTGGTTTTATTATTTTAAATATTATATAGTACCATAATCTACATAATAATAATAATGGAATGTTTTTTTATTTTGACATAAATTATATATAAAAACAAAAAATTAAATATGGTTATGAAAAATGTAACATGTTTTACTTTTGAAGATGGTAGGTCATATGTATGCATGACTAATGTTACCATTTCTCTATGATCATTATGGAAATTAGGTAAATAATATTTTATAAAAAAATAATGATAATAAAATTATAAATACAATATTAAATTTTTAAGTATACTTATATACTTCATCCATGTGTTGTGATGATGAAAATAGAGTCACGTCATTTATTTATTGTGGTTGTCCACACGTACACGAACGACATTGTCATCATTAAGTGAGTGAAAAGATAAAAAAGAAAATTAAAAATATTAAAATTTCATACAAATAAATATGTCAATAGGATAATAATATTCTAATTTAAATCACTTATAATAATTATATTTATCCTTATCACTTTATATGGAAGGAGTTAGTGAAAGACGGATCACATCACTTCATGTGGTGGTGGTCTGATATACACATGAAAAACATTGTTGTATCCCATAAATAATGGAAGGAAAAATTATATATATTATAAAATGAATAAATGTGTATGATTATTTTATAAATTTCATATGTAATATTTACATCCATCATAATACCATAAAATTTAATGTGGTGTTTTAAAAATTGAATATCATCTGTTCGCGAGGTGGTAGTTGGTTTTACACATGAATGGTTATTTATTAACCCATTTGATGGAATTGATGAGTATTGAGTGTAATTACATTTTTATAACATTATATTAGTATAGGTATTATTATGATATTATGAACTCGTAATTTTATAATAACCTTTGAGAGTGTTTGAGGAATAAATGAAATAAAAATGATCATTGAAGAAGATTACATCTTCATCGAGTATCCTTCTTAGGTTTTCACCAAAGCCTTCCAATGATGGATTTATTCTTAAAATAAGGATTATATGGTGAGGGGATGAAATATTGGAATTTATTTTAGTATTATCATGGCTATAAAATATTCTAATGTTGTGAGTAATAGAGGGGAGGGGGATACATTTTATTAGTGAAGTTAGGGACACAATTGTAATTTATGAAAATAATGATTTTCATGCACATTGTTTTCATTAAATAAGGCTTAATTAATGGATAATTATAGATAATAGACATTATAATAATAAAATAGTTATATAAAATTTATTTTTTTTTTCACGATTATGGGATAATATAACCTTGATCCTTCTAGTTTAACCCACATTAAATCAATTTTTACCTAAACTATTGAAATTAATTTTTTACTATTTTCACTATTCATATTTTCAAAAATAAATTTCAACCTTTATTAATTGAAATATATTATGATTTTTAATATGTAATCCTTTTTTAGAAATCCAAATCATTTAATTGGAAAAATAATAAATTAACAATAATCCCATATATCCGATTAAAAACATGATTTTCATTGGGAAATTGTTTAAATGATTACAAATATTTTATTTGGTGAATTAATATAAATATAACTAAAATAACTATAATTTTATAAATTTATATATAAATGAACATTTTTTACTTTAAAACAAATTCAAACTATAAATTAATATTATAAATTATTTAAAAAAATGTCATTTTTTAATTAAAATTGTTTATTTTCAATATTAATCCAAAAATAAAACTTTTCCAAAAAAACCATAAAACATTACCCCAAGATATTTTTATAATTAAACATAAAAAATTCTGTAAATTTTAGAAAATAAATTTTTAAAATATGTAACAAAAATTAATATACAATATATGCACAAATAATGACTAAACCGTCTTTTAAAAAAATACAGTTTTTTAGAAAACATTTATTTTTATATTGAATGGTTAATTAATTATTTCTAAATAATATATTAATAATTAATTTCATAATATATATTTATATAAAATACTTTTATTATATTTATGTACTATTCATACCTGGTTACATAATAACTATGTTAAAATGGTCACGAAAAAATAATATTCTTATAAAGTTTCATGTTTCATTTAAACCGAGTCTTGGATGCATCATAAGATATATAATAAATTAAATTTATTTTAATGGATATATATTTTAATATATTGTGGTGTTATATTCTCATATATTTTAGGTGTTTCATGTCATACATGCTATCATATACAATATTCTTCTTTTAGAATTTCATGGTGTTGCATTGAATGTTGAAAAAAAGAAAGGTAAATTGTCAAAAATATCATACTTTATACATTTATGATCAAATTTTCACCTTACAAGTACAATTATTACCCATTAAGAATAATAATGTTAATACGGTCGATAATGATTTTTTTTAACAAATGCGTAAAACCAAATGATCCAATTAAAAAGACCGCATCAACCTATCCAAATATTATTGGTGGATAAGATATAAACTAATTAAATCCTTATAATTGAATATAAAACTTTTTGGATGAATTTCCCAATATATTATCTTTATAATATTTAAATATTTTAAAAAATACAAATACATCAACTCCCCTAGCTTATAAAAGTTCACCCCACCTTTCCCTTATTTAAAACACCAAGAGCCTTTTGTCACCACCAAACCCCACTGTTGTATCTTATAATTTTGAAGAGTCATTAAGTATATATTTTTTCTCTATAAATGATAAATAAATATGATCTGAAGGAGGAATCTAATGCAGGAATATTGAATAATAGAATATCAATTTAACCGACCTCTTTCAAAAAAATTTCTTCTACCTCATTTTAATCATTCTCATTCATAATAAATGTATATATTAAGAAACCTAAACATATTAAATGGTTATTTTGATAATTTTAACACATTGAGTTTGGGAAAATATTTTTTAAAAAAGTTATTTTGTTTTATGGCTTGAATTTCATGCTCCAAAAATTTAAAAACTAATTGCACATGATACTATGTATATCATGTGTTACACGCAATGTTGGATAATCCTGTGTAACACACAACACATTATTTCTAAAAAATTTTGTTTCATTATTATAATTGTTTAAACAAGTATCATACAACATTGAAATTAAAAGTAGCAATAATAAGAGTAATAAATAATTTTTAAAAATTATTTATAATTTTTTTATAAAAATAAAACAAATTTATAATAAAATATATAAATTTTTTAATATCTTTATAAGTTTGAAAATAAATTTATCTTAAATGAACCGATTGTTATGTCCTTCTGTTAAAAATAAAAAAATTAAATTTAGACACATTTATAAATTTTATATGATAACATAAACTTAATTTGAATTATGAATGTCAAATTTATCTTAGGGTGAGTTTTAGGTATTTTTCAAGAAAAAATCTTTTCTGGATGAATAATTAAAAAAATGATTTCTAATGAAAAATTGAAATTTTCCGCTAATTTATTTATATATTTAAATTATATGATAATTTTATTTTAATGTATTATTAGAAAAATTATAAATCAATATCTCCAATGTTGGTAAATGAATTAAATTTAAGTTTGAAATTAGATATAGAAACATTTGAATATTTTGAACTTCTCCCCTTTAAAAATTGATGTTTCGTAGTATCTACGGTCTTAATTTAAAATTAATTTTATCCAAATAAGTGAATTGATGTTTTAAAAATGTATATTAGAATTTGGAAGAAGTGTGAATTTTTTTCAATATGATCATCTTATATTTTGACAGTGATTATTAGTGAAAACATTTATAATCAATTATAGTGACTAATGTAACAATCAGTTTACTTAATGTATAAACATTTAATATAAGCTGTATAAATGACCCAACAATTTAAAAATTCCCATTTTATGGATAAAATTCAACCAAACCCACCATATAATCATCTTTTAATTGTTTTATTGATAATATTCCATGAAATGGACCTGTATAGTATGTTAGGTAAGTAAAAGACAAAAAAGAAATCTTCCTTCCATTTATCACTTATAAAGATTAGGAGTATGGGTGAATCTAAGAAGGATTGGATATAAAAATGATTTTGAATATAAAATAGTTACTGTTATAATATTAATTGATATTTAATTATTTAGCGATAATATAATTACATGAAATTGTTATGAAATGCCAACACATTGATTATTCAGTTAATAATTAAATAAAATAAAAATATTTTATTACATAATTTTAAATTACTAATTATATTATTTTATCAAAAAAGATATCTATTTATTAATCAAAATAAAATATGGTCCATTAATTATCCAATTGATCTTATACAATGACCATATTGACTTAGAAAATGTAAAAACATGGTTTGCACATTTTAGGTTAAAGTAGTGTTTTTGGGCGTTACATGCATTTTTGATAAAATTAATTTCCAAAAAAATCAATATATTAATTTTATCAATTAGATTTCGAACATAAGAACCATTGGATCTATATTTTCTAATTTTTCACACATTATTTTTTTTAATTATGTTATAATTATATCGGTTAAAATACTAGTTACAATAATAAAAACCAAAATAATTAATGTATGGGAACATATAAGTTTAGGCACAAATTTTTTGAAATTATCATAGTTTTGTATGGAGGGGAATTTTCTCACAAATAATTCCCATTTAATAAATTATTATTTATTTTCGAATTAAATGTTATAAGGGGGACCTTCTAGTGGTGTTTAACATTATGTATTTACAAGAATGCCACTCTTTTCCACAATAAAAAAATTCATCATTCCCATTTCCTCATACAACTAAAGAAAAATAAATCGTTCAAAACCTATGAAATAAAGTCCAAATATCCATCATATCACCTTATATTCTTCAATTATTTTAGAAATACCACCACAGAATCAATTTGGTTCAATCCATTAGGAGTTACCCAAAACGGAAGAAGCATTCTTGAATAGAAATGTATGTTTTTCATTTATTTTTCCACCGATTCAATTATTATTAATTTTTTATTATATGTAAATATAATTATAATAAATATACTAATATTATTTTATATTTACTGCTTTACCTATGCTTATACACTCGTTAATCAAATGAGAAATGAAATTACCTTTAATGTACAGTGAACTACCGCCTCGCAAAACGACCCACATTTGCCAATACCACATCTCATGGGTGTGAATTGTGATATAAATACTATTTTTGTATGATATAAATTATATTTATGATGAATTTACTATTATATAATTTTTATATAAATTATACCTTAACCAGTTCCATTTTGAAAAAAAAAACTATACCTTCATTTTATGATTTGTGGACGACCTCATCCTGAAAGTGATGTGATTCACTCACAATTTACATGTAATATTTTAATTATGGTTTTAGTGAAATTATATGATATATATGACACAATAATTATAAATTAATAATATTATATATATATATCATCTTATTTCTTTATTAAAATGTAACATGAAAATATAAACAATGTTCACGAGTAAAAATGGTCTACCATCTCCATGACTGGTTTATTCCATTTCATATTCCTTTATTTCATAAATATTAGGTAAATAATTATATAATGAATACATATGATATCTATATCATGTTTTACATTAATTAAATATGTATTTCATGATTTATGTATGTTATCAAGAATAACAAGTCAAAACTTATGCAATGAATCAATGATGTTAGTACCTGAATCATAACATTATCATTGAATTTTCAATAAAAGTGTAATATCAAGTAATAATAAAACAATATATTGTATTATATTTTGAAAAATTATTCTAGGGTATATTTATAATAAACTTATATTTATTAAATAGAGTATTTTGTCTTGTACAAATTATTTCATGAGTTAAAGTAAGGGTTTTCTCATCTCACAATTATTTCTATTAGATATATCCCAAATTCACAACATATTAATTCTAAGAAATGTTTGAACTCTCTAATTAAATGTTACATCATTAATTTTTTTTATAATATAAAAATTAATTTAACTTCTTCAGTCTCGGGGATCATGATTTAAAAGTTACACCCAATGTAAGGGGATTTATAGTCTCACTATTATTACTCTGATAATTATTCCATATTCCCCACTAATTTCATATTTTTTGTCTATATTCTAGAATCACCAGTCCGATTATCCACTGGAAAAATGAAATGGGGCTGGGTGCCACTGGCCTTATGTGCACATCCCCAAACTAAAAAGTCTATTGACTAGTAGTGATGGTGTAATAAGGGAATAGTGGAGAGACTATACACTCATGGGAGGATATATTATATTGGTTTGATTATATATATATATAATACAGTTGAAATTAAAACATAGCAGAATCAAATCATACATGCGAAAGGTTGGATCAAAATAAATATAAAGAAGTATCCAAATCATGATAAAAAAAATAGTAGAAATAAATAAACACATTAGTGTGTTATTTATTAAATCATGAATCCAATACAGTTCATGCATATAAATATCCAGAAGCAGTCACCATTTGTTGAACGATTGTAGCTAAATATATATGACATGCTAAATCAGATAATGAAACAAAATAGAAACTCTATCTAAAGTAGGAAAACATGGTCGCATGCCAACATATCATTCCAAACATCACTATAGTCCAACTACTAAAGCTGATTTCTTAGTTTAACGTAATAACATTGATTCTACGCATGTTTGGAATTTCCCATGTAGGGGCTGAGAACATTTCTTTGCAGTATAACACCATATTTTTTATTACAAACATAAGTGTTTAATCAGTAGTATACTTAAATTAACACAATGAATCTTAAAATTTAAATAAAACAATAAAAATTCCCATGTGATCAATAGCCACCATGAATGTTTCACCTGATTTGTAAAATGTAGGAATCAATAAAGTAGAATTAATCATTTGGCACATGGCCTAAGTTAAAACATGAAGGCAAACTTCCTAGGTGAACCCTTAGGATCCTCCTCTTGGTAATAAACACAACACCACATTCTTCCAAACACCTCGTGTCTCATATAAAGCATCAACATCCCAAATGCATGGACAAAAAAATATTTTGTCCCTCTCACCCTTTATCACAAGCACTCATCATCTCAAATCCTATAATCTTGAGTTATAGTGAAATCTGTGCTAAAAAAAATTCATCATTGGATTATATAATGACTGCATGAGGAAACGATATTTTCATCATCCAATATTAATCCATTCCCACAGACTTAATATGGTGAGCCACAACCCCCCTCCCCACTTTTAGCCTAAAAATAATTATTAGAAGGTCCCTCACTTTACTTATTCATTTCTTTGATATGAACCCCCCTCCCCCCAAAAAAGATCATAATACTCACTACTTTGGGATTCTACCCACTTGAGTTTTTAAAACTACTGCATCACTATGTCCACTTATGTTCAGGACTCAAATTAGTTTTATTCCCATAATAGGTGAGAGATAATCACCAAATAGTACCTAAGAGACATACAAGCAATACCATGTGCCCTTACGACCATGTCAGTGAAGTCTTATGGACATTCCTGACAATATCACAGGATACACACTCAACTTACAGTCCTTTCTATCTCAGTATGATATCCAAAATACCCAATCCAGTGATCATTATCACTCAAAATATCAAGGCCAAGCCCAGCTAGAAGACTACATCTCGTAAATCCCGATGTACATTAAATTCCAATATCCTTGGGAATGCCCACTGTGGTCCCCTAGATCACATAACATGAAATTCATCAATTTAATATATATAACTCAATTCAAATTATTTTAATTAAGTAATTAAATTTCATACAATTGAATTGAGTAATTTAATGAAACATGAAAATTTAATTTAATTTAATTAGCTATCTCACCCCTAATGAATCAATTCAACATAGTATAATTATATATATCAAATTCAAAATAACTATCCAATTTATCTTAATGAATTCATTTTAAATGAATATAACACCCCCAAACAATCCACCCGAATAAGATAGCCTCTAACCTCACCAGGATCAAGAGAATATGGTTGGGCATGCCCAATGGCATTCCATAGAGTCATAAAGTCAACATGATATCAATATATCAACTTAAAAGGGTCTCAAAAATTTACCCAATGAGGTGATAAAAGTCACTCCACCCAAACATCTAAAAAATATAAACAATGATATATGACTCTTACCTTAGTCCTATAGATGTAGGGATATTTGTTATTAGCCTCTAAATCCATGTCGATTTAAATAAATTAAAACATCCATCAATCTCCCTGAATGAATGGTAAAATGGATTCAATATATATATTTCTTCATGAGTAATGATCAAATTAAATTAAATATATGGTGATGGAAGAAACTCTAATACAGTTCCAACACACCTTATGGTGTTTAAAATGGATATGAGAGGAAGGATCTAGACCGCACCATATGAGGGGAGGAGGAGCATTTAATCCACCAATCCATGAGACCCATTGAAGAATAAATGGAAATAAAATTAGAAAATATAAATAGAAGAGTAGTATAATTTCATAATTTCGGCTCTTTGATTAGGCACATGGTTGGGTGACACAATTTTGAAAAATGTGCACAAACCGTGTGATACCCACTCCCCAAAGCTATAGGTATTTATTGTTTCCCCACAAGATTATCCAAACTATGAAATGACAATGCATGAGACTCTATAAAAAATGAAACAAGGCTTCATGGTTGTGTTCCCCAAAAAACGGTTTCCCCAAAACCATGATATGTACAATTATGGTCCACACGGTCAGTTGGGAGAGGCCGTATAGTTTACCACAAACTGTATGCCTTGAACACCAACTCCAAAATAGGTCTTCAAGCCTCTGAATTCTCTAAACCCTTACACACACCCAAGATATTGGTTGATCCCCTAAACCCCTCTTAATACATTATATTAGAATGATTAAACTATTGAAATTGAGTTATAATACTGGAAAAAGAATTTTTCATACCCACCAATCAAAAAACAAAAAATGGGTGATGTTATCAACTTGATCAAAAATCTTGGGACATTACTATCTCCTCACATTAACATAGATCATACCCGAGCCATGATACAAAAAATGAATATGGTATTGTACATAATCATACGAGTAAAAACAACTAGTACCACCTCAGTCTCAAAGGTACTTATAAACAACCTCATGGGGGTTCACCACCTTAGGAGTGATCTACACCAATCATCACCCAACCCAAAAATAAAATCAGTAGATGGTTCATCTAACAATTCATATAATCAAAATTCCAACAAGTATTAATCTTCACCCCTATCCTCATCAGGTGATTTTGTGTCCCACATGACACCCATCAGAATCTTCCACCTCTTTGGAACCCACCTCTTTAACATCTCTAACATGCCACCAATGATACCCAACATATAAATTGATTCTAAAATAAAATAAGGGGAATCTCATGATAATAAAGTACCACACCACAATGGTTCAGACTCACACCTCATTTAACTACATCCCTTCAAAGTATATATGCCAAAGCTCTTCAATAATTCACACATCCAACAATTATCACGATGAGAAGAACCTCCAAATATTATCCCAATGGTTCTTAATTACAAAACATGGATCCACACTCCAAATATTATATATATAATGACCCCAATCCATCGCAAAACTACTCTAGAACATCTGGTTAGTCTATTACATACATCTAGTGCACCTCATGCACCAAAAATGGACCAACCTCAAAAGTCGATTCCATAATAGAATAGATGGCATGTCACCCACATGGAATACCTCTGAATGGAATCAACTCACAATCCTCTTCATCACTTAGTAGCTCAATGGTATAA